>CM050416.1:31416294-31861294 GCA_027564155.1 Gymnocypris eckloni scoliostomus
AAGTGAGATCATTTTAATCAGTTTAGAGAACAAGTTACTTAACTAATCTCTTTTGCATTTGAAAACAAAGACACATTTTCACAGTAGTTCCTGCACCTAACTAAAACAATATAAATAACATGTTATTTATTAGAGATGGGACAAAAAATGTATTCACCTAACTATCGCGATTTTTTTGTTTACGATTTTAATACCAGAATCGATATTAATTCATATTAAGAACATTATCAATTCTTTATGTTTTTCTGATGCGAGACTTTTATTTTAAAAGACGTGCTGAAAGCCGTTGACACTTCTGTCAGATCTGACTCTGAGGCAGTTTAAGTAAAGAACGAGTGCCTGAGAAAAAGACTCTGTCCGGATTCAGTATCTGCGGTCAGATGAGATGTTGACAGGTTGTCATTATTCTATCGTTATTTTCATAACTTATGAAATAAAAAATATCCCACCTCAGAAAAAACTAACTATCCTGTCCTGTCAGATGTTATAGTGTGCTGGTAGCGCGCACTCTTCTGTAGCACGCGCGAACGCGGCGCCGCGCTGTACATCACGTCACTAAAGCACAGAAAGTACGAGCATGCAACAGTACAGTACAAGTACAGTACCAACAAACCACATAACTGTACTGCGTGTGTTACCTGGGAAGGATTTGCATGACGGTATGATATTAATTCTAATCAGGAGCAGTTTCCACATTTCATTAACAGTTCATGTCAGTATTGTATATTCACCGTGGTAACTTGTTTCCATAACCCCAAAATACCATGTTTTTTCACAATGTGTCATTTTGTATATGTTTAAATGACAAAACTAGTTTGGGATGCTATTTAATAGTCTTGCCTTATAGGCTGTTTATTCTGTATTAATCATATTCTTAACAGTCTTAACTTAATTTTTGTCAAATAAATTTGGTTTGTTTTTGATTTTTAACAAATTATATAATATGGTAAGTGGGTCAAGGCTTATATATTTTATTTAACGCAGTCCAGTATTTAAAAGAATGTCTTTCGAGTTAAGTTTGATGTTAAAGAAAGCTTTCACGGATTTATCATTTTATGTTATTAATGGAACTAGTTTGATGGCTCTTTATTTCAAAAAGTATTTTTCTTTTGGAATTTTTGTGGCTGTTTGTTTATGTTTAATGAAATAAAACCGGAGAAATTACTGCTAAGATATTATATTACATGGTCTAGAGTAATAAACAAAAATAAAATCGCAACACAATATCGAATCGCAATACTTGTGGAATCAAAAATCTTAAAAGAAATCGCAATACATACATATCGTGTCGTGTTAGTATCGAATCGGGAGGCAGGTGTATCGTCCCATCCCTATTATTGATACAGCGTTTCAGAGGACACTTAATAAAAGAGTCAGAAAAACGTTTTATTCACCAGAAGTGTCGTGACAAAGCCAGCCAGGCCAATGTTCCTCACATCTCTACACACTCACTCTTGATAAAACCATCCTTGTTGAGAGGAACGTGGGAATATTCAAAACAAGACATTAAATGTTTATTTAGAAAAAACAACAATGTGAGACCTAGTCATTGGATGTTCATCAGGTTGACACGCCCAGCAGACAATCATACAGAGAGACCCTGATACAGGTAGATATTAATAACCTGAAGGCTAAAGAGTTCTGGTCTCGTCCTCTGAGAGTCTGTATTTGCAGTCGTGTCAGATATATGGCCAATGGTTCGATTTGTATATTTGAGTAAAGCGTGAACCTTTATGCACACATGTGCTGCTATATCCGCACTACACAATCATTTCCAGCTGTCTTGCATACTCGATGACTTGTTGGGCCAGTTCTGAGGAAGGGATGGTCACTTCCTCGGTCTTTTGATGCTGGGTACTGAGCGAATAGTATCCATCAGGACTCTGGGTCCAGCCTCTCTGCAGAGCACAGCCAGACCATGAACTGATCAGCATCTATTCAATACACTAATATTTGCATCAACTCAAGATGAGTTTGTTTGTTATTCATGGGAACAGATTTGGAGCATTTCATCACTTGCTCACCGATGGATCCTCTTCAGTGAATGGGTGCCGTCAGAATGATTGTCCAAATAGCTGATAAAAACATCACAATAATCCACATAACTCCAGTCCATCAGTTACCATATGTGACCCTCTCTGTGTAATCCAGGCTAAAGTCTCAAAATCCAATTATGAGATAACAAGCATCAAAGTTTGATTTCTACCATTAATTTCATGACCTTACTCAGTCAATATTAAAGATATAAAGGTTACATTTTCACAATGTTCTTTACGTCATGAATGATGATTTTATGTAGAAAACAGTAAATTACACAAAAGTGACTTTAGCTGGGTTTTCACAGAGAGGGTCACATTGTCATATGAACAGCTCCTTGTTTGTAAGAAACAAGTCCATCTTTAAAGAACTTAAACTTTACACTGATTTTCTGGCTAAAGCACATAACGCTTCCTCCATCTCCTGTTGTCCTCTTACATCAAGCCACAAACATCTGTTTACAACGGTTTTGGTCAGTTTTTCTGAGGTGCTTGATCTGTGCATATTTCTCTACTGATTCAGAAGAGACAACATCTTCACTGGAGAAAGTTATGGATATACAACTCGTATTTTAGCCAGAAGCAATGGTTTGAAGTTAAAAACATCCTAATGATGGATTTGTTTCTTACAAACAAGCAGCTTTTTCCCAAATTAAGATGTTAATTGATGGATTGGTGTGGATTATTGTGATGTTTTTATCAGCTGTTTGGACTCATTCTGACGGCACCCATTCACTGCAGAGGATCCATTGGTGAGCAAGTAAAATTCTCCAAATCTGTTGCAATGAATGTTTGCCTTCAACAATGTTTGGGATGAATTTGCTTCATTAAATAAATGACATGGGCTTGTTCTACTATTATACATGATTCCCAGTAAAAACAAGATTACATATTAAAACAAAACAATTAAATTATTAATAGCAATTATTTTTATGACAGCTAATCTCAAAATTGATGATCGTGACAGGCCTGGTGACAATATTTGACAAACATCAAACACTTACTTTCTTTGCATATTCGGTCATCTTTTTCGGAGAAGAAAAGAAAAGCGCCCGTGTGGCCTCATTGAATTTAACTTGTTCGTATGCTTTCTCTATACAACCTGCAATCTCATCTCTACAAACAAACAAACAACAAACAAAACATGTAAATGACATTGCTCATCATCTACATTCAGTCAACAAGACTACAAATAACCCCTACCGAATAGTATCAAGAAGAATGTCAATGAAGAAGGTGTAGCTCTCGGCAGGAATATTTCCTTTGGCAAGAAAGACCTTGTTGTAACTGCCCTCCATCAGATACTGGAATAAAGAAACACAAAGGTAGGAAAAACAGACCGTGCTGTATGCAAGTAATCTAAGAAACACGAGTGTCCCACACCTGCTCCAATGAAACTGGATGTTTGATGTAGACATTGGTCTGCAGGTCTTTAGCGCTCAGTCTTTCCAGCTCGGTGTGAAACTCAGACACTCTGTTCTGAGACAGCAGGAAGAGCAAGTTGAGACCCAGCAACTGATGCCTGTAGGCCGACTCGGACAGCTCGTCCCTGTGACATTTAACAAGAGACGAGACTGTAACCGGAGCAAAAGCCAGCTAAACAATTCAGAGTACAACATGTTGAAGATGTAACTAGAACTGTTTTCAGAATCGAATCTAATCCTTAAAGAAGTGCAGTTAGTATGCTGTAAACTCTCATGAAGATGCATGACCTGCGTACAATGTGTGTCCAGTCATCACACTACACATACAGCATACAGCATAGCATGTGACTATTGTTAGCCCGTATCAAGTCAATTCTGAGTGATAGTGAGTAAACAGAAGAACAATTACTTGTAATCAAAGTAATAACACTTAAGCTGAGCCATGTAGCGCTCAAAGGAGGGGATGTCTTTCTTTAGAATGCTCCATAATGCTCCAATCTCCAAAACATCTCCTACAAATAAAGTAAATATTAATAACAAATCATTAAAACATTTAATATAAATTGATAATTCAAGTATTGTCATTTACTCACTGGCAAGGATGAGCTGTTGTTTGGTTAGCTTGGTCCCAGTCGTTGGTAGAAAGTTCAACTCCAAAAGGGATATCTGCCAAAAAAATTATAAAAATAATAATAATAACAAACATGTACTTTTAAAATGTTCAGATTGAGGTTCATTTAATGTGAGATTTAAGACCAATCGGTTCATCACCAATGTCAATTGAGAACCTGTGTATTTTTATCATAATAATCAAGATATTAAACAACAAGAGTATTACATAATTCGGAAAATGGAGAGAGATTAAACCCGTTGTACCTGTAAATGTGTATAAATGAATTAAATCAGTTCCTGTTGTTTTATATCTCTGCTGTGTCGGTATATCTGCCAGCTAACTTGGTACTTTGGAGGTGAACAAACCCAAATCCACACAGCTCACTAAAAATCATCAGTGCTTGTATGATATATATATCAGCTCAAACACAAAAATACATAGTTTGTCGGTAAACAGGAACCAATCGGACTGAACAGTTTGAGATAGCTGCACGGCTAACTGCTCTGCTCTGATCCGCCTGCAACAACGGCTTATTCTATCGTTTAAGAGTATTGTTGTTGTTATATATCATTGGTCCTACCTTTAGCTTGCTCAGGATCTCGCCACATTTATTAAGATTTGGATTCTTCTTATTCCACTCGGCTTTTAATGTTTCATATAAGCCCGCAGTCTCTTTCAACACAGACGCCATGGTGATTCTGCAAAAACTTACGACACCAGTCTGTCAGAACACGGCAGTACGCTGTCGTAAAGAATGTTGGTGTTACCATGGAAACCAGAATAACTGGCATTTTAGGGGTGAGAAATTAGGTGACAGCGCTGCCGTTTATAATATTTCCCTAGCTACAGAATTATACATTGAAAGTGTATATCTTCCCGAAAGTAATATTTCACCCGTTTTTGTCAAATTTGGTGTCTTTATGTAAAACAAAGAGACAGAATAGTAGGGTACTGACATGTTAGCGAATTTTGTAGTCAAGTTTTAGTTGTTACACAATTAAAGATTGTTTCTTCATGTTTTGAGGTTTTTACAAATTATTTAAAAAAAACATTTTAATAATTAAAACGTTTAAAAACAACATACATGTATTAACCCTCCCGAGATTTAATTTAATTCATTAATTAATCAATTAATTTAATGTAAACCATATTATAATTTGCTTGACGTGTTTTGATATTATTTGCAGTTTATTGTATTATTATTTTTTGTGTTTATGATGATGCAGTGGAAAAATGTTTGTTATTTGAAAGTTTAACAAATATTTCATTCATTTCTTAACTGTTTTGGGTGTTTAAAAAAACAACAAGACAGATTATCTCTTAATTAATTATTTTAATATATTACAAAAATTCGTATATGATTCGTATTGTGTTTATGATGTGTAAAATATTGTTGTTTTGTCGGAAAATAAACTTGTGCGATATTATTAGAATATCTCAAATGCAATAGCAGTAGGCTATAATATGAAATGTATTGTTTATAAACGATTTCATGCGTGTTAAAATTGTATCTATGAAATATGTCTCGGATGCATTGAGGGACATGTTAAATGTACAATGACGACATCGCTTTTTGGAGGAAGAACAGCAACGTCCATTCAGAAAAAAGGATAAACAACATTTTGGGTAATACTGAAAAGTCATAATTGTCTTTTTATTCGTGATCATCCGTTTGAAGTGGAGTTGGTGGCGAGAGAGTCATATAATGATGGCATTATTAGTGTAGTTAATACCAGAACCTGGGATAATGAAGGGTTGCGGATAGGCTGGTCTCGGATGTGAATATTTGTAATACAATATCATGAGAAGTATCGAGTTACACACTGCTCTGATCGATTATGACAGGGCTGGAGGACATGCGCAGTTGAAAGGACACAGAGGAAGCAGTGGGTGGTGGTGGAGGAAAATCTATTCATTGCGATATTTCTGTCACACCAGGCAGTGATGATTTAAAGCACCAGATCGTGAAGGTCCAAGCCACACCCTGACTGTAAGCAATGTCCCAGCACAACTTCAAGCGCGACCAATCAATGGCCGTAAACAAGGAAGACCACGCCCCCTTTACATACTTCATAAAAATACCTTTGTGTGAGGGGCAATTTGAGCATTTATTACAAAGAAGCCAATCTCCCCCTGTGATGCTTGAGCTCGCGCCACCCCTTATTTGTGATGTTTAATAAAAAGGGCCAATCAGAGCCCCAGTGTTTCATCAAAACAGACTCCTTTGTCATAAAAACATCCGGACCCAAGGTGAAGCTGTACAGACAACCGCCTGTTTGTTATTGTGGACAAAGTCCTCGAGACTGTTGTGCCCTCTCACTGTTGTGCTGGGAACATGATTTATTTATACCAGTTTTATTTAATCATCATACATTGGCTAAAATCTATAAATACAAAACGTTGAATCGAGAATGAGGAGTTACGTCACAATCTCATTCTCTATAGTAGAACATGTAACTTAGCTGTAGTTAAACATTATTAGACCAAAACAAGTAAAGATGTGTGTTTTATGTGTTATTTTACATTACACTATCTTTCTTACTTGTTTAAAAAAACATTTCTCAAGAGCAGACACTTAAATGTGATTTATGTTTTAAATTATGCTACAATACATTCACAATTACTAACTTTCTTTCTTTTGGGGTATGGGTTAGTCAGCTTGCTTACACACATATTTAATGTATACATATAATAGTAATTATAGGAAAGCCAGTGTTACAATCTACCTTATGTGTACAATTCTCTAAATATTAATGTCTAGGTAATCTTGTCTAATGTTGTTCATATCAAGGTTAAACTATTGTCATTGAACGTCGTATCTTATGCAACGTTATACAACCGCGAATCAAGATAATGTTATTCAATTTAATGCAGCACGATATTTCCCTACTTTTACAGTGAAACTGATACACAAATTAAGCATAAAAGGACAAATGCGTGCTGCTGCAGTAATAACAACAACAACAACCACTACAGTGAAGTGTTGATTATTAATAAGGCGATCGCGGCGGGCCTCTGTTTCCTGCTTGTGAGCGCTGTGCTTGGGTCCTGACGCGGAGCCCGTGCAGGGCCGTACTGAGACCCGCGCCGCCTGCACCTCTATCGTCTCGGGTGAGTTTGATACAATGTAGTAATTCTCTATAATTCTCAATAACTATTGCACCGCTGCAACATTCGCATGCAGACCTCACCTCTCCCCGCTTCATATAGCGGGCCCGCTGCATAGGTCGGCGAATAGGGTGATTTTACCGCGAATTCCCAAACATACCCCCCTGATCCAAGAGTATTCCAACATAAACTCATATTTAGCAGGGATAAAGATAGGCTACGCAATTACATCTATGCCCGAACAACTAAGATTCACCAATGATGTGCATTGGCTCCAGTGAATGCGCTCTTACGGCAGAAGTACTACGTGTTAACCGTCAGTTATTGTCAGATTTGTTCGTATTTCGTCTGTATACGTACATATTACAGCTAGGAAGCTAGCTAGCCACAGCTAACTGAATCTGCTGCAGAACGAGCGTTAAAAAGGGCGAATTAAAGGCGTTCTGTGCGGATAAACTTGTAAAATTGTTGCAAATAAAAGCATAGCCACCACAGGGAATGTGGAGCGAGTTGTTACAGCTTTGCAAAGGCGAAAATAACCGCCGTGTCCTGCAGGTCCAGAGTGTCCAATCATGTCTCCGGTGCTCTTCTGATGTAAGATGCTCTCAGAATGACCTAAAACAGACCTCTGACAGCACAAGCTTTCGCATATATTTGTTAATGATGGTCTGTGTGCTCTTCGCAGAGACTGTTTTACCCCCAACAAACATTAGTGGCGTCCCCGCCTACCTCCTCCTCATTTTGTGGTTTTGATTTGTTTAGATGGAGACTGCGAACGGCGCAGCGACTCGCCAAAGTCTGACTAATTCGTGAGAACTGGTGTTTGTGAGTCTATAAATCGTGATATCTGACACTCGCTTGTGTTTTTCCGTGTTTGAGACGTGTGTGATGCGATGTGATGCGCGCGCTTTTCCTCAACTTCTCTCGCGCAACAGACAGTGCACTAAAGTTCAGCTGCTGCTTTCAAAGGATGAGAAAACTTTCAATCGTTTTATGTTGTAATAGTTTCTCGTAAAGGCGTTAGAATGCGGACACGTTTATATTATCAACACAGTAACGAATTTGTAGGCCAACACAAATCGGTCCATGTAGTGTTTCACCAGAACAGTGTAACTGAAATATTATGTCATGATTTAACATGCTTTTTGTTACGATTAAGTGCCAGGATAATACCACAAGCTCGCTGATTTGTTTTCATGTTGTTTCTTTTTTTAATATAGTTTTACTTTCATTTTTTGACACCTGGCACTCACTGATTTAGATGGCAGCATTTGCCTTTGCCTTGCATTTTTTGCTTTGCCTTGCTTTTAATATTATTTGCATATTTGTCAATAGTGTTATTTTCTTTTTCTTTAGATTGAATTTGATCATCTACAATGTTTTCACTTTTATACTAATTGATGTTCTACCGTGGTCCAATTCAAATATCAAATTGACTGAATTAAATGACCTGCATTTCACTGTTGAGGACGGATTTGAGTTCTGTATAATATTTAGCCGGTTTAGTTTATGGTCGCGGAGCTAATGTTTGTGCACTTTTTTTTTTTTTTACAGTTGACATGGATGATGAAGATGGCAGGTGCTTGTTAGATGTAATTTGGTAAGTTATAGCAAAAATGACATAACTTTGCACATAACTTCAAGTTGAAATGTTATGTGCGTGCAAAACACAGCTGAATAACATCTTTCTTTCTGTACAGTGACCCACAAGCACTCAATTATTTTCTTCATGGATCAGAAACACAAGTGAGTACTGAAGTGAAAGTGGGGGAAAATTGATTTTTGCAAGCTCCACTGGTGGGAAAGGCAGAAATCCCACTTTAAAAGTGTAACCCAGATAGATATCAGAAAAGCACAGTACACTCGCCCAACAGGAATTCCCTGCACCTCCCAGTCCTTTCCAGAGTATTTTTAAATGTCTGTCCCTAAACCGCTTGTCCAGCTTGATCTTTTCCTTAGAACATAATTGCTTTTAATTTCAACCCTGATTTTTTTCCTCTTTGGTTAATTCACATATATGACATACTAATCTTATTTTCCTCTTTTGACTCCTGTTTTCTTTCCTGTTTGCTTGGCTTTTTAACTTGGTTATGCCTGAATTTTGTTCTGGTTGATTGGTGCACTGTCCTCACTTTGCTCTTCCCTTGCCTTTCCCTCTTTGTCTGCCTATTTGCCCCTTATGCATCTGATCCCTGTCGCTTTCACGCCTGTCTGTGGGCTGTGGTGATTTCTGCCTGTCCTATCCTGGGTATTTCTGTCTGTAGCTGGACACTGATGACCTTTTGGATGGCTCAGCGACCCGTCCAGCTCGTTCTTCTCCAGCACTGGGGTGAGTAAAATCCCCCATTTGTGCCGACCTCCCGTCTCCATCCTTTTTTGTAGCACATGTTCCTCAGACCTGCCATCTGCGTCAGATGCATTGCAGTCAGTACCTGCGGCCTACCACCATCCCAGATCCATCCCTGCCATTTTATTCCTTCGTAGTTCTGAATGTGTGACGAGGTATAACGGCTAACATTGGTCTCTCTGTGTCTTCCAGGGCCACGTTCCTGAGGTCCAGCCACAGGCTCAGCTGTCGACAATTGAGCCAGGCCTTCCAAGAGTCAGCGTTGATTTGGACTTCCTGGAAGATGACATCTTGGGGGGATCGCCGGGAGGAGACAACGGAAGCAATGGTGTTGGGACAAATCATGAGCCTTGTGATATTTTGCAGCGGAGCCTGGCAGAGGCTAACATCACTGAGCAGAGCCTTCAAGAGGCAGATGCTGAGCTCGACCTCAGTCAGTTTGGGCTGACTGGCCTTACGCAGGTGGTCCAACCCCTGCCTGATGCTGGCTTGTCTGGGGTGGGCATTGGAGGTGCAACACAGATTTTTCCAAACCAAGGCACCCCTACTGCACCCTCTAATGCCACCCCAGACATGCTTAGCTCAGTCCTGGCACATCCAGGCCTGCAGCTTCAACCCCAGGTCATGAACAAAACTATCAACGTCCAGCCATTCATGCAACAAGTCGGGCTTGGAAATGTAACCATTCAACCTATTTCGAGCCTTCAGGCCTTACAGAATGGCAGTCAGTCTGGACCGTTGGGCATTGGACAAATTCAAGTTGTGGGCCAACCCACTGTAATGACTATAAATTCATCTGGGCAGCAGATCTTGGCGAAAACTATGGGTGGCTACCAACTGCATCAACCTGGGCCTGAGGCAGCAAGCGCTGGACGCAGGCTGGGCTTGGAGGTTCTGTTTTGAGTTCAGGGGAGGACTTTTAATTCAAGGGGCAAGGCCACTCTAGGGTCCCCTGCCTTAAATGGGCCGGCTGTCTGCTTAAGCAACACAAATACCAACAACAGCGCAACCACAATGGCCTCTGCAGGTGGCATTGTGGGTTTCGTAATGCCTCTTTGGGTGCAGGAATTGGACCTCAAACCCAGCCTCAAGGCCAAATTATGCAGAACGTCATCATCCAGCGAATGCCAACGCCAATACAGCCCAAACCTCCGCAAGGGGGTTCCATCCAACCCAAAGTCTTCAAGCAGCAACAACAGCTTCCTGCTCCACATGCCCTGCCAAATGACGCCAATAAGGCTCTGGGGGTGCAGCAAATCCCAGTATCAGCTGGTCAGAATGTAACGTTCCTCGGGAAGCATGGCTCAAATGTAGTCTTGACCACACAGGCCTCGTCACAGGGAACGCAGTTCTCTCAAGCACTCTTTAAGCAACAGGGCCCCCAAACGTCGGGCAAACCGCTCAGTGTTCACTTGTTAAACCAACAGGGCAGCATTGTCATTCCCTCGCAAACTGTCCTGCAGAGCCAAAACCACCAGTTCCTGTTACCGGGGCTTCAGGCGGGAGGTCAGATCCTGACTCAGCATCCCGGGGGTCACATCATTACCAGTCAGGGGCCTGGAGGGCAGATAATAGCTAATCAGATATTGACAGCCAATCAGAACATCAACCTGAGTCAGATGTTGGCCTCACAGGGCCACCCTGGTGCCGCCCATATTCTCTCTGGACACATCCAGCTCCAGCCCGGTCAGATGGGTCAGCCCACACTGTTCCAAATGCCGGTGTCCCTGGCGCAAACGCAGACACAAGCCCATCCGGTAACGGGCCACGTACAAACAGTCATCCAGGGCATGCCAATACAGAATTCCCTGTCTGTGGAGAGCCTTAGCCCAGCAGTCAGTTTACAGGACGTTGCAGCAATCTGGTGGCATCCCTAATAATGGTAACAGCGGATCAACGGCCATGGCGCCCGTGCCAACCGGGAGAGGGCATCACGGTATTGGGCGGATCTATGGACCCTGCTGCTCAACCAGCACAGACCCAACCGCAGCCCTCAATTCTCACAGTTCAGACTCCACGGTTTCAGTAGCAGCTTGGCTCCTTCCTCTTCATCTCCATCCCCAACTATGGCCACGTCCACATCCTCAATGTTGGGTTTGGGTCCTCAGGCCCAGCACAGCCCAGGAAAGGTGTTGTTTACATCATCATCTGGTTCCAGCATGATCCTTAGTCAGGAGTCCCTTCAAATGTTCCTGCAGCAGGTCAGTGTGCTCTCTTTAACCCTTATCTGTTGTTTGCAAACTGGGTCTTTGCTAATAAGCTAACATAACAACTTTTGATCCCCAAGCTGACCTCTGACCAGTTTCGATGATTGTTTTACCTCTCCCATTCCTCAACTGATAAATGTGCCCATGTTAGGACCAACAGCAGCAAGCAGGAAAAGACCCACCTGCCGCTGTGGGTGTACCTGCATCTGTTATCGTCAGCGGCAGCAGTTCTGGTCCCGCCCCTTCAGGCCATGACAGCTTGTTAGCTGAGACTCGGCAGAGGCAGAGTCCCAGCCCCTCCCTTGGCCCTGCCCACATGGCAACAGTGGTTAACAAGGTAGATGAGCTCATGCTCCGCACTAAGCCCCACCCACTTGTTGCTGCCACTGCTGCTTATTGGACCACTGTCTCCCAGCAGAACTCCCTTTCTTGCTCTGTCCCCCTGTCTTTCTACTTTCATTGCTCATCCTCACTCTTGTTTTTTGCCTGTTTTCAACAGGTCTTTCTTCTGCACTGTTATCCGTTTCTGTCACTATTATTATAGTGTAATGGGTTTATTTTGTCCATTAATCCGTACTGCATGCAACACCTTCCCCTCAATATCCATTTCTTTCCTCCTGTTATTTGCATGATCATTTTTAATAGGTAGCTTGCCGAACTATATTGACACTAATTGGGATATGGGTTGATGCAAATAACAGTGCAGTAACAGTTGTTGCTCTTCAAATGGTGTCACATGCAATAATGAAACTCTAGGGACTTTTTCGGTTGTGTGTTTGCATCATCTTCGTGCATTTTCCTATGAGCATGTCATGGTGGAGCAGTGGCTCTTCCTATTCGTTTTGCTGCTGTAAATCTTTGTCACTCA
This sequence comes from Gymnocypris eckloni scoliostomus, assembly GCA_027564155.1. Lineage (NCBI taxonomy): Eukaryota > Metazoa > Chordata > Actinopteri > Cypriniformes > Cyprinidae > Gymnocypris > Gymnocypris eckloni. The sequence goes on from CM050416.1 coordinate 31,428,898, forward strand.
CTCTGTCCATTCATATTAACATTCAGCCTACTCACTATCTCTGCTTCCCAAACGTTCGGTAACTGCTGTTATTAACCTCAATCAGTCCCCCTCCCACCACCACCCAGCCTCCCAAGAGAAATTAAATTAATTCCTTTCAAGATCACTTTCAAAGATTTGATCTTGATCACTTGCTCGCTGCCCTGAATTACCTTTGCCCTCCACCAGCAAATCTGTTTGAGATTTTTATTTCTTGTCTGTTCTCTGTGAACCAATTTTTGTTCTCTGCAAAAATTATGTCCTCGTGTCAGTTGTCTCACCCCCCCCCAAAACCCCAATAGTGTCTATCCAGAAAGCACTAATCTGTTAGATGAGTACCTTATGTATAACTTGCAAATTTTGTACATTTTGCTACTTTAGCTGTTGTAGTCTTTATGAAGACTGTCTTTTGAAAATATATATAATTTTTCCTTTCTATTTCTTCTTGCTTTTGTATTATCCTACTTGTATTTGTTTGTTGCTGTGTGTGGTGTTTTATTTCACCACTTTTTTGTGCTGTTTTTTGTTTCTGCACTTTATAGGTATGATTGCAAGTTAGTCATTGTTTTAGTGATGCACTGAAATTAAATTCTTGACTGAAACTGAAACTCAGATACGGTTTGTTTTTCTTACGCTTTTGGTACCATTTGCATATATTAAAAATGATTGTGAAACTATTGGTATTCTCATCATTAGGGCATTAAACTGCTTAAAATTAAATGGAAAACAACATGAAATATGAAGCCATTTAGATTTACCTAATGTTCTGTCATTTCCTTAAGGGTCTCATTGAAAAACGCCATGTAGAATATATTCAGAAGCACCTGGGATTGCGTTTCTATTTAAGCATTGTTTTGTTTTTTCTGCTGTTCCCATCTGCTTGTTGTATAATGTCTCTGCTTAACTAGTTGATACTTTTTTACAGAAGTTCTGCCCTAATTCAAACAGTGATTGTAAACTTTTGTGATGAAGTTCCCCTTTTAACTCATAACTTATCAAAGCTTCCAGAGAAGTGAGAAAGTGTCTTACAAATAGAAACATCCTGATCTTCCTGAATGCATTTCTCCTGTGTGATGTTGATATTTTTGTTCAAATTTTTGTTGCTGTGCAGAATTGAAAAGTTGAAATGTCAGTACTGCAAAATGTTAGTTTGGTAAGGTGTTTTTCACTTTCATATTGCTGTTGAAGTGGTTTTATTGAAAGCATTTGTTGTATTGTTAACAAGGTGTCACTTTCTGTTGCTGAAATTTCAGTGCATCCCTAAAAATACATTGTGCCAAAATGATGAATTATAAATATATACTAGCTGATTAAACCAAACATCCATTGACTATATTTTCTCTTCCTCACTGTCTAGGTTCCGTCGGCAGCACATTCACAGACTATAAAGATCCAAAGCGCCTCCCCATCTCGGCCTGTGGTCACCCCTGCACCAACACCCACTCTCACTGACAGTCCTCGACCCGCCCAAGCTTCTCCCATGACCATCGGGCAGCAGATCCAGTCTCCTCACCAGCACCAGCAGTCTCGGCCTCCATCGCAGCCCCAGCCTCAGTCTCAGGCACAGACTCCCTCGCGCTCCAGCACGCCTTCCTCTCTACCGCCCCTCTTTATAATACACAATCAGATCGGAGGTTCTCCACAACCACCTCAGTCAGCTCCTCCACCTCAGCAGCAGCAGCAGCCTCAGCAAATACAAGTGCAGCTCCAGCCTCAAGTTCTTCCCCAGACCCTGCCTCAGCCTACCGCCCTGCAGCCAGACATACCTCCTTCCTCCTGTTCCCCGAAGCCTCCACAGCCACTTCCTGCACAGTTCCAGTTCCAGCCTGCTGTGAGCTCAGCTCCAGCTGCAGTGGGGAAACAGCAGGTGACGGTGGTGCCGGGGCTGACTGCAGAACAGCAGCATCACCTTCAGCTAGTCAGTGCGCAGCTGCAGACCATGTCATCCATCACGCAGCCCTCTCCTCAGCATAAGCAGCTTTTGGAAAAACTTCTCCAGGTAATGACCTTATGCTTTATATATTGTTCTAACTTATAGTAAAAATGATAAAGTTTGCACTGAAATGAAAATACTGCCACAACCGACAAAATCACCCATCAGGATATTTTTTATGTTTAATTCAGTTATAAAGAGCAGAGCTTTGTTAGCCTTTAGGTGTCACTGTGAGCAGGACTACTTACTATGAAAAAAATGGTAATAGGTAAGGTTTTTTTCATATTAACTCTACTTAAATGATTGTCTGTGTGCTTTCGATTTTATACAGATCCAGCAAAACATTCTTCTCCAGGCCAAGCAGCAGGCACAAGCTCTGGCACAAGCCCAAGTCCAGGCCTCTCAGCAACAGGCCACAAACCAGTTCAACAAAATGCCAGATCAGCCTTCAGTCCAAGCTGCATCTTCAACGGCCAGTGGCCCAATCCAACCGCCAGTCCAGTCCCTTCTGCAGCAGAAGTCTGTGCTCGTCAAGTCCTCTACTACAGGTGGGGATTGCATATGTTTAGGCTTTAGATGGTTACTTTTAAATATTCTTATGTTTACAATGTTATTTTCACCTTAGGTGCAAATGACACTCAAGTGTTTTCTGCTGTGTCTGCTGGGGCTACAGTGAACCAGGGAAGCACGACTCCAAACCTTGCACAGGCTGTTCAGGTGAGAGAAATGTAGTTGTTAATATTTTTACTGTAGTTTACAGCTGGAAAATTTACCTTTTCAATAAATATATTGCAAAATTATCTTAACTCAGTTTTGAACACTCTCTTGACTCTGGTTTGCAGGCAAAGCCAGGAGTCATAAGTTCGGTTGGTGGGCTGACTCTGAATAAAGCAGGTTTGCAGATACAGGTTTTAGGTGCTGCACTCTCTCAAATGCCCACACCGCCACCATCTGCTCCCCAAACACAGGCAAGGTTCAAAATTGCATTACAGAACAATATTAAAATTAACTGGATGATGTCATGTTTATGGTAATCTTGGTGTCTCTTGTCTTTTCACAGACTTCAACATTAAAAAGGTCTTTTTGTATGGAACCAAGCAAAGAAGCTAGGTAATATCTACATTCTGTATACAGAGCATAAATTGCAAATGTTGTTAATTAAATCCAAGAATAACCCCATAAATGGGAAGTGACATTTAAAGGGTTAGTTCACCCAAAATGAAAATTAGCCCTTGTTTTACTCACCCTCAGGGCATCCTAGTTTTATATGAATTTCTTCTTTCAGACGAATCCAATCTGAGTTGTATTACAAATGTTGTTTTTGGCAATTGTTGATGCATTTTTGTAAGAAAAATGTCCATATTTACAACATTGTAAACACTTTTCTCTCACTTCCACTAACTGTCATACGTGCAAGCCGTTCCGGGCGGATGACGTAGGCATAGCTCATGCGCCTGTGAGATATGGTAGTCGCGCGAGTTTGTTTACGGGAGCAAAGGAAGCAAAGTTTACTCACTTGAGCAAAGTACAGAGTTCGGTACGGTCATGAACAGTGTTCGTTGTCACAACAGACACTTCCAACAAGGGTTGGGGAGCACTGTGCGAAGGCAAACCGACCTTCAATCTTTGGACCGAAGAGGAGTCTGTGGTGTCATACATAAATCACCAGGGCGGCCTCGTCTCGAAGGGTCTTCTTGTGTGGGCTCAGAACAATCTGCGCTCACTGAAGGTGACGAATGTGCTGGGCAAATGAACCATGGAGCAGACATGTTGTCAAGGAACAACGTCTCAGGGAATGGATGCTCCACCCACTCTCGGTTCAGAAAATCTGTGAAGTCTTTGGCAGAGCTCGAGTAGACCTCTTCGCCTCCGTAGACAACTCTCACTTCCCAATCTTTTTCACAAAGCGCACGTATGCCCTGGCCCATGAGTGGCCCAGTCTTCCACTCTATGCTTTCCCTTCAATCGCTCTGCTACCGCAGGTACTCAGGCGAGTCAGGGAGCAACAGCACAAGCTTATTCTAATAGCCCTCCTCTGGAGGAACCAGCCGTGGGTGTGAGAGTTATTCCAGCTGCTCGAAGCAGCCCCATGGCCAATCCCTTTGAGACGGGACCTCCTCTCTCAAGCAAACGGCAAGCTATGGCATCCATGGCTCGAGTTATGCCATCCCCTGCATGGCATACGAGTAGGAGACCTGCAGGCCGCTCAACAGGAGTCTTTCGATCTCCCAGAGCGTGTCCTAAGCACGATGGCAGAAGCTAGAGCCCCGTCTACCAGACACCTCTATGCTCTGAAATGGTCTGTTTTCTCGGCTTGGTGTCAAGACCGTGACTTCGATCCGGTCACCTCCGATCTGTCAGTGGTTCTTTCATTTCTGCAGGAGATGCTGGATAAACAGCGTGCCTCATCCTCCATCAAAGATTACGCAGCAGCCATAGCGGTTTTCCATGCCCCTATTGCTGGCCAATCGGTGGGCAGAAATAGTGCGGTGGTCCAGTTTTTCCAAGGCGCCAGGAGAATTAACCCCCCGCGTCCTCGTACAGTTTGGGACTTACCAACCGTACTAAAGGGCCTTGAAAGGCCCCCGTTTGAACCATTGCAATCCACGAGTCTCAGAGCACTCTCGTTTAAATCTGCCCTGCTGTTAGCACTGGCATCGGTCAAGCGAGTAGGAGACCTGCAGGCCCTCTCCATCAACCTTGCTTGCCTGAAATTCGGGCCTATCGACTCCAAGGTTGTCCTAAAACCAAGGCTGGGTTATGTACCTAAGGTGCTCTCTACTCCGCTCAGAGCCCAGATTATAGCGCTTTTGCGCTTTCCCCTGCGACGGGTGGCCAGGAATTGTCCCTGCTCTGCCCCGTCAGGGCCCTGAGGGGGTATACATTGAGCGTTCTGCCTCATACAGGAAATCAGAACAGCTTTTTGTAGGCTTCGGTAATCTCGCTAAAGGTAGCCCTGTTACGAAGCAAATAATTTCTAGGTGGTTAGTGGATGCTATTACCCTTGCATACTCCTCCTTGGGCTTGCAGTGCCCCATCGGAGTCCGAGCCACTTCTTGGGAATGGTCCAACGTGGTGTCCATTTCGGAAATTTGTGAGGCGACCGGCTGGTCCTTGCCGTCCATATTTGTATGGTTTTACAACCTGGACGTCCCTGCCTTACATGCTATAGTCCTTTCTGCAAAGCTGCATAGCCATAGGCTCGCTCAAAGCCGCTGCCGAGCCTTTTGTTCGTTTTATAGTACTGCACGAATCAATGGACATGCAGTTACACTGCGTGATTAAAAAAAGCTTCAGCTGAAGAGGAAAAAATTAGTTTTTCCCATACAGCGTCTCAGATGCAGTACTTGTTCCCTAACCCTATATATCAGGGAACCGAGGTTACGATAGTAACAGAGTATGTTTTATTCTGTTTTCTCCATTCACAGAAGCGCTGCATGTGCGTAAGATCTGTTGAATCCATCTTGCACTGTCCTCGGATAAACTCTAACGCCGGTGCCTTGCCATTGCAACTTACCAAGAGTTCACAGCTGAGCGCGGGCGGGCGGGCGGGCGGGCATTTCACTCGTTGGATGCCTCAGCATCACATTTGCATAGTCTGTACTACTTGAATTCCTGATTGGTTGACACCAAATTTCAAATATTAAAAAGAACGATAAAATATTGTTATTAACCGGTTAATGGCCATTTCAAATTTTCGATTCTGTTCGGAACTGTAAAATTTGATTTTAGTTTCTGTTTCCGGTTCTGTTCCAGTCAAAATTTAGTTCGTCTTCACTTTCGTCCCTTGAACCGGTTCAGAGCCCAGATTTTGATCGGAAATTATGATGAATATGAAAAATAAATAGAAATAAACGCATAGGAAAATTGTTGACTTTATGTGCAAGGACCTTCACATCTGGCGCAGTTGCAGCTTGTATTTATTACTAAAACAAGAAAGCAAACAATAGCATTAATAGTCATTCATTTTAGTTAATATATGTTATGATAATTTGAACATCTTTATTCTTATTGTAAAATAATGGACCATTAAGTCATGAATATTCTCTCAAAAGTCATGAAAATGTATTGGTAAAAATGTGTACGAACCCTGAAAGGAAAACCAGTCTCCTCTTGGCCTATTTCGAAATTCTTCTACAAGGACAATTTTTTATATAACTCTGATTGAATTTGTCTGAAAGAAGAAAGTCTAATACACCTAGGATGCCTTGGGCGTAGGGCTGCCTCTAATGATTAATCGATTAATCTAAACTATTATTTTCTCACAAAAAAAAATCTAACATTTGATTTAAGAATATTTTATATTCTTTTATTATTTCACAAAAGCGTGATTTGTTTTTATTGCTAGTGCACACAAATAAACCTAGAGTCTTTACAGATTTGAAAGATGTTTTACTCATATCTGTATAACCCAAAACGACCAGGATTTTAAGAGCAAGTGAGCGCACCGGCGTCTCCATCGGTCATGCCTTGAGCGCTGCTGTTCAGCTTCCACACTCCACACAGAAGCTTGAAGCATTTCTCTAGGTTAACATTAGATTGAGCAGCCATGTTAAGTTGTTAATACTTGCATGTTTTTAGAAGATAAGCCATATTTGAAGGCAATGAATGATGAGGGCGAGCGTTTGGATGTCCTTCATTACCATAGACTAACCGTTAACAATTTGTTAGTCACAGACTGTGTGACTTTGCCTATTTATTTTTTATTTTTTTCTGCGTCTAAGCAACTAAAATAATTTTGGTCCACTAACGATTAGTCAACTATTAGGAGGCAGCTCTAGAAGATATTTTTGATGAAATCTGAGAGTTCTCTGACCCTGCATAGACCGCAACACAACTGAAATGTTCACAGACCCAGAAACGTAGTAAGGACATAGATAAAACCGTCTATGTGACATCAGTTGCTCAACTTCAAGAATACTTTTTGTGCACAAAGAAAACAAAAATAACAATTTATTCAACAATTCTTCTCCCAGAGTTAACATCTTCTGCCATTTAGAAGAGTACCATGACACATGTGCGTGTTTTCTCCAGAAAGTAATCAGCGTTGTTTACGTTCAGCATACGCATGCTTTTTCCTGAGAAATCCGTTAATCCGGGGAGAAGAATTTAATACATTATTTTCGTTTTCTTTGCGCACAAAGTATTTTCGTAGCTTTGCGAAGTTGAGCCACTGATGTCACATGGACTGTCTTATTGATGTCCTTACTACGTTTCTGGGTCTGGGAACATTTAAGTTGTGTTGCTGTGTATGCAAGGTCAGAGATCTCTCAGATTTCATCAAAAATATCTTAATTTGTTTTTCGAAGATGTACGAAGGTCTTACGAGTTTGGAACAACATGAGGGTGAGTAATTAATGAAACTGTTCATTTTTGGATGAACTAACCATTTACGTATTCATCATGCAAGGTTTGAAACCACTCGTTGTTGACTTGCTAGTTGTTTTGCACTGTTTTTAAAGCTGTTGTCCTACTCACATGCACGTGTATCTGTTTGTAGGATGCTAGAACAGCTGCGAAAACAGCAAGGCTCTGTTCTCCATCCTGACTACAGCTCTCCTTTCCGCTCATTTGAGGACACACTTCATCGACTGCTGCCATACCACATGTACCAAGGCATGGCTTCATCACCGCATGACTACTGCAAAGGTAAATGCTCACACCTCTTTGGGAACACTCTTTTACTGTCCTGTGGCATAGTTGTGTGGCACCCTCTTCAGGGCTGATTTGAAATTCTCACTTTACACTTCTCTGTCCAGTGGATGATGAATTTGAGAACGTCTCATGCCAACTATTGCAGCGCACGCAAGCAATGGTGGATAAATATCGTCACTTACTTTTTGAGGAATCAAAGGTATCATTTAAATCTCACTCACTTGATCTCTCTTGATGTTTGGACCTTGTGAGCCCTATATTCATTGATCTCTTGTGTGCTTGATACCTTGAGCAGAGGCTGGGTCCCTCTGCAGAGATGGTTATGATTGACCGCATGTTCATTCAGGAGGAGAAGGTTGCTCTTAGTCAGGACCGGGTTCTGGCCAAGGAGAAACCAGGTAATGTATAGGGTTCAATACAAGTTACCATTAAAGCATGTGTAATTGTAAACTGTGTATTTTATTGATGGTGTGGTATTTAATCACGTTCATCTCTTACTCTTTGCAGAAGAATTTGTGGCCAATTCCTGTTTGCTGGACAGCAGTGCAGTGAGACCTGTACAGGTGGAGCTGAGTTCTGTACGAACCGCAGCAGGTCCAGGTCAACCTGAGGCAGCTGCACCTGCTCCAGCTGTTGCCCCTGCTCCAACCCCAACCCCTGCACCTACTTCAGCTGCTGCACCTACTTCAGGTGCTTCTACCCCTGCCCTCTTCCCTCCTACCAAGCTGGTGATTAAGCAAGGTGGAGGCGCCAGTGTCCTGGTCTACCAGCTCCACGCATACGCCTGCTCCCGTGGTCCGCCATCTGCAGAGCCAGTCACGCCAAGCGCCTCCTTCAGCCGCACTCTGTCCACCCGCCCTGCTGATGACGACGATGATGTTGCGCTTCCCCAGCGGACCAGCAAACCGCCTATGAAGACCTACGAGGCACGTCAGCGAATAGGTTTGAAGCTGAAGATCAAACAGGAGGCGGGATTTAGTAAGGTGGTTCACAACACTGCTTTAGATCCAGTCCACTCCCAATCCCAACTCACTCCACAACCGCCGCCCCCTGAGCAGCCGCAGAAAGTCAAGCCCGCCCATGTAATCCCACCCACCACAGTCATTAGAACTCCTCCCCCAACTTCTTACCCAACCCCTCTTCCACTGTCACTGCGGTAACACACACAGGCTCTGCCTCCAGTAGCTCAACTTCCTCTAGTGGACCTACGCCCTCAATTTCCTCCTGGTCTTCATCGTCCCCTTCCACATCTACGGCACAGATGAATGGCACTCTAGAACACCACGAGGTAGGCGGAGTTAAACGGAACCCAGCTTCCACGGCAACTCCACCATTAACCACTTGCCGGCTCCCACTTCGAAAGACGTACCGCGAGAACATCAGTCCACGTCACAGGCCGGGAGTACCAGGAGGAGGTGGAGATACATTGCCCATTCTACCAGCAGTACCCCCTATTACTTCTCCCTCCCAGCCACAAGGTTCCTCTCCTCAAACTGAACGGACTGTGATAGCCAGCGTGAAACTAGAGAGGCAGGGCGGACATGGGCGGTCTCATCCCCATTCAGAGTCGCAGAGCCTCGCGGCAGTAGAGGATGTCCTCTACCGTGGCATAAAAAATGTGTACCAACATCATAGAGAGTTCTCCGACAAAGAGGATGAGGACAAGGCAGAGGAAGCTGGCCGTTTGGGGCGGTTGAAGGGCATAGGGAGCAAAAACCGAAAGGGAGGAAGGGGTACCTTTAGGATGGATCAGCATGCCCCTGGCCCACCTTCTCCTGGAGAGTCGTCCTGCACAAGAGACTCCACACTTCCTGCCAAACGCTGTAAGTCCGACTCTCCGGATATGGACAATGCTAGTTTCTCCAGCGGCAGCCCGCCACCTGACGACTCACTGAATGAGCACCTGCAGTGTGCCATAGACAGTATACTGAACCTCCAACAGGGCCCTCCTGGACATGGAGGCTCAGGGAAAGCAGCTTTAGGGAGGGTTCATGGGGAAAACCTGCCTAATCCCCACCAAACCCATCCTTCCTACAGACAGTCCATGCCCCCCCTCTCCACACCACCTTCGTCTGCCCCCATGTCCCAGCATCCACAGGTGGGGGGCCGAGGACAAAATGGTAAAATGGTTTCACAGACGCACAGTAGATAACAGTCCCTTTAGCAGATGTTGACTGAAAGACTGAAAAGCAGGATGTTAATGGATAGGGGAAGCAAACGGAGACACTTTTCCCATGATCAGCTGTGTTTGCTTTGTTTGTCTGTGGTTTGTGCTGATGAAATGTGTTCTTTTGGTTTACATATGGCCCTTTAAGTGTACTTTCTATAGTATAAAAAGTGCACTTTGATTTGATTTTCAAAATTTTGTCCCTCTATTTTTTTCCTGGGTTTGAATCTGGGACGGTTTCTACGTTGGTTTCCCAATTTAAAGATTTCTCTCAACGTGTGAGATCTAAATATATGACCATTAATTTAATAAATAATGTTTGTAATTACTGTGACGGATGCAGATTGCAGGAACTTTTAAGTGATATCATGAAAATTATCATCAAATAGTAGTTTATTTGGTTATTATGGAGAATTTATTTTGGAGAGACTAATGGTTCACTTCTCCCTGTGTTAGAATGGTCCCCCTTTACCATGAAATTATATTTTTGGGAACTGGTGATCACTGTGTAGAGGCTCATTAGTGCATAATAATATAGTGCTCTTGTCTCCCCTAAGACATGAAATCTGGTTTCGGGAATTAACAATGAAGCATTCACAAGCAGAAAAGTCACCAGAACTGTAGAAAATCTCTTGACCTTTAAAGCATTCCAGCATCAAGAGCACATTTACAAATCAAACATTCACAGCACAGCCAACGTGGTCACCTTTTTAAAGAAGTGTACTATTTATTTTATTTGGGGGGGTATTGAAAATCCCCAAAAGTCTGCCATTTTTGCATCTCTTGGGGCAGCAAAAGTTCCCAGACACAAAGCCTCCATTTGTTTTTGTTTGTTTTTTTGTGTAGGCATATGTATGTTCAGACTCTTTTACACATTTAAGATAGAATCACTGAAAGATCTTCGAACCGTTCAGAAGCAAACACAGCAAAAGCAAAGACATGGAAATAAAAAGAACAATAATAATGTAAAGAGAAAAAGAAAATAGAACTGTAAGAATTTGAAGTATAGTACTACAGATTAATTTTGTATTGTATTTATTGTGTATAATGACACTTTTTAAAAAAACTGTACATTTAGTAAAACTGTAAATTAAACCTTGCTTCTTTTATGAAACAGTCACACTTGTTTCTGTGTGTCATTTGACTTGGTTGTTTTTTCAAGGCTGATAACTAGAGATGTATTTGACTTCATTGTGTATATGTAATGATCTTACTGGCCAGTAGGGGGCATTGCTTTATCAGGTCTGAGTCAGAGAGGCACAACAGGGCACAATGATCTGCCAAATCTCTCAAAGGTGGTCTCTCATGCCAGCATCAAGAGTCACGTGCACATCTGCTCTGCAAACAGATCTCTTAGATCAAACAAAAGCCAAATAAATCATAATAGAATACATTGCCCCGTGTTGTAGCATCCGCTGAAAGACAAGCACCGCCACACCCTCACGTTTGCAGGCAGTACTTTATGTAAATGAATGACTCTCCCTATAAAACGCTTGACTCCACCTTGGCATGTTGACGCGCCCCCTCACTCCCTGTCCCCACCCTGGTTTAAACCCATTGTCATCACTCGCCGTTCAGGGCTACCCCCTGCTTCTGCGTCAGGCAGTGTTTGAAGAAGAGGTGCAGAGAGAAACGTAGGCAGGGATAGAGGCAGTACTTGAGTGCATGCCTTAGAGCTCATTTTGCTGGAGTAGTTAGAAGCACAGGCAGATCAGATCAAGACCTCTCATCTGAAATACATGAAAAATATTGAAGAACCATCACCTGAAACATTTGACTTGGTGCTACTTGGGTGCCTTGGACAAATATTGTTCTTCTAAGGTACATCTTCACGTGTAGAAACACCTCCAGAGGTGTAGAAAGAGTGGTTAAGGTTCATCATCTCTTCAAGTACTTCAATCCGAGACTCCGCATTTTCCAGGTAAGAGGACAAATCTTGGACCTTTTGGAGTGTACCTTTGCTTTGTGTGTTGCACTTTAAAATCCCTTTCTAATTAGATATAGTTTAAGAATAAAGTTCGAAACAGTTGATGCAAGCATGCATCGATGAACCAAGAAGAGGTCCAAACAAGGGAGCAAATGCCTTTGGCCTTTCCTCTGATTATTGGCACACATCCGTGTTCTGATCCTGTAATACTTTTGGAAATTAACTGAAGCTCAAGGCTTCTCCAAAAGAAGTCAACTGTCTGTGTTGCAATTGGGAAGGATGCCACAAGACATTTTCTGTCTTCTGCGCAACATGTGAGTCTTGTTACATAAAGTCAAATCCCAACCATCATGCTTTTGCCAAGGCAGCTGTGCTAAAGTTGAAGTTTTACTACAACAAAACTAGTGTCTTTTCAGAGGCTCTAAATTGAGCACAACCTTTGATGCAGAAAAGCCTAGTAGAAAATGAGTTTTACTTATAAACTTAGATCTTCTCAAGGGAATGGTTTTGATTATAATATGAGTACGTAATGCATAGTCCTCTTTAAAAGTATGATGCTTTTGTAGGGAGTGTTTCGAATCCACTGTGACCCAAATGCTCGTTAATGGAATTACTGCAAAATCCTGTCAGGATTCAACAAAAACTACTGAATACGCTTTTGTTTGATGCATCACTTGTGTATTCAGACCTTTGCGCACCGTAATCCTTCACCCATTTAACTTTCCACTGGAAGCCGCTGCTGGAAAACATGGCTCACTCTTTTCAATATACGGAAATAAGTTATGAATGTGTGTTTGTGGGACCCAGAGTTTGGGTGTGTGTGTTTCCAAAATGAGCAGCAACATTTTCCAGGGACATGCATGGACAATGCACTCTACTTTCCCTGTAGGCTGAAAACGTCTCATTAGATTCTTTCTTTGAAGACAAATGGAAAAGCTAGACATTTTAATGGGAGCAAGGCGTGTTACCCACAAAATAAAACAGCTACAGTATAAGCATACAATATAACCTTTAATGATTCAACCTTCCGCTTACCTTTTATGTTTTTCAGGCAAAAAAATAATTCACTAAAACAGAAGAAACCTGGGGTTAAATGTTATATAACATTGTATACTATAGTTTGCCTTATAACTCCAGCAAACTTTGAGGCAGAACACTTGGGTACACTATATAAACACTGTAAGCAAGAGAAGAGTCTTCAGTCATCCCGTAGGACACGAAAACAGTTCAAAACAGAGCCATAAATTAACTGCAAAGGAAACTCTGAATACTCCCTAAAGTCGAAGATGTCACGCTGGGGACGCAAGAATGTCAAGAAGGCCCCTGAGGTGATCAAGACAGTGACCGAGGGCCTCAAGTCACTCTATCGAAAGAAACTCCTGCCCCTGGAGCAGTACTACTGCTTCGATGACTTTCACTCACTGAGTCTGGAGGACGCCGACTTTGACAACAAACCCATGGTGCTAGTGGTTGGGCAGTACTCACAGGAAAGACTACCTTCATCAAGTAAGATCCAGTTAACTTGTGCTTTTTCTAAAGCTAGGGATTTTAAGCGGTTAAAAGTCCGTGTAAATGCAATCTAATGACATTATGTTAGGAATATATTGCTGAAAACACATTACAAAGACTGTGAACCATGCAGTACTGAATTGCGAGTTAGACCTTTAAACAGTTTTCACCATTTTGTGTTCATGTTTTTTGGGCGGGCCTGAAATGTCTCTGACACACTGTCTGGTGCCACTGAACATGGTCCTAACAATATAACGTTAACTAGAGCGTTAGCATCAGTGGTTCGCCGCTCAATCGTGAGTTACTGATATTACCGTAAATTACTACAGCCTACTACAGACACACAGGCCTATTTAATATTGCTTTACACAGACTTTAACGTAACAGTATGTTTGATAGAAGCTAAAACTATGGTCTCTGTGTGGTTATGGCCCTGGATAGGATCTTGGGAGCTCACTCGGTTTGATTTTCTGTTTATTATCTGTCTATATAACATTAATTTGAACTCAGTATTTAATTCAAGGGTTGGTTTTAACCAACCCGAACTGTACCAGAGTTTGTTTGTTCTAGTAGATGACAGAATAAAAACCACAAGGTTATTAAAAACTATCATGTCAACACCATAACCATGGCTTTGTTCTGTCAACACAGGTATCTGCTGGAACAGGACGTCCCAGGGAGTCGTATAGGGCCGGAGCCCACCACCGACTGCTTCACCGCTATCATGCACGGAGACATGGAGGGCATCATTCCTGGAAACGCCCTGATAGTTGATTCCAACAAACCCTTCCGCAAGCTCAACCCCTTCGGAAACACCTTCCTCAACAGGTGAATAGAGTCATACAGGCAGAAGTTACACTGAGCTGCTATGTACGACATGAGAAATGAGGGTGGGTTGTGTGGAAGAATGTGTCGACTGATCCGTCTGCTTACTCTGGGCATGCAGGGAAGATAACAGAGAAACCGTGTGTTAGTTTTTGCTCTATGGAATTTCAAGCGTCCGTGTCAAATTTCTAAGGTAGGAGGGACTTTCCTTATTTGTGGAAAACTTGTGGAAGGGAGTGATATCACAAGAGAGGGTAATGAGCGCTAATGTGCCTAAAGCAGAACTGCAACGTGCAGTTATTTAGAGGAGTCCACTAAAGTTTAAAGAGAAGATAGTGTTTCAAAGTTGTCTTTACATAATCAAATATTTATGAGTTTTGCATTTTCTGAAGATAATGTGGATGGTGCTTTACACTATGGTAGATTGTAGTGGGTGGTTGACAGAGCATTGCTATGAGGTTGCCAAGGTGTTTTTAGCTTATGCAGTTGCAAGTGTGTTCTGAGTGATTGCTTACTAACTTTATGATATAGGTAGATATTGAACACAATTGAGTGTATACATGTCGATCATTATTTTCTTATATATACTTAGGTAATTTGTCGTCCTCCATACTGTATGATCAATGTTAATTTGGTGTGCAATGCTGGGTATTAAAATACCAAACAGTAGCCAAACAGTGGGAGGAAAGTAAGCTAGTTCAAGTCCAGGTCATCTGAATACCTCAGTCATCTCATTAACCTTGCCAAGAGAGTTTCAACATAATTAGCTAGCAGTTGTCTGTCAGCACCAGAGGAGGCACTGTAAGTGCCAGGGAGTCTTTATCAGATCCAGTTTTACCCGGGTCTCTTTGGGTGTATTTTTGCAAACATGTTTTGAGAACTTCTTTTTTCCTACTTCCTGCCCAGGGAAGCATTCCACTCGTTAATTCATTTAAAGCAGGAAGAGACCATGTTTTTCTATGCCGCAGATCATTAGTGGCAACTATTGTTTGATTTTGGCAGCGCTGGTCATTTTCCCTCAGGAAGCCCTGTGTGTTTCAAGCACCACTTCCACACAATGGATCGGCTTGGGAGGAGTGACGCTAGAAGTCTGCTTCTTAGATCACACACAACAGCTGTGATTGGAGTAATGGGTCATTTTCTCAGCTTTTCTCAGGGGGAGAGTGATTTTAACTAAAGAGCTCCTGAATGTTTGATAATTGTGAGGTGCCCTTTTAAGGAATCAACTCGCAGCTGTTTTGTGCATAACGTGATGAGACATACAGTGCCTCTGAAGCGCATTTACTCAATTTTGAACACTTAAAAACATTAAGTCTTTACTTGACTTACCCATTCAATCAGGAGGAATAATGAAGTTATTAAAGTTTGGTTCGCTCACTGAATACAATACTAAATGTGTTTAAACCTCTTCTCTGTCTCTGACAGATTCCAGTGTGCTCAGATGCCCAACCAGGTTCTGGAGAGCATCAGCATCATTGACACCCCGGGCATCCTCTCCGGTGCTAAACAGAGAGAGAGTCGAGGTAAGCTGACTGGAAAAGTAGGGGGAGAGGGGTTTGGAAGTATTTTATGCCAGATTTCAATCCATTTCCCATTTGATTTAATTTAAACTGGTCTCTTTAATTCAGTGTTGAACATTTATTATTGGCCTTTTTCCCAAGTCCCTCTACAATAAAACTCTATAATACTCCACAATATGCCTTTCAAACTATTTGTAGCACTAAAGTTAAAAAATACTTTCTGTTTAACCCCATAAAGACCCTCAGAGATACTGCAGGTAATAGGTATTAACTGGAGTACTTAAAAAATTACAATAATGGTCTGAGACATGTTTCAGAGTAAACCGTAGAGGATCTCTCTCTCTAGGCTCTCCCACAAAGAACACCGTTGGGTAATCTTATAGTTATCAGCGTTGCACCTCTCTGGTCGATGTCTGCTTTTCCTCACATATTTTCCAGCAGTTGAAGTGACGCACAGAATGGGAAAGTGATGAGCCATTGAGGTGTGACAGGAAGAGGAAAGGGATGGAATGTGAAGGCATTACACGTATTAGGGGGATGTAGGAGGGTCTGTAGGATTCAACTGTTGTCATAACTACTAATTTCAACACTACTTGACTTCATCCTAAAAAACTTTGCACTTTTTCAAAATCTTCATCTTTCTCTCATTCCCTTGCTAGCTTGTACAAACCCGATTCCAAAAAAGTTGGGACATTGTACAAATTGTGAATAAAAACAGAATGCAATGATGTGGAAGTTTCACATTTCAATATTTTATTCAGAATACAACATAGATGACATATCAAATGTTTAAACTGAGAAAATTATAATTTTAAGGGAAAAATAAGTTGATTTAAAATTTCATGGCATCAACACATCTCAAAAAGTTGGGACATGGCCATGTTTACCACTGTGTGGCATCCCCTCTTTTTTATAACAGTCTGCAAACGTCTGGGGACTGAGGAGACAAGTTGCTCAAGTTTAGGAATAGGAATGTTGTCCCATTCTTGTCTAATACAGGCTTCTAGTTGCTCAACTGTCTTAGGTTTTCTTTGTCGCATCTTCCTCTTTATGATGCGCCAAATGTTTTCTATGGGTGAAAGATCTGGACCGCAGGCTGGCCATTTCAGTACCGGATCCTTCTTCTACGCAGCCATGATGTTGTAATTGATGCAGTATGTGGTCTGGCATTGTCATGTTGGAAAATACAAGGTCTTCCCTGAAAGAGACGACGTCTGGATGGGAGCATATGTTGTTCTAGAACTTGGATATACCTTTCAGCATTGATGGTGCCTTTCCAGATGTGTAAGCTGCCCATGCCACACGCACTCATGCAACCCCATACCATCAGAGATGCAGGCTTCTGAACTGAGCGCTGATAACAACTTGGGTTGTCCTTGTCCTCTTTAGTCCGGATGACATGGCGTCCCAGTTTTCCAAAAAGAACTTCAAATTTTGATTCGTCTGACCACAGAACAGTTTTCCACTTTGCCACGGTCCATTTTAAATGAGCCTTGGCCCAGAGAAAACGCCTGCGCTTCTGGATCATGTTTAGATATGGCTTCTTTTTTGACCTATAGAGTTTTAGCCGGCAACGGCGAATGGCACGATGGATTGTGTTCACCGACAATGTTTTCTGGAAGTATTCCTGAGCCCATGTTGTGATTTCCATTACAGTAGCATTCCTGTATGTGATGCAGTGCCGTCTAAGGGCCAAGATCACGGGCATCCAGTATGGTTTTCCGGCCTTGACCCTTACGCACAGAGATTGTTCCAGATTCTCTGAATCTTTGGATGATATTATGCACTGTAGATGATGATAACTTCAAACTTTGCAATTTTTCTCTGAGAAACTCCTTTCTGATATTGCTCCACTATTTTTCACGCAGCATTGGGGAATTGGTGATCCTCTTCCCATCTTGACTTCTGAGAGACACTGCCACTCTGAGAGGCTCTTTTATACCCAATCATGTTGCCATTTGACCTAAGAAGTTGAAAATTGGTCCTCCAGCTGTTCCTTATATGTACATTTAACTTTTCCGCTTCTTATGGCTACCTGTCCCAACTTTTTGGAATGTGTAGCTCTCATGAAATCCAAAATGAGCCAATATTTGGCATGACATTTCAAAATGTCTCACTTTAAACATTTGATGTGTTATCTATATTCTATTGTGAATAAAATATAAGTTTATGAGATTTGTAAATTATTGCATTCCTTTTTTATTCACAATTTGTACAGTGTCCCAACTTTTTGAATCGGGTTTGTACTTATTTGAACAATGCCTGAGACTTACGAGCACGTCCTCTGTCTGTTTGCTAAAATCTCTGTTTTAAAGATTAATCGCTTTATGTATCCCCAATTGTAAGTCGCTTTGGATAAAAGCATCTGCAAAATGACTAAATGTAAATTACTATTTAAGCATATATTGTTCACACAACATGTGCACATAATCACCTAGAAGACTGTTGAAGAGCTAATAGGGTCTCAAATTTTACAATAGTTTCATTAGATCACAACAGCTGGGTTCCAGAATTATAATCTCGTCACTTTCACATGTCACGTCACTTTCAATCCATGGAACATTGGTAAATTTGCAGTTTGAACCAGCTAATTAAGGCGCTGGATTATTTGTTGGAGCAGGGTTGGAACTAAAGTATGCAGGAAGGTAGCCCTCCAGGAGTAGGGTTGGCTACCTTGGCACAAATATTCAAGACAAGCATACCATGAGCTCCAAGGTTCTCCAACCATGCTCCTGGAGAGCTACCGTCCTGCAGACTTCAGCTACAACCCTGCAACAACACACCTGTCTGTAATTATTAACAAGTTCAGATATGTTTGATTGGGGTTGATGCTGAAATCTGTAGTACAGTAGCTCAGCAGAATTGGAGACCCCTCTTGTGCAGCAATAGTGTATGCTTCTCTACAATCCACAAACCAGTGTGAGGTTTTAATCTGAAAAGAGCCCCGCCAATCAGAGAAGTCAATGTTAAAATCGAAACAAGAACAGTTGAAACATCAAATGTAATGTATTTTATAACGGTAGCTAATAGTTGTACTGTTGATTGTAATTTTGTTTTGTTATTTGCAATGCTTCTGGCAGTTCATTCCCTTATTGAATAATTAAAGTAAAATTTAAGTTGACATTTTCTCTGATTTTCAAGTACTCTCTTGCTTCAAATCAGAAGTTTTGTTCAGTTTATTGATTGCGTTCTACCTCATTTTGTAGGATATGACTTTCCAGCAGTTCTCCGCTGGTTTGCTGAACGTGTGGACCGGATCATCCTTCTCTTTGATGCTCACAAGTTGGAGATCTCGGATGAATTCTCAGAGGCTATCGGGGCCCTCAAGGGCAATGAAGACAAACTCCGTGTTGTGCTGAACAAAGCTGATATGGTTGATACCCAGCAGCTCATGCGGGTGTATGGAGCTTTAATGTGGTCTCTGGGAAAAGTGTTTGGTACTCCTGAGGTTCTGAGAGTGTACATCGGATCCTTCTGGTCTGAACCTCTTTTGGTGTCTGATAATCGCAAGCTATTTGAGTTAGAGGAGGAAGACCTGTTTTCTGATATCCAGAATCTGCCCAACGCAGCCCCTACGCAAACTTAATGACTTGGTCAAGAGGGCCCGTCTTGTGAGGGTATGTTAAAATATCATTAATGACTGCTTTGTTGACTATGTCAGAAAGTAAAACTGATCGAATGCAAACACTTGGATTGGCTCACCCAAGGGTTTTTACTTACTGCATGTTGTTCCAAACCTATATGGCCTTCTTCTCTGGAACACAAAAACAATATATTTTGAATAATATATCAGTGTTTTGTGTCAATACAATCAAAGTCAATAGGGTCTATGTATGCTTCACTCACAGGTACATGCCCATATCATCAGTTACTTGAAGCAAGAGATGCCGTCTGTCTTCAGGAAGGACAATAAAAAGAAGAACCTGATCTACCAGCTCCCAGTCATCTTCTCCAAGATTCAGCTACAGCATCATATCTCTCCTGGAGACTTCCCTGATTGTAAAAAGATGCAGGTTAGTGCAACCACCTGGTCCTTGTTGTGAGATTAAAACACAATTTCTGTTGCTTGAAAGAGTCTTTCTTGACTTTCTTTAGGAGCAGCTAATGGCACATGACTTCACCAGTTCAAAGCCCTGAAGCCCAACCTGATGACTATGCTGGATGAGTTGTTGTCTAGCGACATTGCCAAACTCATGCCCCTTCTTAGGCAGGAAGATATAGATGCTGGGGTCCAATCTGGGGTCCAAGGTGGGGCTTTCTTGGGAACCCGTGCCGGACCCTTTGTGAATGTGACCCTTTGGAGAGACCGTGAATGAAAATGGTGAAGTGGGTGAGGAAGATGAGGAATGGGTGGTGACAAAGGACAAGCCCAAGTATGATGAGATCTTCTACAACCTAGCGCCGAACGAAGGCAAGCTAAGTGGCACCAAAGCCAAAGATTGGATGGTGAGCACACGGCTGCCAAACTCTGTGTTGGGCCGCATCTGGAAGCTCTCGGATGTGGATCGCGACGGCATGCTGGATGACGAGGAGTTTGCCCTGGCCAGCCACCTGATTGAAGGGAAACTGGACGGTCACGGCTGCCCCCTGAGCTGCCTGCCCGTCTCGTACCTCCATCTAAGCGCCGACAAAAAGGCTCTGATGCTTAGACAATTCGCCCACGTGGCTTCCACTGATCCTTGTCTGCACTTCCTGCATGTTGTCCAGCTCCACAGCAGCTGCAATGCATCTCCGTTCACTGTATTTTTGTGCCATTTTGTACTCTGGTCATTTTGTAACACTCAATTAATGTCTTACTTTGTATTTTTGGTTCAACAGTTCAAAGATTCCCAGCAAAGCCAAAGAGTGTTGTGATAAACCAAAGACTGGTCATTTGGAAGGAATGTTGCATCTGTTGCCATTCTTTTCCTGATGGTAAAAATCATATGACATCACATCCAGAAATGCTACGCATCACCATAATGGCTCCCGAACAAAGGGATAGCTAAAAAAAACCTTGTAGATAACAGACATTTAGAGTATTTTCATCATTGTAGAAATCTATAGACTTGGCTTAACACATTTAACATTTGGCTTTTAATGTAGTCGGCTAAATCAGAATGTGAAGTCAAGATAAGCATTTAAACTCCTTTGACAGCAGACCTGAGGAGGCAAGCGAAAACCTTTCTGAGACTTTGTTTTTGGATCATGTAAATCAGTTTACTAGTGTGCTGCTGTCTTTGCTTTTAAAATAAAAAAGGAGACATGCTTAATGTGATCAGTTTAGTTTTTTGTCTTTTTTAATAGAATGAGCTCTATGCATACTATGAACAAATGTCACAATATATATATATATATATATATCAATTCAATGTCACATATTAAAGCAAAAAAGTGGAATTTCTTACTGACTACTGTAAACAGTTCCACTGACTGCTTCAGTTATCCAATGTTTTCACAGTAAATATATTGAGCTGAATAAAGACACTTTGACTTGTACCTTTTTGGTTTGAAAATGCTTTTTTACAAAAAAGAACTGCACTGTAAAAGCATTACACTGATATGGAAAATGTTGAAGAAAAAAACAAGAACAAATTGTACAAACTATAAACCAACATTTGTTTTATTTCCTTTTCATTATTATTACATTTTTGTTTATTGTTAGAAAATAACAAACTTCTATAAATCAAAATTCTCAAGGTTATGCTATCCTCACTCAATACAAATAGAAATTTAAAACAGCTTATATAACATTTAATTTTACATCCCTGGGTTGACATTTTACATTTTCTCCTTTCACTCGCTAAATAAAAAAACTGATTTGAAACGGTCAAAGCCTATTTGTTATCCTTTCTATGGAAAGAGCCTTTTACGAATCTTGAATTTTGGGGAAAGGAGGCACTAGCAGGCAGTCTTGTGCACACATATGCTGTACAGTTGCTCGGTGACAGGCCAGATAAACAGTGAGTCACAGTGAGCCCTGCCAAAACCCCATACCACCATTTTCCATCTTCCAGCACAACCACCCGGTTCTCTCTTCGCTTATACATTCCAGAGATCAACTTTTCTCACATCTTACTCAATGCCTGGGTTGTTCCTCTTCTCTCATACAACCCTACAACCTGTAAAAGCATTGTGTGTGTGTGTGTGTGTGTGTGTGTGTGTGTAACCCTTGAGGTTTGTGAAGAAAGAGAGGAAGGGTATCTCCCTGTTTCTTTCCTAAATTTCTTAGTGGAACGAAACACAAATGAGAAACAGAGGCAATCTACCCATGGCTCCATTGCTAGCTGGTTTACATTGTGACTCAGTGGTGAAGAATGTGGTGGGATGGGCTTGAAGCAGTTATTAATATCTTTTCCTCGGGTCCGTTAAGTTTCCTAAAGTCCAAGTTCAGGATTTGACGCCATCTCTTTATGGAAAACGTTAACATCCCCCTATTTGGACATTTCTTCAGGGCTGGTTTCAATCCTGAACCCAACAAGTTTGTATGTGTTTGTAGAGACTGAGGCTGTGTGAACATAAATGCATTTGACATCCACCTCATAAATTGAGCAAGTTAGCATAAATCATTATAATCATCTGCAGTTTATACTGAAACTCCTAACAATTTCCTTAAACAAAACCGGGTGCTTAAAGTCTTAAAAAAAAGATTGCGCACATCGAGGGGTGAGAACCAGAAGGGTGTAAGTTACATTTTTGGTGATATGTATATGTATTCCTGCTAAAAAAACAAACAAACAATAGAAGCCCAATAGAAACTATCACTGAAATTCCAATGTTTTCCACTAAAATATCATTAGATTTTTTCCATTAAAACCATTACAAAATACCCTTTTGTAGTGTGTTTTTGGGCATTTTTCCAATAGGATTTAACACCCCACCAATAGAATCCATCACATACCAATAGACACCATTATAGCTTCCATTAAAGCCAATACAATTCCCATTATAACCGTTAAATCCATTACATTTTCTATTGTGTTTTGGGAAGGGCTCTATTGTTTTTTTTCCAGATGGGTATATACAGGGTTCGATTGGGGGGGGGGGAGTACATGTCCCCCTTCTGGTCTATGCATCCCCGCCTATGCATCCTATTTTTCATCATAGAATGATTCCTGAAACGCACTATGAAGTCATTTACAATGTCACCAATGACAATATCACTGGTTCTCACCACTCGATATATTAAAAATATTATACATACTGAGCAGAAAAAGTACATGTCTCAGCATAACAGAATTCTCCTAGGACACAATGGCATGTTATTTTCCAAAAGCCTCTTACCAGGCATCTAAAAGTTGTTCTCTCCATGCGAACTATGAGACATTTCGTATTTTAAGAAGGAAAAAAAGAGTTACGTAAAGGCACCAAACACGTGGCAGTCTACATAGCAACCACAGAGATGAGAAAACATGCACACTATTTGTACATGTTGTGGACACCGCCTCCACGCCGGGATTCCCTCTCACAGACCAGTCCAGCACTCAGGGGTCTGCATGAACCTCACGTGTTTACACGGGGAATTCCTCATGCTAGCCCGGGCGAGTGTCATCTCTCCTCAGCAGAGCGTCCTCTGGTGGACATCTACAGAGGCTGCACTGTTTTATAGCAAGTACGACATTTCTTATATATGTGGCCCTGGAGCACAAAACCAGTCATAAGTAGCACGGGTATATTTGTAGCAATAGCCAACAAAACATTGTATGGGTTAAAATTCTAGATTTAAATTTTGTGCCAAAAATCATTAGGATATTAAGTAAAGATCATGTTCATATGACAGGTTTTGAGGTCCAGGGTCACATATATGTTTGTATTTTAAAAGTATTGTAGTGGTTAGTCTATGAGAGCCTGACTAAGTCATAATGAATGAACTTTCAATCTGGAGTAAAGCAAACTAATTTTTTTTTTTTTACTTATTTCTATCTTTTCAAAACAATTCAGCACCATTTATCTTACTTTCAAGAGTGTAACCTTATGAATTTCTAAAGCCTCTGAAATTATCAACATGATCAAAATGTGAAAATGTGCATCCTTCCCTCTGATTAGCATAGTTCACACTTTGTTTAGTAAGTAAAAGGCCTTTTAGTAGATATAATTCTAAAACTATTCACCACTGGGTCATGGTACATGTGTCTTTTTCTGTGAAATCTGATTTTTCTTTTTTTTAAGTACATGTAAAAATGAACACTTTCAAAATAAACACTTACTGGATTAAAACAACGTAAGCTTTTCAAAATCTCAATTTTCTTGTTGAAAAATATATGAGAAATACTTCTGAGGTATGTTTACTAGTACAGCTGACATTGTTGTATTACATTGTACTATACACTCACTGGTCACTTTATTAGGTACACCTGTTCAATTGTTTGGTAACACAAATAGCTAATCCGCATCAGAGCGGGGAAGAAAGGGGATTTAATTGGCTTTGAATGTGGAATGGTTGTTGGTGTCAGACGGACTGGTCTGAGTATTTCAGAAACTGCTGATCTACTGGGATTTTCACACACAACCATCTCTAGGGTTTACTGAGAATGGTCTGAAAAATAGAAAACATCCAGTGAGCGGCAGTTATGTGGACGAAAATGCCTTGTTGATGTCAGAGGTCAGAGGTCAGAGGAGAATGGGCAGACTGGTTATAGATGATAGAAAGACAACAGTAACTCAAATAAACACTCGTTACAACCAAGGTATACAGAATACCATCTCTGAACACACAACACATCGAACCCTGAAGCAGATGGGCTCCAGCAGCAGAAGACCACACCGGGTGCCGCTCCTGTCAGATAAGAACAGCACACGGAGGATACAATTCACACCGGATCACCAAAACTGGACAATAGAAGATTGTAAAAACGTTGCCTGGTCTGATGAGTCTCGATTTCTGCTGCGACGTTCAGATGGTTGGGTCAGAATTTGGTGTGAAGAACATGAAAGCATGGATCATCCTGCCTTGTCTCAACGGTTCAGGCTGCTGGTGGTGGTGTAATGGTGTGGGGGGTATTTTCTTGGCACACTTTGGTTCCCTTAGTACCAATTGAGCATTGTTTAAACACCACAGTCTACCTGAGTATTGTTGCTGACCATGTCCATCCCTTTATGACTACAGTGTAACCATCTTCTGATGTACTTCCAGCAGGATAATGTACCACGTCACAAAGCTCAAATCTTCTCAGACTGGTTTCTTGAACATGACAATGAGTTCACTTTACTCAAATATCCTCCACAGTCACCAGATCTCAATCCAACAGAGCACCTTTGGGATGTGGTGGAACGGGAGATTCACGTCATGGATGTGCAGACGACAAATCTGCAGCAACTGTGTGATGCTATCATGTCAATATGGACCAAAATCTCTGAGGAATGTTTCCAACACCTCCTATCATGCCACACATGAATGCCACACACGTCACATGAATCTATGCCACGAAGTATTACAGGATTTGTTCACATTCAAATGAAAATGTCCTTATAATTTACTCACCCCCATGTCATCCAAGATGTTAATGTATTTTTTTCTTCAGTCTAAAAGAAAATAAGGTTTATGATGAAAACATTCCAGGAATCTTCTCCATATACTGAACTTCAATGGACTCCAAACGGTTGAAGGTGAAAATTACAGTTTTAATGCAGCTTCAAAGGGCTATAAATGATACTAGACGATAAATAAGGGTCTTATCTAGCGAAACGATTGGTCATTAAAAAAAAGTATATGCTTTATAAACACAAATGCTCGTCTTGCTCTGTTCTGCGACTCGCATTCGTGACTTCACGTAATACGTTGAAAAGGTCAAAATTAGATGCAAACTCGCACACTTGGTCAGATCTGTCAGGCTAAGGTTCTGGGTCTGTTGGGTTCTGGCTGGTTGTTCATGCATGTTCGAGAGTGCAGTGCAGGTTTAGGCTCTGGAATGAAAAACGGTTTAGGCTAGGACTCCTGGATGGACACACCTGCTCAGACTCGGCTTGCTCTGACTCTGGGTCTGCCGTGGGCTCTGGCTTTAGGTCCTTGATGGTAGTGGCACTGGCTGTGGGTTTGGTGCAGAAATGTGGAGGAGTGGGGAAGGACTAGTGAGGATTTCTGAGGCAGGCGGGTCACTGGAATGATGGCAGAATTATGAAAGTGGGCTGGGTAGGCTGTGGCTGAGCGGGATGTCCTCCTCCACCATCGAGTTAACTGAGAACACAAATTGAGGGAACTAATGAGTAACAGTGGAAACAAATAGGAACATGCCTGGAAACCATGCCAACTGACAATGTACAAGAACTCAAAGGCAAAATAGGAATAGGGAAAATAATTCAAACGGAACCAAAAATAAACAAACAGAAGGAGACCATTGCAACACAAAAACTACAGCACATTGATCATAAAACTAAACATATAAATATCATTATTGTGGGGTATAGAGTGACAACTGATATTTTCATGCAATTATATGCAAGTGGTCTGTTTTACTCCTACACTGTAAAAAAAAAAAAAGGTTGAGTCAACTTTAAGACAACCAGCTTCAGCAGATCTTTGAGTTTCCTCAACTTCCTCAACAAAAAGTGGAGAATCTCCTACAAAAATAAGTTGACAGAACTCAAAAATCTGCTGAAGCAAGCTGCCTTAATATGTTTAGCTGGCTTGTATAGTGTATAAAATCTCCTATATATACACCTATATACATTACAAGTTTCACCTGAACTTTGTCCAAATAAATAAAATGCACTAAATTGACATGTAATAAAATCAAGAAACCACCATATTCTCACTATATTATACTATATGTATCCAGATGTATCAAATATAATACAAAACATAAAACACAAGCAAACTTTAAAATAATAATAAATATTTCGGAAATTGTATTTTGGATTTTTATTGACTATTATTTTATTATTTAATTACTATTATTTTACATGTCGGGCTTTTACTAGAACGTTCAGTGCTCAAAACAAAATAGTTTTGGATAAAAGTCAAATGAATAGATAAAAAGTAGGAATATATATAAAAGTATATAGGCTATTTAATATTATTTTATAGTAATGAATTGTTGTTTCTTGTTAATATTTCTGTTGTTTATTTTTGGCCAAGCTTAACTGAACTTTTATTTTGAAATGAGGCAGCGGACGGACATGTTGGAGGTTTCCGCAGAGATGTGTTGATGTGGCTGGATTCCAGAGTCTGCTGCTAAAGTTAAAACTGTAAACAATATTCATTATGGATAACTCCGGGAAAGAAAAAGAGGCCATGGCTCTCATGGCTGAAGCCGAGAAGAAAATGAAGTCCTCGCAGTCGTTCTTTGGCTCTCTGTTTGGGTATGTTTTATAACTTTGAACACACTGCTGACAG
This sequence comes from Gymnocypris eckloni scoliostomus, assembly GCA_027564155.1. Lineage (NCBI taxonomy): Eukaryota > Metazoa > Chordata > Actinopteri > Cypriniformes > Cyprinidae > Gymnocypris > Gymnocypris eckloni. Next base: position 31,455,763 of record CM050416.1, read on the forward strand.
GCCAACCGGGGTAAACAGACCGTTAGCACGCTAGTCAGTTAGCTGTCAGACACTAACTTCATATTAAAGTGATTATCTTTATAGTCTAATACTATTTCTCCTGCCAAATTAGATCGTTTGGATGTGGAGTGTGAAACCACATTTAATATTAAACGTCTGTAAGTTTAGTTTCTATTTGTTTTCCAGATGAGAGTTCGTAATGTAGTTAGAGCAACGATTAATGTTACTTGTAATATTCAAGATTATTTATATAGCGCTTTTTACGATACAATCGTTGCAAAGCAACTTCACTGGACATTTTAATGAACCTAAATAGTGTCACATTGATCTTGTGTCTGTATAAGTTATACTTATATCTTTATATAGTTAAGGTTGAGCTGTAGTCATGTGATCTGGCGTAAAGCTTCTATAAAACCGATGATGAAATAGTCAGGCGATGAGATGAGAAGTGAAATGTAATGTTAGGCTTTGCTAGGAGTCAGCTGACATCCAGTTGAGCCAGTTACAACATCACTGGACATACATGAACACATTAACCTGCTCAGACTCTTAGAACCACCAAACCATAATCAATCTTGATATTTTGGTAAATAAATTTAAGAAAAATGTAAGGTATTATTAATATATGCATATGTGATGCATGTTAATATGTGTTAATTATTTATTAGGGGCTCTTCAAAGATGGAGGATGCTTGTGACTTGTATGGAAGGGCAGCAAACATGTATAAGATGGCCAAGAACTGGAGCGGTAAAGACATACACTCAGCTTCAATATAACAATCTACTTGTCATTTAGTCCTCTTCATTTAAATGTGTGAATGGAACAAACGTGCATTTAAGTTTTAGTTGAAGCTTACAGGCTATGCATGTCTATTGCATTATTATATTTGTATTGTAATATTTACATTGTTGTATGTGGTTGTTAGCTGCGGGAAACGCTTTCTCCCAGGCGGCGCTCCTACACCTGCAGATGCAGAGTAAACATGACGCAGCCACAAGCTTCATTGATGCCGGCAATGCCTTTAAAAAATCAGACCCTCAAGGTATTCATCTGAATTGTGCATTCATTATTTTATACTTCTCAGCATCCGGTTGCTGTTAACAAGTATGCATTGCATTGCTTCACATTTTTCTGGAAATCATCAGGCAAAACCATTCATAAGGTTGAAGTTTAAACAACAACAAAAAAACTGTTTTCCATTTCAAATAAATTCTGTTCTTTTGAATTTTCTTTCTGAAAACAATGTCATGCTTTCCACAAAAATATTAAGCTGTGACTAAAGGCTGAAATATTTGTGCAGAAACCAATTATATGGAGATGTTCTGGGTGTGTTGCTAACTTTAGATACTTGGTCACTCTTTTGAAAATCTCCACATTCATTAACAGTATGCATGTGTTGCGAATTAGGTGTTGTTTTTCTTCATCCTGTGTATATATAGATAAATATAATCCACACAGTTATTAGTGGGACCCGTTGCTTTTTATGCACCACATTTTTGTGTTTTTACTTCTGTGTTAAAATGATTAATTGTTCATTAAATGGTTAAGGTTCAGTCCGCTGTCTGTCATTCTCTCCACAGAGGCCATAAACTGCCTGAACAGGGCCATTGAGATCTATACAGACATGGTAAGAGTCTTTCTTTCACCTGCGAGGGCTGTAGATGGGGTTATAAATAAAAGTAGAGCTGCTCTTGTTGCAGAGAATCATTTAGACACTTTTCATCTGTTTATCGATTTGCAGTGAAAACTTGTTTTGGAAATTGTTTGGCCTATATGCTAATAAATCTTTCATAAAACATACTGCAAATGACTTGATAGACCACTAGAGGGCACTGTAACACAATGCATGTGGTTTCGAATGAACTAACCAGGGGCTGTATTAAAAAAAAACTCTTATGATTGTAGGAGTAACTCGTTAAAATAAGGGACATGTCACTTCTAATTTTAAGACTTTTAAGAAAATATAATAACTTATTAGTTTAATTGATTAAGGCAGACTGAATAGAATTAGCCATGCATGTTGTGTGTATGAGACACGCCCTTATTTTCTGCATTAGGAGCACATTTTCGTCTTAAGATTTTTAGTGAATGTTAATATATAGTATAAATGAAGTGTTTGTTTTTCAAATAGTTATATATATATATATCTCCTTCCCACTGTCTACCCGCTACACATCTCTACCAACCACTGTGTGCTTTAAAAGAGCTCTCTCATAAAATCATCATCCATAGCATCCACCTCTTATATTAGCAGTTTCTTAGTAAAATAGTAAGAGTTTTGTGAATAATTTGTGAATAGAACAGAACTTTAAAGCTCACTGAGTCATACAAATAAATATAACCTCACGTTGTGTCAATCACGTTTACACACAGCCTCTGAAACCTTCCTCCATCATAAAAAAAATTGGATCAGGTTCGATTTTCTGCGTTTTCGCATCTGTAGAAATACATTTTGACAGGAAAGGATAACGGATACGGAAAAAAAAAACGGACGCGCTTTCTATCAGTCAGACTTACATGCGTGCGATCAAAAATATCTTCTCTCCTGAGTTTAATAAGCGCAATCTGAGTGTGGGCATCCACTGGCAGAAACATACACTGGCACATATGCCAGCTGATGTAAATCAGTATTTACATAGCATAACAGTAGTAGTATAAATGTATCTGTTTGCACGGGTCCCGCTTTGTCCCACAAAATCACATCTACTGTCCTGCAACAGATTTATAGGGTGGTCACCCTAGCGCAGAGTAATAAAACAATAGGCTAATTACTCATTTGAATCAGTAAAGTTTTAACGAAGACAAATGAAAAGAAAAAGAAGCAGGGTTTTTTGCGATCAGATCAACCGGTAAACTCCAGGAAAATCTAAGGATCCAGTAAACAAATGTATTCATATGTTCAAAACAGCGCTAATGACGAGAAAACACGGCCGATGTCGTCAGAGATGATAGTACTCATGTAAAGATGTCAGTAAAATAATAAATACAAATTAAGCAAGATTTCTGGTTTAAAAGCACAATTGAAGAGCTCTTTTCCAAAACGCGATAAACGCCAAATTTAAAAAAAAATGAGTTGGTCATGCCATTTTGCTGTGTACTGAACCTATTCACTGCTCCATCAATGTTTCATGCCAAATCGCTATATTTCCTTGTTTAAAATGTGCTGCAAGATGCAGTTCTTTTCCAAACCGCTATAAGCGCCGAACCTGTTTTTAGCCTAAATGCGATATGTCCTCTCGACCAATCAGAATTCGTTCTATGCAATCCAACATGACGGACGCTTTGAAGCGTTTGTTTGTGCTCAGTCTTCAAAATGAGTGCTTTAAACTCTACTTTTGATGGCCTGGATGAGCCAGTGAGACCTACACCTGGGGGTAGAAAACAGACTGGACAAAGAAAATCACCAAAAATAAAAGGTGGTGTTTAACCGATTGGCGCTAGAGGCTGTAGCCTTTGGCGTTCCTTGTTAAGTGCTCGCCTCCCGCGCGCGGAAACCGGGTTCGAGACCCGCTCGTGTGATGGTGCGGACCTGGGGGTTACATCAACACAAGGCTGGTGCGACCGGTTTATAGTATGAGTCCCTGATGTCATATGTTGCATGTTCTCTTTTTTTAAGACATAAACCAACATAAAAAGGATGGATTTGTAGCGTTTGAAAAAAACTTTGCATTTATAATCGACAATATTGTTGTTTCATTTAACAATCATTGTTTAACATGTTCAGACTGAGCCAACAGACCATTTTAACAGGATAAATTGAATATTAACAAAATGTATGGGTCTAGGTAAAAAAAAATGTCATTTTCATGAAAACTATTAAAATGGATTTATAGCATTTTGGAAAAGAGCTCTTCAAGTGTTTTATAGCGGATGCTGATTGAAGGTGTTTGCGATTACGCAGTAGTCAGCGGTTTAGTAAATCTGGATCAGTCAAGTCAAGTTCATTTAGTGGTTAGGTGGGGGAGTGAATGGGGTTGAGTACCACCACTTCTTTTTTTCTACTACAAGCATTGATTGCGTATCATATGCATGCCAAATACGTCTGTATCATATGCACGCCAGTCGATTTCTGCGTATAACTGCATGCTAAATAGAAACAGAAAATTGATGTGCATTTTCATGAGACCGAGCTTTTAAATGCCATATCTGTCACACGTTCTTAGCAGCTCAAAATTATTTGTTGTAGCATAAATGTAACAAAGTTAATGTAATGACCTATTTGATGATACTTGTCTATATTTACTTAGATTTATGGAGTCATTTGGATTTCTTAACCTGATAAATTAAAAGGATTTATGTTAAAATAGCACAGAGCACTTATATATTTTTACATCTGTGCATATGCAATATTTGTAACTTAAAAAGAGACAGTTATTTGTAACATTTGTACAGTCTTATAGTTTCAGCCGGCCCTTTGATAGCGGCCATGATGTTGAAGTGGCCCTCAGTGGAAATGAGTTTGACTCGACAGGGATTAATCACGCTGAAAATGACAACATGATTACCCACAGTGGCTGATGAAAGCACAGTCTCGAAGCTTTAACTTCTGCCTCTCCTGAGCTGTGATGAAGACAGAATTCATCTTTCTTTCTTTCGAAAAGGCCCCCAAAGTTTGACCTTTTTTAATTGGTAAATCATGATATTTGTAAAACCTTGAATAACTGATTATTATTTTATTATTCTTTTTACTTATTTTTTTGAAAATATAAACATGTTGCTTTCAGAAATTGTTTTATCAATATAATCTGCTATATTGGATGGCTTTCAGTGGAGGAAACGGGCTGTTGTTTTTCAGCTGAACTTGTTCACGTGTCATCAGTATCAGTGATTTTATCTAAACGATTCATTTAGTCATGCCTAGATTGTAGACGTGATACTGTTTGTTTGTCTTGTAGGGTCGATTTACTATTGCGGCGAAACACCACGTCACTATTGCTGAGGTTTATGAGACCGAACTGGTTGACATTGACAAGGTCAGATTTCTTTTGTCACATTGATTGATTATTTAGAGAAAGTAAGATTCATTCAAAGTGCTTTATAACCTTTTCCTTAGGCTATAGCTCACTACGAACAGGCGGCAGACTATTACAAAGGCGAGGAGTCCACAAGGTATGGCAGTTTTAAAGCTACTTTTACTCCTGTTGCTCAAGACTTGTCAATCTTAAATGATGATGCAGAAAATGAGTTTTACTTATAAACTTAGATCTTCTCAAGGGAATGGTTTTGATTATAATATGAGTACGTAATGCTTAGCATGCATGTTTGCTGAAGGTAAAGACCCTTGCCCCCGTCTCACATTTACGATACCATTATTGTGATAAACACCACCTTCCAGGCAACATATGACACTATTATTCATTATCACTTGATCTTTTTGGAGATAATTTTTTCCCGTAATTGTAGCCAAGTCATGCTCCAGAATTGTTTCTAACCTGTTTCGCTCTGTCTCTGATGTCAAAGTTCAGCCAACAAGTGCCTGCTCAAAGTTGCCACCTATGCAGCTCAACTGGAGCAGTACCCTAAAGCCATTGAGATCTATGAACAGGTAAACAAAACCACATCAGTCTGGTTTCTGTACATCTGATCCACTAGGAGATGCCATATGAGCTCATGAGTGTTCAATCTCAAATATGACCTTGAACAGAGTCAGCCTCTGTGTAGCCAACCTTGATTTTGGATACGTAAATAAAGGTAGCTGTTCAAAGTGAAAGCATCTCATGTATACCACATTCCAGTCCTGTTCATTTCCTCAAATGAAAACAGATCTAATCTCATGTGAGGGTTTCTTTATCTAACAACGAGATCGAGAATACGGTCACATTTACTCAAAACTGCCTATGTTAAGTGTGTTTTGCATATGCAAAAATGTGGATTTGTAACAAAGTAATCTGCTATTTTTGAATGGATTTTAATAGAGGAAAAACGGGTTTTTGTAAAAGAAATATAAGCAGTTTTTTGCCTGTCAGGCATTTTCTCTGTTGGGTCAAATATCGGTCAATAGAGAACAAGAACTTCTCCAAACAAGAAGTTGCATATAAAATCTTTCCCTATTATTTTGCACATGTAAAGATTTAGATATGAAGTTGTTTCTTTGTGTGTTGGTGGGCTTCCAGGTTGCAACACATGCAATGGACAGCTCTCTGTTGAAATACAGCGCAAAGGACTATTTCTTTAAGGCAGCTCTCTGCCACTTCTGTGTGGACATGCTGAATGCTAAGGTATGAACCCCCCCCACAACCACATTTTTTAACAAGCTGATGGAAAACAGCTGTCATTTGCAGTTCTCTTATATATACTTTGTCCTTGTAGCTTGCCGTCCAGAAGTATGAGGAAATGTTTCCAGCCTTTACAGATTCACGTGAATGCAAATTGGTGAAGGTAAGGCTGAGTGTCGGCACAAAAGCACCTCAGCAAAAAAGTCAAATTACTGATAAAATATACCGCATTATCATCATAACTGTTATTATTATCACTTTATTTTTTATGTTTAATTATTATTATTTGTAATTTAAACCTCCCTTTGTAATGTGTTTTTGTCCGGAATGTAAAAAAATAAATCATAAAAAATAACGTATTAAATGCATTCTACATTTTGAACATTTCATTACCCATATACTGAGGAACTATCTTTTTATTTTTATACCGTACATATAATTATTTATTCATGCATTTATTATTTATTCATTCAATTTAGATTTATTTATTTATTTATCCTTTTTGTACTTTTATTTATTAATTCATATTAAAGTATTCCATAAAACGTTATGGCTAATCAACGTTTATTTTTTACAGTAGTAATTTTTGATCCGAGTCATTGAGGTTGCTGTATTTTTAGCTTGTAAAAACATGCCATTTTCCACAATCTTGTGTTATTCATAAATCGACAAGGCAAACTGGTTTTGTATACTTTGTTCTGAAGGCGTGCTTCTAGATTGGCTAATTTTGAATGCAGTGATATTAAAAAGTGCAAAAATAATATCTGCTGAAAGAGTTTATTCTCATTTGAGGAAAAGAAGCATGCCAGTGATGTGAAAGTACTGTGAATAGACCACAATCATTTGGTGGGTAGCAGCAGCGGTATTGTGGTCCTGACAGGGAGATGATGCATAAATTATGTGCTTAACATGTTCTTATTTTTTTACAGAAACTTTTAGATGCCTTTGAGGAACAGAGTGTGGATGCATATACTGACGCTGTAAGACAAGACCCTTTCTGTTGCTTTTAAAACCTCTTAAACTATTTCCATTTCACTAGAGAAGCAAAGTTTCACTACCATAGCTTCCTAGTTTCACTAAAAACGAGTTAATATACCCACATGCCTATCATTGGCTGTCATGTCAATTCATAGGAACAGTAGCAGGGCTGTTCATCATTTTCACTATTTCTCTCTATCTTTTAGGTAAAAGAGTATGACACCATCTCACGACTGGATCAGTGGCTCACCACCATGCTGCTTCGTATCAAGAAATCCATACAAGATGATGAAAGCGACCTTCGCTAAGATCCTCTCCCTCCCCTCTACCTCTTGCCGCTCGCTCTGCCTCGTGCCTTTAACACCGTGACTTCAGTATGATGGTCGACTATCGCCCTCTTTTACCACCAACTCAACTCTCAGTGCCTTAACGCTCTTGCTGTACCTCTCTCTCTCTCTCTCTCTCTATGACACGGCCGTACCGCCAGACCTCAGAGAACACTAAAGAAAGGACGGCTGGTTGTTTAAATCAGATTCGAGGGAGTGCTGCATCAGAGCTAAAACCAGCTACATTAATATTACGGGGTGCTGTGCACACCAAGCTTCAGAAATGCCTTGTGCTCTGGCTGACACAAAGCACCCGTATTACTGAGCACAGGAACCTATCGAAATTCTCTTTGATTCTTTAGTAGTGGCATATGTATTTTTATTCTTATCGGAAATACCATACCTTGTATCTCTGCATATTATTTTGCTTGCTGATTCCTGCGTAGACTAATCTTAAAAAATGATTTGAAATACTATTCCTGTTTTTTATTTTGGAGAAGAAAGAGTAAAAGAAGGACTGATTCAACCTATACAGTGTGGTTTTATTGACTTCCCAAAAAGGGAGAAACAAGTATTGCTTCCTTGTAATCGGTTATAATTGTTCATGAGTCATTGGTGAATATATGTGACCATTAGTCTTGCTATGACAATCATTGTTCTTTTAGTAAAGCTAAGAAAACTAAAGTTATGCTTTTTCATACTCACAACAAAAGTTTATTTCCAAAAAGATATGAACAATGAAAGTGTATTTCCTGGTTAAATAAAGGACAAACCCTATACTGGTTAAAGCTTTACAAAGCACTGTAAAAGAGTTAGTCCCAGAATACAAATATCTTGGTTTTATATTTGATGAATCTTTATCTTTTAAATCTCATTTAAATCAATTAAAATCTAATCACAAGTTAAAGCTGGGGTCTCATTTGAGAAATGCAGCTTATTTTTATTATGGAGATAGCTTTTAGCATTCTATATATTTTATAGCTTTTAGCATTCTTTAGAACCCAAAGGGGCCCATGTCACACCTCTCTTTATCTCCTTGCACTGAGAGTTCAAGACACTGATGCTTGCATATAGAACAGCCACAGGCTCGACACCCTCCTACTTCCACTCACTGATGACAATCTACACCCCCTCCAGAAGTCTGAGATCTGTGAGTAAACGACGCCTCGTGGTCCCATCACAGAGAGGCACAAAATCACTTTCCAGAACGTTTTCATTCACCGTTCGGGCTGGTGGAATGAACTCCCCAAGACTTGTCAATCTTAAATGATGATGCAGAAAAGCCTAGTAGAAAATTAGGAATCAAGGAATGGTTTTGATTATAATATGATGCGTAATGCTTAGCATGCATGTTTGCTGAAGGTAAAGACCCTTGCCCCGTCTCACATTTACGATACCATTATTGTGATAAACACCACCTTCCAGGCAACATCGACACATGACACTATTATTCATTATCACTTGATCTTTTGGAGATCATTTTCCCGTAATTGTAGCCAAGTCATGCTCCAGAATTGTTTCTAACCTGTTTCGCTCTGTCTCTGATGTCAAAGTTCAGCCAACAAGTGCCTGCTCAAAGTTGCCACCTATGCAGCTCAACTGGAGCAGTACAAAAGCCATTGAGATCTATGAACAGGTAAACAAAACCACGTCAGTCTGGTTTCTGTACATCTGATCCACTAGGAGATGCCATATGAGCTCATGAGTGTTCAATCTCAAATATTACCTTGAACAGAGTCAGCCTCTGTGTAGCCAACATTGATTTTGGATACGTAAATAAAGGTAGCTGTTAAAAGTGAAAGCATCTCATGTATACCAAATTCCAGTCCTGTTATTAATTTCCTCAGATGAAAACATATCTAATCTCATGTATACCACATTTCAGTCCTGTTATTCATTTCCTCAGACGAAAACAGATCTAATCTAATGTGAGGGTTTCTTTATCTAACAAAGAGATCTTGAGAATACAGTCACATTTAGGCACACAGAGAGGCACAAAATCACTTTCCAGAACGTTTTCATTCACCGTTCCGGGCTGGTGGAATGAACTTCCCACCCCGGTCAGAATGCTGAGTCCCTGACAATGTTCAAGCGACACCTGAAAACTCGTCTCTTCCGTCTTCACTTGACTTCATCTTCTTAAAAAAAAAAAACCTTTGCTCTCTTTCCTTAACCTCTCCCTATCTGGCTAGTTTTTGCTCTGAACAATGCCTGAAATGTTGTATTACAAGCATCTCCTGTGTCTTTTTGCCTTTTTATAATATATTGCTTATTGTATTCCTCACTTGTAAGATAAAAGCATCTGATAAATGTAAATGTTGACATGCTCTATCATGTGCACTCAGGCTCAAAACAAAAGGTCAGTTTAGAACTCATGAGTTGTATAATATAGCATGTTAATTTTCATTATCAACATGCAGACTGAAGCATTAAATTAAATTAAGGGAAATTAAATGTTCCACTGTTTGGTGGATTGTGAGCTAAACATATTTATTAAGTAAAAAATGTATTAAAACATCAACTAATTGATAATTAATTAAAATATTAACATTGTGTGTGTGTGTGTGGTGTGTGTGTTGTGTTTGTTAATACTATAAAAAAAAGTATTCTAAAATGAAGAAAAAAATGTAAATCTTTATACCTGGAGTTGCTTTCCCTCCAAATAAATGAAGTCATGTGATTTGGGGCATATGCTTAAGATTTTAAAGGACAAGTACTGTAGCACCAATGTAACAGACTGGAGTTTGTGAGACACAAACAAATTTTTTAGTGTTACACATTAAAAAAAAAAAATTATGTCAGAGAACAAGTAAATGTATAAATTATACATATGTATAATGTATATATAATGCTAATACTCAAAATTGCTAAATCAGAAATATATACAGGGGTTGGGCTATGAAACTGTAACACCTGGTTTTAGACCACAATAATTATTAGTATGGTGTAGGGCTTCCCTCTACAGTACAGCATCAATTCGTCATGAGAATGTCAGATGCAAGTGCTTTACATGCCAGAGGGATTCTGAGCCATTCATCTTGCAGAACAGTGGCCAGGTCACTCCCTTAAAGTGGCTCAATAATATTCAGATCCAGTGACTGTGCAGGTCATGGGAGATTTCATGTTCCTCAAATCCTCTGTCACCAGTCGTGCTGTGTGTACTCGTGCATTAACAGAGATGGGCACAAATACATCAAAATATATTTAAAATACAAATACAGTATTTTGAAAATACACAAAATACATGTGAAATTGGTCATCCAGTGAAGTAACACTATTAAGGCCTGTTTACAACAAGAATGATAATTATAAAGGTTTTATATATTAGTGTTTTCTAAGTATAAAATGCAGTTGTGTCATCTGTCACTAAATGCTCAAGCTCTTTAAATCAGAAATTATTCCGATTGGCTGTCAGTGTTTTTTTTATTCATCATTTTTTGTGCTGTTATGGTCATTGTTATGGTGTGCTATCTTCCATTCACTTAGATCTAGGATGTACTTACACTAGGAGATCTGATCTGTGCTTGAGCATGATTGACCCCCAAAGTCCAGTTAATTTCACAAGTGTGACTGCCATGCACCGTGTCCAGTGCGGTTCGTTTAACCGTGTTTAACGGATGTATGCCAGTAAGGGCGGTGTGTAAACCTCACTCCCTGACCTCAAAAGAGCGCTCTAGCAACTGACGCTAGAGGCTGTAGCCTTTAGCCTCCTTGGTAGAGTGCCCGCCTCCTGCACGGATCCCGGGTTCGAGACCCGCTCGGTGTGATGGTGTGGACCCGGGGGTTACACGTGCCCTGGCCTGCTTGAAGAGGTGGCTTGGGTAAGGTACACATATATTGTGACCGCTAACCGTGCTGGAGCATGGAACAATTAAAGGTGGGGTATGTAATATTTAAAAACTCTTTAGAAAACTGAGACGGGGCCCAGTAGCAAAACAAACTTGTAGCCAATCAGCAGTAAGGCGTGTCTACTCATGATGTGGAGGAGAGCATTCAGTGAACAGCCGAGCCGAGTGACAGAAAGATAGAGCTGGTGGATAAAAGCAAAAGCAGAAAACGTCTGAGGAATGATAAGGCAAGAAGTAGGACCTGTGTAAATATCGGATCAGCTTTCCAGCGCTGGAGAGAACTCAAGGAGCGAAAGGCCTGCGATCGGATGCCGAGGTTGCTTTGTTTCTTCTCGATAGGTGAGTAACCGTGTCTACACCGGACGCGCTGCAACAGCTAAAGTTTGTCTACACTGGATGCGATAAAGCGACCGTTGAAAATCATTTAAAATTTGTGTCAAACAGAGCACCTGACATCTTGGCAAATTTAAAAGTGCTTGCTAATGCTAAACATAAATTCAGTAAGATTGTTATCCACGTTGGCGCTAATGATGTTCGACTTCGCCAGTCAGAGATCACTAAAAATAATGTTAAAGAGATGTGTGAACTTGCAAATACGTCTTAGTGTTCGTACTTGACTAACTGGGGCCCAGGTCAGGAAGCAGACAGACTAAACCGGCCGTCTTCAAGCCGCATCATATCACAGAAGTCAGATCAAGACATAGAGACCCTTTCACCTAGATATCACATTATAGAGACTGTGTCTGTTCCTCGAACTAGAAAATACAAAAAACGTCCAAACCAGTTTATGGGTAACAACTTAATTGATGTTCAACAAATGAAAAATGTATATAACACAGAGAAACAAAAGATAAAGCTTGGTTTATTGAATATCAGGTCCCTTTCTACAAAAGCGCTTTTTGTAAATGATATGATCACTGATCATAAACTAGATGTGCTCTGTTTGACAGAAACCTGGCTAAAACCAGATGAATACATTACTTTAAATGAGTCTGCCCCCAAGATTACTGTTACAAAAGTCAACGGGGGAGGTGTTGCTACAATTTATAGCAAGACTCTCAATATTTCTCAGAAGACAGGCTTTAAGTATAACTCCTTTGAAGTAATGGTGCTTCATATAACATTATCTAGAGAAAAAAGTATTAATGATAATCCCCTGTGATGTTTGTACTGCTACTGTATACTGGCCACCAGAGCACCATACAGACTTTTTTTTAAAGAATTTGGTGATTTTCAATCAGAGTTGGTGCTGGCTGCAGATCAAGTCTTAATTGTGGGTGATTTTAATATCCACGTTAATAATAGAAAAGATGCATTAGGATCAGCATTCTTAGACATTCTGAACTCTGTCGAGGTTAGAAAACACGTGTCAGGACCTACTCATTGTCGAAATCATACTTTAGATTTAATACTGTCACATGGAATTGATGTTAATGGGGTTGAAGTTCTGCAGCAAAGCGATGATATATCAGATCATTATCTATTCTTGTGTAAACTCCATATAGCTAAAGCTGTAAATTCAACTCCTTCTTACAAATATGGTAGAACCATCACTTCTACCACAAAAGGCTGCTTTGTAAGTAATCTACCTGATCTATCTCAATTCTTCAGCACATCCAACAGCACAGAAAAACTTTATGATGTAACAGAAACTATGGATTCTCTCTTTTCTAGCACTTTAGATACGGTTGCTCCTTTATGGTTAAGGAAAAGAGTCCAACACCGTGGTATAATGAGCACACTTGCGCCCTAAAGAGAGCAGCCCGGAAAATGGAGCGCAGTTGGAGGGAAACAAAACTAGAGGTATTTCGTATGGCTTGGTGGGAAAGTACCCTATCCTACAGAAAAGCATTAAAAACTGCTAGATCTGATTACTTTTCGTCTCTTTTAGAAGAAAACAAACATAACCACAGGTATTTATTAAATACAGTGGCAAAATTAACAAAACATAAAACATAAACCGGTGTTGGCATTTCCCAACAGCACAGCAGTACTGACTTTATAAACTATTTTACTTCCAAAATTAAAATTACTTCAATACTATTAGAGATCAAAAAAACCATGCAGCCGCCAGCTGCAGTATCACATCAAATTGTGCACTATAGATCCCTGAGGAACAAGTCCACTCATTCTCTACTATAGGAGAGGAAGAATTGTATAAACTTTTAAATCAGCTAAACCAACAACATGTATGTTAGACCCTATTCCATCTAAACTACTAAAAGAGGTGCTTCCAGAAGTCATAGATCTTCTTTTGGCTATTATTAATTCGTCATTTTCATTAGGGTATGTCCCCAAAACCTTTAATTTTGCTGTTATTAAGCCTCTCATTAAAAAACCACAACTTGACCCCAAAGATCTAGTTAATTACAGACTGATCTCAAATCTCCCTTTTCTGTCAAAGATACTAGAAAAGGTAGTATCCTCACAATTATATTCCTTCTTAGAGATAAATTATATCTGTGAGGATTTCCACTCAGGATTTAGACCATCTCATAGTACTGAGACTGCTCTCATTAGAGTGACAAATGACCTGCTCGTATCATCTGATCGTGGTTGTATCTTTCTATTAGTGCACCTGGATCTTAGCGCTGTGTTCGACACTATCGCTCACAACATTATTTTGAATAGAATTGAAAACTCTGTTGGCATTAGTGGAAGTGCATTAGCATGGTTCAAATCGTACTTATCTGATCGACATCAATTCGTAGCAGTGAATGAAGAGGTATCATATCGATCACAAGTGCAGTATGGAGTACCTCAAGGCTCAGTACTAGGGCCGTTACTTTTCACGCTTTACATGTTACCCTTGGGAAATATCATCAGGAAACATGAGGTTAGCTTTCACTGTTATGCTGATGATACTCAGCTCTATATTTCTTCACGGTCCGGTGAAACACACTAAATTGAGAAACTTATGGAATGCATAGTCGATATAAAAAAACTGGATGATGAATAATTTCTTACTTCTAAATTCTGAAAAAAACAGGTGTTAATTATCAGACCTAAAAACCACACAAGTAATAACCTAGAACTGTCTAACAGTTGATGGCTGCTCTTTCGATTCTTCATCATCAGTCAGGAACCTAGGTGTGCTATCTGATAGCAATCTCTCCTTTGACAGCCACATTTCTAGCATTTGTAAAACTGCATTTTTTCATCTTAAAAATATATCTAAACTGAGACCTATGCTCTCAATGTCAAATGCAGAAATGTTTATTAATGCGTTTATGACCTCAAGGTTAGATTATTGTAATGCTTTATTAGGTGGTTGTTCTACGTGCTTAATAAACAAACTACAGATGGTCCAAAATGCAGCAGCTTGAGTTCTTACTAGAAGCAGGAAGTATGACCACATTAGTCCGGTTATGTCAACACTGCACTGGCTCCCTATTAAACATTGTATAGATTTTAAAATCTTGTTAATTACTTATAAAGCCCTGAATGGCTTAGCTCCTCAGTACTAGGGATGGGCATTTTAAGCAAATGTAATATTCGATAATCGCTGGGTATTATTCGATTACTATTCGAAAATCGCACCCTCCCGGCGCATGTACCCACTGCAGCACACACACGCACGCTGCCACACACACACACACACACACACAGAGAGAGGGAGAGAGACCATCCAGGCTTTCAATCTGTATGATAACAAACTGTTTAGTTAATTAGAGAATAGTCTATCTTAACCCAAGAAAATTAATGGTTGTAAAGTATGATTGCATTCCGTCGATTATCAACTGCTCATAAGGCTAGGACATTTCTATTTTAAAAATGAACATGAACATTCATATTATTAAAAAGAAAATCTTAAATCTGATTAATGCATCAATGAATATTAGGCGTAAAACATATTGCGCGCTAAACAGAATATCATTCTTAAAACATATTACACGCTAAAACATATTGTGAACCGCCTGAATGACGGCACTTATTATGTGAACATTAATTTTAACGTCTGTCTTCATAACAATAACCTATTTCATAGATACAAATATATTAAATGAACATATTCACATGCTCGGGAAGAAGACGGGAGTGTTGTTCACAATTAGTTCGGTGAACTTTGAATTGAAACAAGGGAAGGAATATAGATCCCTGCAGCAGTCTGAGGCTCTCTCTCTCTCTCTCTCTCTCTCTCTCTCTCTCTCTCTCTCTCTCTCTCGCTGAGCCATTTAAATAGTTCAGTTTTGGTTTTTAATAGCAAATTGGTCATTATTGTGTTTCCTTTCTTTATTAATTTAATTTAGAAATATGATTGGAACATCCTTTGTTTGTTAAATTCAAGTTAGATTTTTTTAAATACCAAGCGGCCAGCGCAAGTTTGATCAGTTTATCTTTCTCAAATAAATAACTAAATAATTAACGTCATAATATTTTAAGAATAAAGTCAAAATTACGATCATAAAATCATGTTACATTGCCTGAAGTTAAAGTTAAAATTACACCTGTATACTCCAAAAAATAATAATAATAAGTGTGGCATCCAACCTGTAATTCTTCACATTTAACACGAAAAACAACACAAATATTTTGCATATAAATATAATATATCAACCAGTGGAATATTATTATTTCAGCAAAAACGAATAATTTGAATGCAGGAGCTCGCCACGGCTTCATTAATGGGAAACAGCACGTGAAGGCGACGGAGAAGCACTCTCGTGTATCGTTCTGTTAACTTTGGTTGATTATTTTGAGTTGTTTGGGACGCTGTAGCAAACGGCCCTCTCACAATATATTGTTTAACAGGTCTATTGTTCACGCAATCAGCCTGCGTATCAAGTTCTGTTCTCCAGCGTGGTTAGCGCTCACACTATAGTGTGTGTGTGTGTATGTATTGTGTACACACTATTATGTGTGCAGCCGAGTGCCGACAGTGCAGTTCGGGCATGTACTGAAAGGAGTTGTCTTCGGCGCCCAAATGCTTTTTAATCGCTTACATTTTAAACAAACAAGGCTTAAAAACGCATGCAAATGATACAATTTAGTGACCACCTGCAGTGGCCCGATCTGGTAAGTGACAAATCCGAGCGTCCTTCACGCCATCGGACAGTCTTTATTGTCAAGCCCTGGTACACCTTTAGAAAATAATCGCACAACCTAATCGATATTCTATAATTAAATAGAATATTCGAATATTCGATAATCGTGACCCATCCCTACTCAGTACTTGAGCAAACTCTTATCCCATTATAGTCCTCCACGTCTGCTACGATCTCAAAACTCTGGCCATTTGATAATACCTAGAATATCAAAATCAACTGCGGGCTGCAGATCCTTTTTCTATTTAGCGCCCAAACTCTGGAGCAATCTACCAAACACTGTTCGGGAGGCAGAGACACTCTGTCAGTTTAAATCTAGATTAAAGACCCATCTCTTTAACCTGGCGTACACTTAACACACTAATGCGCTTCTAATATTTAGGTCAACCGGAACTGGAACCGGGAACACTTCCCATAAAACACAATGTCCTTGTTACATCGTAAGAAGATTGACATCTACGCTAAATATTAGTATTTTTCTTTCTTATTACGAGGTCACCGTAGCCACCAGATCCAGTCCGTATCCAGAGATTACAAATCACTACAAATCACCTTACACTGTTCCCCAGCCAGCTGTATGAATGTTTATCTTTTGCATTTGCACAGTTGTACAGTTTGTATTTTTTTAAGTTTATATATAGGTAACCACTTTTATATATAGCATATGTATAGTCAAATCTGACAGTAGGTCAGTTGTGTATAGGTTTATACTGTTTTACTTCATTGTTGTATGTCTGTATTAGAGGTGGGCATAGATACATTTTATTAATCTAGATTAATTTTGGAATTAATCTAGATTAATCTAGATTAAAATGGCTCATTTGAATTCTGCCGAAGGCATTCAGAATATGTGTGCTACCCAAATAATGACTAAAAGTAAGCCCAAAATGTCGTTTTTGTTATTATATTGAACTGAAAGCCATCTTATTATGCACAGTGTTGCACAGATTAAATTTCATGTAAATCATCCATGCTAACACACACGTCTTCTATTTTTATTTTTAGACATTTCACTCTCTATAGATATATTTTTCTATGTACTGTATTTTTAGATATATTCGAGTTTCGAAGTTTCTCGCTCAAGTTCACATGAGACCTAAAGCGCATCCTGTTTGCTTAAAAGCGCAACGTTTCGTTGTTATTCTGAGTGCACACAAATAAATGTAGAGTCTTTACAGATTCGAAAGATGTATTAGGCTACTTTTATCTGTATGACCAAAAATGACGGAGATTTTAAGAGCAAGTGAACGCACCGGAGCCTGTCTTGCAGCAAACGCGCTTTCACACAAACACTTCAATAGCGCACATTTCTCTAGGTTAACCTCATATTGAGCGGCTATGTAAAGTTGCTACTACATACATCTTTCAGATGAAAAGCCATATTTGAGGTTGATGAATGATAGGTGAGCGTTTGGATGTCCTGCACGATTGTATTACCACACAGACCAGCCGTTAACAATCTGTCCATCACGGACTGCGAGCCTCTAGTTCGAAGACTCGTTCTCGCCCCCTACAGTGCAATTTGGCTAGGTATACATCCGCGCTAAAATATCAGGGTGAAAGTCATCCTAGCTTGCGTAGTATAGACCCAGCTCCCAACCCAACTTTGAGAATAGATTAACGGCGATATTTTTTTAATCGCCGATAAGAGTCTCACGTTAACGCAGCACGTTAACGCCGATAACGGCCCACCACTAGTCTGTATTCATGTAGCACTGTGGTCCTGTGAGGCACGACATTTAGTTCCACCACATGTCCACACATGTAGCGGAATGACAGTAAAGCTCTGAACGTCAGTCGAGTCTAGGACACCTAGATGAGTCCCAGAGACAGATCTCCAGTGAGGACCCCGTTACCTAGACAGCCATCGGGGAAAGACCCCTGGAACCAGTGGAGCCCTTACAATCTGACTTTGCTGCAGTTAGAACAAGCTACTGATTCGTCTGGCCAGAGGAGAACTGCCCCCCGACTGAGCCTGGTTTCTCCCAAGGTTTTTTCTCCGTTCTGTCACCGACGGGAGTTTTGATTCCTTGCCGTTCCTCTGGCTTGCTCAGTTGTGGACACTTCATTTCCAGCAATATCACCGACTTGATAGCACAGATATTATTTAAACTGAACTGAGCTGGACGATGACATCACTGAATTCAATAATGAAATGCTTTTAACTGAAAAATGGGTTTAATCTTGTAATTTTACATTAGTGATACACTATTTTCCTATTTTGATATTGTGCTGTTGCCAGAGGTGGAAAGTAGTTAAATACATTTACTCGCATTACTGTAATTGAGTAGCTTTTTTGTGTACTTCTACTTTTTAAAGTAAAATTTTAAATCTGTAATTTTACTTTTACTCAACTATATTTAGTTTGAAGTATTGTTCTTCGCTACATTTTAAAACATTCATTACGGAGTAAAAAAAAATCGCTCCGTGGAAACTACTGCAGCAAATAATGGGCAGAAGAACAAACTGGCGCTAAAATCACAAGAGAAATGCAGAAAAAACAAGACAGGCGTTATTGGTGCAGACCCAGATGGAAATTAAACCCGGTCATATTCTGCTGAAGTTGAACTCGAAGGAAATTAAGTGAACCCCTGGCAATATTTATGCTCTATTATGCAGTGTAAGTTGTGTTTGCCTCGGGAGACCAAACTAGCAGCTAATAAAATCTCGACATCGCCCTTCGCAAGCATGTAGAGGTAAGGTAAGGTAAATACTTGCATCGTTGCATTGGGTGTTAAAATGAAGCTTTAACAGTTTAACAAAAGGATCTGCACAAATTAGACAAAAATACAGTGGTGCAGGGTGTGTGCAATATCGTCTGTGATAATATCGTAATTGTTGTTTTAACGATGGGTGATTTGACATTGTCGGTATTTTGCTAAAAACCAAACAAAACTCTCTTACAGCGTGTCATGAAGTCTAGTAGGTTAGTGTGTGCGTGAGCGTTTAGACAATGGATGATTCAGTCTGTTAAAATGCATTTAGAATGAACACCAAATACAAGATATAGGGGCAGAAAATGTATATATATAATTTCATATAGTAAATCAATAGTACATTTCTCCAAAAATCTGCATGATTACATATATATTTTTTTTTACAACAGATTAATATACAAGAAGTTAATTAAGAGACTTGCATTTCACCATATTGCCTGTTTTTGCTCTATTTCGACAACAAAAATAATTCCATACACAGCCACCGTACACAGTTTTGTGTCTCTGAGCAACATGGTGTTTTGTTCCTGAATGAATCAACTGTTCATATGATTTGGTTTTATCACAATGACTCACTTATTAACAGTGACTTGGTGACACTTACTGGTGGTTTTATTTTCGTATTTAAAGTATCAGTTTTTTTTTATAATTTCAAATGAGTATTCAACATTTTATGTCTTATATATCAAAACATTATTCCTGCATTTGTAACTGCAGGCTAAATGCATTCATGTCTTGCATTAAACAGTGTGTAAATACATTGAAATACCACTTCAGATGAAGCTTCTGTCTTTCCTCTGCATACGCCGATTTCACGCAGCCGCCATTTTGAAATCGAAAGCGAGGCTCCGGTGGGAAGAAACCCGGAAGTAAAGGTAAACAACAAAGACTTGGACTACCAACCTAGAGCTGCTACCACGATTTAATATTGCAGATGTCGAAAAATGGGCCAATGAAGGATGTCGAATCCCACGAGCTGTTTTGTTAAAAAATAATAATAATAATAATAATCGGAAAGCGATGAAATGACAACTCTTTAATCACACTCTTTTCGTTGATAGGATGTACAGCCTGGAACACAACAATATGACATCGCTGCTCCTGTGATTAAAGGCAATACTTCCGGGTTTCTTCCCACCGGAGCCTCGCTTTCGATTTCAAAATGGCGGCTGTGTGAAATCGGCGTATTGCAATGATGAATTTTGTTGATACTGATTTGATTTGCCTGGTAACACCCCAAATGTCTTATTATTCTAATTAACTGATTCATTTAATGAAAAACAACTAGTTTGAGATTTATAGGCATATCCCAGGTGTGTCAAACTCAGTTCCTGGAGGGCCGCAGCCGTGCAGAGTTTAGTTCCAACCCTGCTACAACCGAGACATTTTTCTATCGTCTCGGACTTGTCTTGGACTCGTTGGTATTTGGACTCGGACTTGTCTCGGACTTGGTCATCGGACTCGCCAAATGTTCAAGTTGGTCTCGACCGAGTCCAGCAATATATGCTTTTTTTTCTCTTTCAAAACAAAACGCTCCGGTTACTATGGTAACCTCGGTTCCCTGAGAGCGGGAACGAGACATCACGGAGATTACTCCGTTATGGGAACTCCTTCCCTCCAACCTTTCCTGAAGACCTATTGGCTCACGCCAGTCAATGACTGGCCAATTGTCGCGAAGCATGCAAATATGACGAGCTCGAGAGGCAGTATAAATGCAGCGCCCGCGACAATACGTCAGAATCTGAACTGAACGCCGCTTGGCTGAACTAGCAGCGATCACGGCGATCACCGTGATGTCTCGTTCCGCTCTCAGGGAACCGAGGTTACCATAGTAACCGGAGCGTTCCCTTTCAAGCTGTCACGAGACATCACGGAGATTACTCCGTTATGGGAACGTTATTCAATCCCGCCGTGAGAGAGGCTACGGACAGCCTGAACCAGATACACAGCGGCGAAGCATTCCACCAATAACAGAGCTCGAAGGGCGGGCTCACAGCTGATAGATGGAGATAAGCCAATGAGCGCCTACACCTCAGGTATACAAATTTGCATATCTGGCAAGTGACTACATGGGCTGCGCTGAGAGCAGGGCAGAACACATCCAGCCATAGCAGTATTATAGGAGCTATACAGAGTAACTGTGCTTGAGCAGCATACCATAACATGACCATGTCCGCGGCACTGAACTCAGGGCCGACAACAACACCTCACAAGGGCTGCGTAATGTACTGTACAAGCAGCACCTCCCACAAAGGCAACTTAGCAACATGAATTAGTTACTCACCGACCGTTCTTGGGAGGCTAAGGACTGAACGTCCAGCTTGTAAAACCTGGCGAAGATATTCTGCGAAGACCACCGGCTGGCAAGCAATATCTTGAATACACATACATCTCAACCACGCTAGGTGGAACGATAGCCCTCAATGCACAGAGAATTTCCAAACCTTGGGTTGTATATGCCTCCTTGATAGCGTCCACAATCCATTGTGACAGACTTAGCCGATACGGCTCGGCCGTTCGACTACACCACCATAGCATCCAGAAACTGGATCGATTGCGAAAACTGCTTGAGCGGTCAATGTAAAATGTCACAAACACCGACGGGCAAACTGCAGTCTGGGCGTCCGCACTCTGTGAGGCGATGATTAGTAACAAAGGCTGACGGCGAACCGTCTCGTCCTTCGCAGGGGTAGACAGTGATTTAGGCACGTATTCCAATCTCGGCGGAGTGACACTGCAGTCCGGGACCGAATCGAATGCAGTCGCTGTCCACAGAAAAAGCGTGTAATGCTCTATGCGCTTAGCGAAGCAAAGGCTAGAAGGACTGTAGTTTTAAGGAATAGTTCCTTCAAACTACGGATGTTAAAAGCAATGGCTGCAATGAGAGAGCTCTTACCCACTTCCTGGTCCCAGGCGGGCGAAAGTGGACATGGGGATGTAGTCTTTTACGAGCGATTGCTCGCTCTGCGAGGGAACGGACACAGCAATGGCGCGACATAAACTTCAGTGTCGATGGTAACGATCCACTATCCAGTCTGTGCAGCGGGAAACTCAGAACATACGGTGCAAGTAGTCAGGTCGATATGAGCGGACTCCTTCACAAACACTCCCATTTGAAGCATACAAACGTTTTGTACAGGGTTTTCGCGCTCCCATGAGCGTGCGAGACTGTAAGGCGCCCCTCTCTGATACCCCTGAAGCGATCACACATGATGGCTCTATAGTTTCAGGTTCGACCTGGGATAGCATATATTTCCTGCCGGGGAACGGCAGGCGGTGCCTCCAGCAGTTCCGTCAAGTCTGGGAACCCAGGCTGGATTCAGGGCGATGAGTATCCTGATGCTCGCTCCACCCTGATCTCTCATAACACCAGCGGTAACATTCCTTGATCGGAGGAAATGCATACGGGCTAGCTGCTGGTCAGCGTGATGTCAGCGGGGAGTGAAGAACAACAGGCAATGCGTGTTCTCGCTCTGGCGAACAGATCCACCTCCGCTCTCCCTTAGAGATTTATGTATGAAACCACAGGCGTGCTGTCGGTGCGAATCAGTACATTTTGCTGGTCCAGCTGTGGCTGAAAATCCTTTAGAGCTAAGAAGACTGCTTCCAGCTCCAGGCGATTTAAGTGCCACTGGCTCTGAGGTTCCAGCTACAGTACCGGCTGGCCTTCCCTCGCACACTAGTCCCCAGCCGTGAGCCGATGCATCCATCGTGATCATCTGGCGCATCTGGATGCGCCAGAGCTTCGATGTGGCGCGATCGCTAACCTCCGAAGTCTCGCCGTTCACGGGACTCGAGATTCCAGCCATAGCTGCAGCGGGCGCATGTGTAATAACGGATGTAATACCGCTGAATCCACCACCTTGAGTACGAGCAGTCTCTGTAATACCCTCAACTGAACAGAGCTGCCCTGCCTGAAAGGCGCAGGGAAGACAATTGGCCGCGGCTCGATCTCGCGAGAGGCTGGATTCATTTCCACGCGATCTCACGAGAGGCAGGCTCTCATCCCACGCGATCTCACGAGAGGCAGGGTCTCATCCCCCACGCGATCTCGCGAGAGGCGGGTTCTCATAGCTTAGGGACTCTAAGTGAATAAACAGAGAGTCTATGTGGCTGATAAGCGTATCCAGGGACCGAGCTAAAATCAGCCGATCGTCCAGATAGTTGAGGATGCGCCTTCCGCTCGATCTGAGTGGGAAGTGCTGCATTGATGCACTTTGAAAGTGCGTGGGGCCGGAGCAGCCCGGACGGGGGAACAGAGTATTGGAACGCTGTGCTTCTCCTGACAGTTGACAGCTATTCAGAAAAACCGTGAGTATGCGGTGCTATCCGAATGTAAAAGTACGCGCCCTTTAAATCCACGGACGCAAACCAGTCCCGGGCGGTCGCGCCAGGATCTGAGCGTTAGCATCCTGACCGGACGCTTTCCAAGCGCTCTGTTGATGGGTCCGAGATCTAGAATCGGGCAGAGTCTACCCTCTCTAGGCACCCCAAACAGCGGCTGGACAAAAACAGCCGTCCCGCCTGTTCGCTGAAAATTGCTCTATTGCTCCTTCCCCGAGCAATTGTATAGCTCTTGTTAGGATAAGGGCATTTCGAGTCAGTGTTAGAGACTACGCCACGCCATTGAAACGGGGTGGTCTGTGTCTGAATTGAAGGGTGTACCCTCGCTCTTATGCAGAGCAGCCAGCGTGAGATTCTTGGAATCGCTTCTCACGCGCTCATGAACTGACACAGCGGCTACAGCGGCTGGCAGCTATAACCCGTGTGGGCAGTGGGTCCGGTCGCTAAGGGGAGGGGCGAGCGGCGGTGGTGACTGAGCGAGGAGGAAGCTCGTGCAAACGTATGCTTTGATGAACACACTTCGTCCCACACATTTTACAATTTTGAGACAGCTTGAGGGCTCCTGCACTGGTCGTGGTGCCTCTTCCCGGTCTCTTAACTTGTCAGAGAAGACCTCGATCCCGGGTCTTCTACAACATAGCGGCTGTAATAACTACAGGCTGACTATGCTATACGACCTAGTTGAACACCACGTGAAGGCGTAAACAACTGGCGTAATAGTCCGCCAAATCTGGGAGGCTGATAGGATGCGCCTTTCAAGGCATCAGGTGACTCCTCGCCTCGCAGTCTTCCACAATATAGCGGCTGTAATAACCACAGGCTGACTGCTATACGACCCAGTTGAACACCACGTGAAGGGGCGAAACAACTGGCGAATAGACCGCCAAATCTGGGAGGCTGATAGGATGCGCCTTCAGGGCATCAGGTGACCTCGCCTTAGCGCAGTCTTCCACAATATAGCGGCTGTAATAACCACAGGCTGACTGCTATACGACCTAGTTGAACACCACGTGAAGGGGCGTAAACAACTGGCGTAATAGTCCGGCGAAATCTGGGAGGCTGATAGGATACGCCCTTCAGGGCATCAGGTGACTCCTCGCCTTCGCGCGATCCTCTAAGCGGCTGTAATAACTACAGGCTGACTGCTATACGACCTAGTTGAACACCACGTGAAGGGCGAAACAACTGGCGTAATAGTCCGCGAAATCTGGGAGGCTGATAGGATGCGCCCTTCAGGGCATCAGGTGACTCGCCTCGCCGGCCGCGAGGGGTGTCATGTGACTCCTCACCGCGCCGCAAGAGGGGTGTCATGTGACTCACCTTCGCGCTTTCAGCGCAGGGAGCATCAGATCCCATCGCCCGCGCGCTTTGTGAATTAGAAAACATGTCCTCTACACAAGGCGCCACCGATGCTATCATGTGAATTATAAAAAGTTCACTACACACTGTAGTCATGACAAGGGGCTGTTACCATGTGAATTATAAATGTCCTCTACCCACTGTAGCCACTAATAAGGGGCTATTATCATGTGAATGAGAGGTTGTCCCGATCACACGGTAGCCGCTAATGAGGGCTATTATCATGTAATGAGAGGTTGTTCGAACACACGGTAGCCGCTAATGAGGGGCTATTATCACGTGAATGAGAGGTTGTCCCGATCACACGGTAGCCGCTAATGAGGGGCTATTATCGTGTAATGAGAGGTTGTTCGAACACACGGTAGCCGCTAATGAGGGCTATTATCATGTGAATGAGAGGAGCGATTGTGCTTTGCAAACAGCAGAACGCCGCTCTGAGGCGGGGGCTGCATGCTTACACAGTGGGTTCTTCCGTGCAGCATCTGCGGCGACGTGAGATCCCTTTGCTCCCGCATCTGCCCTCGGCTCTCCGCACCGCCATGGAAGGGGGGCGTGAGAAGCCGGGCTGATGTCCTGTCCTGCAGGTTCGACGGTGAGAGGAATGCGGACATTCAGTCTGCATGAGCTCATCACCTGAGTCCCGAAGGTCCACCGCTGATCAGAGGGCAGACGGACTACCTTAAGAAATGTCATACTCACCTGAACGCTGCAGAGGAGCAGCCATGAGGCCTGCCCTCGAATGAGCGAACCTTAACCGTGAGTTGTACCATTTTAAGCCATAACCTAGGTTCAGCAAGGTGAAGAAAAAGATTCTGACGTATTGTCGCGGGCGCTGCATTTATACTGCCTCTCGAGCTCGTCATATTTGCATGCTTCGCGACAATTGGCCAGTCATTGACTGGCGTGAGCCAATAGGTCTTCAGGAAAGGTTGGAGGGAAGGAGTTCCCATAACGGAGTAATCTCCGTGATGTCTCGTGACAGCTTGAAAGGGAACCATTTATCTGGCTCGCTTTTTCGGCAAATGGGTAATGTAATTGCCATTGGTTTAACTCCATCTAGAACGGGCATTGTCATTGGTCGCCTGTTAAATGCACAGCTGCGTCATATGAGTGCGCTTGGCTCTGAGTGTGCCCGCTGCGTGGAGGCATAAATAATCTTTATTTTGGCCACAGACAGCTGTCGGCAAGTTGCATTATACGGTTTGGTTTTACAAAGTTCGTTGGAGTTTTCCCTCTCATTTTCCTTCGCTTTTAAATACCTTATTAATGCCCGTCACATTTTGCTTTCACTTTCATTTCAGGTCAATTGCTTATCTATAACTTACAATGACAAATTTTCTGCAATAAACATGGGACTTTAATTAACAAAATGAATAAAATACACCATTACCATGCTATAAGCCTAATATAAAATTACAAACTTGCAAAAAGGTTTAAATGTAAAAAAACAACAAAAAAAACTGACAATCGTCAAACGCCGTGGCACCAAATGAATAAGAAAAAGAACGAATAAGAGCAAAACGAATAAAGCCTGGAGGCCGGAATACACCGGGATGTAAAATAAAATAAATTACAAAAAAATGTAAATAAAGTAAAAAATAAGCAAACACTGTGGCCATGGCTGGGCGATTTATCCGATTTTATCGTCGAATTTAATGTTTTGCCACAATTAGATTTTTTATAAATCGAGGAATCGCGATTTTGAATAGAAATATTACCAAACGCTACAATTAGACACTTTGATAATAACAGTAAAGAGAAAAGAACAATCCAACCGCATATCGGTGCACGTGATTAACCGCTCACGTGTGATGCTCTCTAGGTGCCATTCACACAGAGTGTGTTTTTGTGTTGATGCGGGCAGTGGAATAGAAAAAATACAAGAAGGTGTGAGTTAAACATCTTTTAATAACTAGAGTGCCGCGTTTTTAGAAAGCCGTTTCACGCACGAGACGCTGCAAGAGACGCGAGCGCAACCGTCAAACGCGTCCATGCTTACATAGAAAAAACAATGGAAAACAGCAGCGTAATCAAATACAAACCTGTGAAGATCTACTACTGTATATCTAATATTTCAGGTTTGCATCCCGGTGACAGGCTGAAAACTGCTGTTCATTGTTTTACAGAGCCTTTATAGTTAATAATAGCACTCTGTGTTATACCTTCAGTCATAGGTGTCATTTAGACCGGGGACGCTGGGGACATGTCCCCACCACTTTTTGAAATGGCTGATTTTGTCCCCACCACTTTTTGAAAGCATTTGGTTAAAATGTTCTGAAAAATCATGCGAACCAAGAAATGTTAAAGGTTTATTTGCACAAAATAAAACATGCAATGCAGTTTAGATACAGAAAGAAACAATGTACATTGTCCAAAAAAAGTAACTTAAACAAAAAAAACTATTACTGATTCTAAAATTCTTGTGGTTTCTTCTTGTCCAAGTTATACATTCTCTCTCTGTGAACATGACAAACAGCCACACTGTTGAGTCGGGTTTGTGACATTGAAGAGCGCAGCCAGGTCTTCAGGCATCTCAAGGCACTGAAGCTTCTTTCTGCTTCAGCAGATGAGGCAGGAACAACGAGCAACAAACGCAGAAGTGCCTCAACTTGACTGAAGAGACCACGGACCTCAGGAACCATGTTCCTCATGATTTCTGTCACTTTTGAGCAGGTTTTGTAGGTGTAATTGGCAGTGAACATGGCCAGCTGCACCTTTAGGGACTGGAACTGCAGCTCTGGATACAGGTCAACCACGTCATTAACTTGACCAGAGAGTAGGACTTTCTCCAGCTTGACCAGGTGCTGTAGCCCTTCCTGTTCAAACCGCTTTGTCAGCTGTGTTGTTACAATGTCAAGGACTTGGAAGAACTGTACACGGTAGTACTCTGATCTGTGGATGGAACGTAGGGCTCAGCTGGGCCAGCATGTCTCCTCTGTGGCTTTCGTAAATGTGGCATCTTTATTGGTTCAATGTCCAAAGATGTAACAAGATCAGTTGCACTGGTGCAGACTGTGATGAATGCTTCTTCGGTTTGTTGGCTCTGAAAGTGTTTTCACACAGTCAACTGCATAACATGCCTCCAACTGTTTTACCTCTCCCTGCAGTGAAGTGTTCAGGCCCTCTAACCCCATCATCACCTCTTTTGCCAGAAACAGGCCAAGGACTGTGGTGCCCTTTTGGAACCGCTCATGAAGGCCATTAGCTCTAGAAGCTGTGTCGGATGTGTTGGACGAAGCCATCTCTTCCAATGCAGCCAAGACTGCCTCATATTGACCAAGGATGGCGTCAATGGCTGGGGTGCGCACTGTCCATCGTGTTGGGCACAAAGGTTTGAGTGTGATCTAGGAACCACTTGTGGACTTTGCAACAGACTTGAAAATGGTCTTAAATTTGCCTGATTGTCCAAACAAGCACCCCAACTCATGGGTCCACTGCAATGCATCCCTCACAATCGGTGTGGTTGAGCAAGCTGCTTGCGTGACCAGGTTGACGCAGTGAGGTCCACAGTGAACATAAATAGCAAGTGGCTGTTCTTTTCTGATGTGAGCCTGTACTCCCGACAGATGTCCTGACATATTGGCTGCTCCATCATAGGTCTGGCCACGCAGTACTGAAAGGGGTAGGTTCAGACGGAGTAGCACATCAGAGACAATCTTAGAAATTTGCTCACCTGTGGTGGAAGAAGTTTCGTAGAGGCCAATGAATTCCTCTCGTGGTTCCAAGTCAGAATCAACGTAGCGGAGACAGATGGACTCCTGCTCTGTGCCACTTACGTCCTGTGTTCCATCAATTATTACTGAATATTGGACCACTGGTAAAGCCAGGATTTCCTCTGCAATGTTGCGAATGATGGTATTGCTCATCAAACTTAGCATTTCGTTTTGAACGACAGGGCTGGTGTAGCTGTGGTTCCGTTTTAACCAGTGTCCAAGGGCAGGATCATCCTCTGCCTTAAGAAGGAGAAGGTAGTGGAAGTTCCCCTCTTCATTTCCATGCCCTCTTAAAGCTAGGCCTTGTTGGGCCAAGTACTTAACAGAGCTTAATATTTTTTGTAAGTTTGACCTGGCCTCCTCTTGTGCAGTTGCCAAAACACTGGATAGTTGGGCATTAATTGATTTTGTCAGGAATGGATGGACATGATGCGCTATGTTCAAACCTCGAAGTGTTGGGGAGGAGGTTTCATTCATCCATGTATTAGCCCGCTAACATCGTTAGTTCTTCTTGAAGTTTTAACATTTTTCAACTTGAAGAGAAGATGTTGATCAACAGTACAGATAGGGGAGTTTTTATATAGCATATATTTGCACTGTGATCGATTTAGTTAATTGTAGCCGATTAAGTAATTAATTAATTAAATCTGTAAATTACTGTAATTTACAGATCAATAAAAAAAATTGGCTTTGTGTGTGTGTGTGTGTGTGTGTGTGTGTGCGTGCGTGCGCGTGCGTGTGCATGCGAGAGAGAGGGCCTGCGTGCCATCTTATAGTTTTAAAATAGTTTGGATTAGGGGTCGACCGATTATCGGCGCCGATATTAAGCATTTTACCGATTATCAATATCGGCTGTTTTCAAAACAGATTAGCCGATAATTAAATATTTTTTTTTTTATGCAAACAAACATACTATTTACAGGTGACATTATTTATTGGTGAATAAATAATACAGGTGAAATGATTTAATGTTTAAATGCACTATTTGGCTCGATGCAGCCTGTCTGAGCTCAACACTCTGTCTAGAGCAATCTCCGCCCACCGCTCATTTGATATGTAGAGAGTCACGAGTCCGACCAATCAACGCGGAAAACTGAAGGCAGTCTCACACCGAAAGCACTTGCTAACTGGAGCTGCCTCAGTGATCACGCATCAGTTGTCTCTCAAAGGTAAGGCAGCAGACGTTGCTGAAGTAGCAATAAATCACAATCCACTATGATGTCCGCGATGCGGAAAAATGCGGGCGGAATCGCGGAATGCAGTCATATAATGGAATTTACCGTACAACGTGGAATGTCATGGAATTTGTCGAAGTTTGGATGAATTAATCAAAAGTAGGTCAGTACATTTAAATCGACTCGCGCTATGGATTAGTATCTATAAATATTAAGCCACAAAAACACTATTTAAATATGAATCCTGCATGTTCTGCATCTCTGTTAATGAATGACACAGACGTGCGGTTTCATTTACTGCACACATACATGAAGAGCGTGTGAAGCTCGCGGTGTTTTCAGCATCTGCCGTCTCACTAAATGAGGACATAAATACATGAACAACATCCCCAGAACTGCTCAGAGAGTCACTTCATGAGCATTTGACCGTTTCATTTGAGTAAAACGATCGTCATATCATATATACATAGGCTACAGAAACTTAAAAGGTCCTCATGGCAACCTGTCAAAATATAAGTTCGGTTTAGCCGAATATATTACTGTGGTGCAGTAGAATATACGTAATACAACTACAACAATTATTACAACTTTTGTTGAGAATAATCACACAATACGCTAAATACGTTTACTTTAAGTTTTACAAAATGTTTACAGAATGCTTCTGGGTGATCCCTGCACTTATGTTATTATTAATATTATTAATATTACTGTTTATTTAATGTTGTTGTTATTAACAGTTTTCAGAATTAAAGACATGTTTAAAAGCATTTAAAGAATGTTTTTTGTCAGAGCTCTTGTTATTATTAAATAACACCAGACACGTATATCGGTTCAAAATATCGGTTATCGGTCTACTTGATCTGTAATAATCGGTATCGGCATCGGCCCTGAAAAACACATATGTCGACCCCTAGTTTGGATTTTAGTGTGGGTTTTTTTGTGGCATACATAATGACAGTATTTATCAAGGCACTTTATATTGGTTACGCTGCGATGTGCGATGGCAGAGGAGGATTTCACATTTTGTGGATTTGGTTCTCTAACTGCACTGCATTCTATGTGGGTTGCAAACCCCACATTGTTTTAATTTTATCTGGTGTTATTTGATGCAGATATGTTGCGTTGTATGCTTATGGTGTGTTTTCTTTTACATATGTAATGAATTTCATTGTAATCATTGACTTTACGCGCTGCTGTTTTCTATAGTATGGTGCTTTGGCACTGTTCGGTTGAGCTGGTGTTGCAGGGACTGTTACATGTGCAGTCGACATTGTTGAGGGTTTTATGCTGAGTATTTTCGTGTTGTTGACTGGCCTACGCTATGCCCATTTTTGATGCGCCGTTATTCAATATTTTTCCCGTCCTGCTGTAATGTTTTTTCATCTGATCTTTTGTCCCCACCACTTTTCAACACAAACTGACGCCCCTGCCTTCAGTCATTTTGAATCAGTCAAATTACTTTAGTTTTTTTGAGCATTTGTCTTGTATTATTTCAGAACATGTAGCCTAATATGCAAATATAAGTTTGTACAAGATGTAGTTGTAGTTCATCTTTTTATGCAAAGATATTTAGTGATTTGTTTAACATTTACATCATGAAGACAACGTCATGTGTGGTGCACTTAGAATATACTTTTTTTTAACTAGAGGGTCAATAAAGAGAAAGTTGCTTGAATCATGTTGTATTTACATTTTCAAGTTGACTAGATACAATCTTACAAAATCGAGAATTGGTCAAATATTAGTGTTGCTAAACCTAAAATATCCTCCTGAGAGGATATTTTAGGGATATCCTAAAATATTAGGGATCCCCCTAAAATTTATATTTTTTAATTTATTTTTAAACGCTATTTTATTTATATTTGATGATTATGTCCTCTGTAGAGGACACAAGGACTAAAATTAAATGGCATGAATAGAAACGGCAAAATCAATGGGAGTTTTTTAAATCACCAAATACATTTTAGGTTTCAGGATTGTTTTATACTAAACTTTGTTTAAGGATGATTCTCAACTATGTTTTAAAATGTATAACAAAATTATTTGATATACCATTTTGTTTTATGCAATATGTGTGTAAAAATTTCCATAAACTGGTTTCCCATTAAACACAGTGTACCTATACACTATATCTAATTTGCTTATTAATGTGTTGCTGTTGGGACAGAATGTTGAAAAATAATTTTCATAATGGGAGTAATACATGGTCAGATTTTCATAATAATATATAATATTTCATAAGCAAACTGATATATAATTTATTTCCCTATTTAATTGTTGTCTCCCAAAATGCATAATAAACATGCTTTTAGTCCTGGTGTCCTCTACATTGAGCATGTATGAAATTATGTCCTGTTTCATAACAGGAAGTTATATTTGAATTTGAAAACCCATAACATTTTCCTGAGATGTTGCTTTATGACAAACAATCTGAAAATGATTCAGATGTAAAAGACATTACAGAATATAATCATATTTCCATAAGGATGTACAATTTTCACTAAATTAAATATAGCCATCTTTAAAGACGTATGAGAGGGGTTTAAAAAACCTTTAGTATCTCTATAAAGCCCTGAATGTGCTCTGTACAGGACATCCAGGCTTATAACTGTGACATGTGAGGTCTCAGAGAAATTCACTAAAATAGAATGTCCACTACAGAGACAAACTCCACTGCTGGGTCTCAGGAGGAGAAATAAAATAGCCTAATTTGATCCTACAGTGTTGCTGCACATGCTTTAGATCATTACAAACAATAATGCAAAATTATTATATTAGAATAGAAGATATGCCGTCTCTCGTATCACATCAATTATCAATAATTAAATATGTGGTTTTGAAGAAGATATTTTTTTTCTTTCTCTGTTTTGACCGTCTCATTTGGACTTGGTCTTGACTTGGACTCGAACCTCTTTGGACTCGGTCTTGACTCGGACTCGAACCTCTTTGGACTCGGTCTTGACTCGGACTCGAACCTCTTTGGACTCGGTCTTGACTCGGACTCGAACCTCTTTGGACTCGGTCTTGACTCGGACTCGAACCTCTTTGGACTCGGTCTTGACTCGGACTCGAACCTCTTTGGACTCGGTCTTGACTCGGACTCGAACCTCTTTGGACTCGGTCTTGACTCGGACTCGAACCTCTTTGGACTTGGACTTGACTCGGACTCGAACCTCTTTGGACTTGGACTTGACTCGGACTCGAACCTCTTTGGACTTGGACTTGACTCGGACTCGAACCTCTTTGGACTCGGTCTTGACTCGGACTCGAACCTCTTTGGACTCGGTCTTGACTCGGACTCGAACCTCTTTGGACTCGGTCTTGACTCGGACTCGAACCTCTTTGGACTCGGTCTTGACTCGGACTCGAACCTCTTTGGACTCGGTCTTGACTCGGACTCGAACCTCTTTGGACTTGGACTTGTCTTGGACTCGACAAAGGTGGACTTGACTACAGCCCTACAACACACATACCAAGTAGTTTTCAAATAAGCCTAAAAGATTAGATTAGCTGGATCAGATGTGTTTAATTAGGGTTATATCTAAACTGTGCGGGGCTGTAGCCCTCCAGGAACCACCTATATAAATAAAGGTGACTTGACTTGACCTTGTGAAGCTCCCAATGAACACTTTTGGTGGAAATTATTTTCTGGTGTTTACCGTGTTTCAGTGTTATTGTCCAACCCCTCAAGTTGAGAAAATGTTTGGGGATTATTATTATTATTATTATTTAATTCTAACGCAGTGGTTTTCAAACTTTTTTAAGAGCAACATCATTTTTTTTTTAATTTATGCTGATATGACCCACATATACAACAATTTACATGCATCAAGTCAACCATAGAAGCTATAACAATAGTGTTTTTAACCTAAAAAGGAAAAGACATTTATTTTATTCATGAAAATTTATTTTAAAAAGGATGTAGACTTTTTACATTCTTTAAAGAATGTAGAATGGAGGTAGTCTTGAAGTCATAAATATCTGTCTGCATTACTATTCTTGTTTTTATATATGGTGGTTTGGTGGTCTTGTCGGTGTGTATGATTATGAACTGCAGCTTAAATAATATGCTATACTGCTAGAACAACCTCCGTATTTAATTTGAAACCGGGCCCGGTAATTCTCGTTCTCTCGGTTTTAAAGGTGATCATCTTAATATATCAAAACACAATTCGCATTAAACAGCCAAGCAAAGGTCTTCAGCATTCGAATGATAGAAACGTGCCTCTGTTAAAAAATCCTTCCCTTCTTCTTCTTCTTCTTCTTAAAATGTATTGGCGGTTGACAAACAACAAAAATCCTTCCCTGGGGTAAGGGAAGTGCTCAGGTGTGTTGGCTGATGAGCACCAATCACACACAGCCAGGTGCTGGTGGAAAAAGAGGCAGATCGACAGCGACTTCATCTCGTTTGCCTCCTACAGAGAAACAGCACGCGCACTCTGCTGGTGCGCGACACCGTGCTTTCATTTCAACACGAGCAGTTTGGACTAAGAATGTGTGTAGACGCTCACACGGTAAGCCATGTTATGTTTTTCCTCATTGTTATGTTCAAAATCTTGAGAAATGTTCAACGTTAGTGTCATTTTAAATCAAACGGACCCAATATAGCACCCATAAAATAACTTGTAACGGTAAGTGCTGAATACTATACTAACCTCACCATTACTAGATATAGGCTACAGATACATTCGTGTGTTCATACATACATTAACACCGCAGTGTATTGTGAAATTCTGATTTCTTTCTTTTTCAGAAATCTATTTATTTAAGCGTTTTAGCTGAAACTATGCTTTAATGTTTCATTAACAAGTTAATGTGTTAGTTTTCCGTCAAAAAACAAAATCGGTGTCGTTTCTAAACTTAATATCCCCGTGTTTCACAATACACCTAATTTTATCTGCATTATCAATTCAAAACGAGGCTAAGTTTAGCTGTATACTTGTATAAATGCTGAAGCACTAGATTAGGAAGAAGGACTTAAACTTTATAAATAATGCGCCAGATCAAAAATATTCTGAAAACACCAGAAGGACAATAATCTATTTACAGTGTAAATATGTACTAAAGGAGTATCTACACGGGTTTGAAGACCACATGTGACCTTGGACTACAAAACCAGTCTTAAGGGTAACATTTTCAAAATTGAGATTTATACATCATCTGAAAATAGAATAAATAAGCTTTCCATTGATGTATAATTTGTTAGAATCGGACAATATTTGGCCGATATACAACTATTTCTAAATCTGGAATCTGAGGGTGGAAAATAAAATTAAAAAAAGCAGTTTCACTCCGCCCAGAAACTGTCTCTTCTGCAGCTCGCTATGCTTTCAACTCGATGTTTTAGTTTCGAGAAAGATACTTTATGACATTCACGTTACCTGATTTGACAGATTTTTTTATGTAGAAAGGGCAACAGCGCAGTATTACAATAAATG
The DNA here is from genome assembly GCA_027564155.1 of Gymnocypris eckloni scoliostomus. Classification (NCBI taxonomy): domain Eukaryota; kingdom Metazoa; phylum Chordata; class Actinopteri; order Cypriniformes; family Cyprinidae; genus Gymnocypris; species Gymnocypris eckloni. Next base: position 31,490,922 of record CM050416.1, read on the forward strand.
ATCATTCATGTTTTCATAGCCGCTGGCCAAATTCAAGACGAAACTAAAATGAAATCATCTTTGAGAGGAAGGGGGGCTCCTGGTGTCTCGGGGGCCTACGCAGCTCGTGTATTCTATGTAGGGAGGATCGGCTCCGTATATAGCGTGCACTTTCTCCCAGGTGCTGTATATCATCTGTTCCTGAGCTCAACGCAGTGTCCTCATGGGACTGAAATGTACTTCATTTTAGAACCTGTGCTGTTTAATTAATCACCGGAGACCAATTTTCCAATAAATTAAAAGCTTGTTTAATTTTAGATCCACATAACTGATGTCTGTGCAAACAGTAAGAACAAACTAAGTAGTAGTAATAATTTTGATGTATGGTATTATTGGCATTGACAAAGCTCTATCCCCAGTTTCAGTCAGTTTTATTTAAGAGGTATAGTTCACTCAAAAATGAAAAAATGTGTTGGTTTCTTTTGTCCATATTTAAAGAAAGAAATGCAAACATTAAAGTACACTAGTGTGAGCAACAGTGCACATTTTCATAATTTTTTATCTCATATTGTGAAAATTATTCATACAAAATGCTTTTTTCACTCAAAAAACGAGGCACCTACTCTCAGATAAATGAGGCTTACGATTAATCAGATGCAAATAGAAACACAAAACCAGTCCTAAATGAAAGAAAACAAGTTGACAAAAAGAATCAATCCAATATTTAGTGATAATATAGCATAATGACAGATTTATAAGCAGTTGTTTGGAGTCCGGTCATTTTTGACCGGGAACACCACAAGTGTTACTAGGTGAAATAAAACCCACAGAAAAATTTTAAAAAATTAATGAGAAGTACTTATACCCTATGTGAACAAAGTCAGTAAGTTTGAGTCCAATGCGATAACGTTAACTAGTATTTTCGGGAAAAATAAAATATTTTTCGGGTCAATTTGACCCGAACACAACCAGAGGGTTAAAATACAAATGCAAAAATGCAGTATTTTGAAAATACATTTGAAAAACGGCCATCCAGGTAAGTAGCCTACCACTCACTATTAAGGCTTGTTCTTAGAATGATAATTATAAAGACAACTTTATTAGCAAATCCTAAGTATGTGCTGCTGCAGTTATGTGATCTGTCACTGTAAATGCTTGAGCTCTATAACACAAGATGGATTATGATTGGCTGTCAAACATGTATGTACAAGTTCATTGCATCAAATTATTAATTTAAATGTTAGTACATAGTAGTTAAGGCCACTGAATGTAAAGTGGGACCCTATATCTGTATTACCGTTATATATAGTTTGTCTCGGGGTGCGCACACAGAAAGCTGCCTGTCTGAATGCAAGTAGGCCTACTGGATTCTTTCACTGCATACTGCACTTTTATTAAAGGCACAATAGGTAAGATTTGTTTTATTCAAATATCCAAAAACTACTAGAATAGTGTTATATCTTTTGCTGACTTGTGTACTTGCATTATCCCAAATGTTTAAATCCAGAGAAATAAGCCATTTTAACTAGTGAAACGGGCCGTGTCCATAATGTCCTTGCGTCGCCTACCAATGACGTAACACACCCTCAATTTCCGGATTTGTTTTGTAGAAAACATGCAAACATATTTTATGCATTTTATTAGACGGGTGACGAACGCACAGAGTAGCATTATAACAGAACTTTCAAATGTACCTAGTATGATAAAACAACGCTGTTTACCTCACATACGCTCGACCGGAAAAAGCAGAAGCAGTTAACTATGGCATAATAAAAGCACCGCTTCGCACCGTGTCACGCTCACGTTTCGACGCTTTTCTGCCTCACTCTGCTTCATACTATGATGTTAATAAATCTTTAATACATCAGCTCATTCATGAACATGATTTCTGCCCGAGTCCCTTGCATCGGCTGTGGGGATGAAGACACACTCAGTCACGGCATCATCAAACTACGCCTTTGTTTATTTTGAATACTCACCCTCTAGCGGGTAAAATTACATACTGTGCCTTTATCTCATCTCTCACTTTATTACTCATGTTTTAATCTCCCTAATGGGTCAATAAGTCCTGCCCACTAAAACTTGCATTGATATATTTGCATGCTACAATATATAAACTATATAGAAAATGTTCAGTCGTTCACACTTTATATATTCACCAACATATAACGTTAGCTATATTGCCATATCACCCAGCCATAGTAAGCAGTAACCCTTGTGAAAAAGAAGTGCACTTAAGTATACTTTTATGAAGTGCACTTAAGTATACTTTTTTAAAGTGTACTTATTGCAGAAATAACATACTTTAAAAGAACACACATATGTGCAAATTAAATGTTATTTTCGACACTTAAATACATTGTATTTATAATTACTTTCAAATGTATCACATTGTAAAGTGATATTAAATGCTTAAGTTGAACTTTTGAGTTCTTGAGTTTTGATTTTTTAAACCACTTAATTGTCACTTTTTAGTACATCTTTATATGTACTTTCTTAATTGTTTCTAGTGTCTTTTAAAATATGGTTAAAATGTACTACTAATGTACTGACAAGCAATTCATGTTAACTAAAAAATACTTTAATGTCAGTTAACAATACACTTAAGCATGAATTAAATGTAATATTTTCGACCACCTAAATGCATGTTATTTGTAATTGATTACAAATATATTACAGTTTAAAATATTATATTATATATATTACAGTTTACAGTTTTTTATTTTTGAACCACTTGAGTATAATTTTTTTGTATATTTTATATGTACTTTGAAATAGGTTAAATATGTACTTCTCAATAATATTAATGTGAACTAAAATATACTTAAATGTAATTTCAATGTACTTCAATGTTATACATCTCTGGCAATGAAGTTGAAATTTAGTATAGGCTATTTAAAATTGTATTTTAAAAATCTCTTAATTACCTAGTTACAATCAACACAAACCCACTACATTTATTGACAAAATCTCTAAAACAAATACACAAAAATGCTTTTTGCTGATGCACAACAAAAACCCAACACTATACACAGCTGCAACACTTTAACTCACTTATTAGAAAGAGTCTGGAGAATAATGTAAGCAAAATCACTTGCATACAAAAGTACCTAAAACATCTTTTTGTGTGATGTATAAGCCCGTTTCCTTATTGGGGACCTAAAAATGTCCACAAGGTCAAAATGTACTGGTATTAATATCCTTGTGGAGTCATTTGGTCTCCAAATGTATAGGATTACTATCACACTCATATCATATCACACACTTCACGAAAAAATCAAGAAAATCCTCAAATGAGACCTTATTGTAAAATATTACCATACTGTGTTAAGTGTACCCCCGGTTTCACAGACAAGGCTTAAGACCAGCCTCAGACTAAAATGTAATTCTGAGCTGTTTCAACTGAAAGAAACTTGCACTGACTGATCTTTAAACATATCAGTGCCTTTGTTTTGTCTCAAGATGCACACCAGTATGTTTTTTTTCTACGGCATGTTAATGAAAATGACTTGAACCCTAACCCTAAGCCCTGTCTGTGAAACCAGGCCATAAATTCTCAAACCTTTACTAGCACCAACATTAAACAGGACCGAGAGGGTTCTTCTAAAATTTTACTCCAGCATTAGTGAACGCAAGTTTGACTAAATAAAGATCCAAATGAACTTGCTGGGAACAAATGTTACAAAACATACCCAGTCATTATAAATGGTTCAGATGAGGGAGGGCAATAGACACAGTTGCATTTCAAAGTTTATATACTACTTGCAGTATCTGAAACATGTTAATAATTAAAGCAGTAAGAGGGTAGAGGGGTAGACTCATTAAAACACTGCAATTTCTGCTCTGATGAAGCAGTTTATTCTGCAAGGTGTATGTGAACTTTTGACCACATCTGCATCACCTATAGGTGAACTACCTCAATCATCAGGGCAACATCGTAGTCAAATTCTGGGAGATGTTCCTTCAGATTTCCTGATCACACCATCTTTGACACTGAGCTTTAAACATAAATAACATTTTTATTCATACTTTACAGGGAATAAAATATAACATTATCAATTACCCAAATATAGATAAATATCCCAAAATCTATGAAAATGAAGAAAGGTACCGTACACTTTTCCCCCCTCATCTTGCCTTGCAAGCTTCTCTCGCACATCTTCATGAAGAATGTTTCTGTATTTACCACGACTGACACAGCAAAGCTGCTGTCCTCTTCCTTTGGTTTGTTACCTGTAAAATATATGATGATTAGAGGGGGATCTGTAAATGCACAGGTGGGAATATATTACTTGAAAATGGAAAATATTTAAAGCATTTAAAATCCATAGGGATAGTGACTTAATATAGCACTTTTAGCTTGTCATGTGTGATCAGGGTGAGCTGACTTACTTCTAACATCACGTTAATCTCGCTCTTCAAATGAAAAAAAACCCCACAACAATTATTTCTGGAGGTGGCTGATGTATTTAATATTACTGTTGATTATAATATTGATTATATACGTTATAAAAGTGTACTTTTAATAATTGAAGAACACAAAAAGTGCACGTTTACTCCAATTAAGCACACTTATTTTTCACAAGGAAATGCTTAAAGTTTAATAAATACAACTGACTAGCTAGTTAATAAAACAAAACAATTATCAAGCCTGACTGGCTAGCTCTAATGTCCAGTGCTAGTGATACATATTAAAACAGCTGTTTTCTCCTTGCTAAGAAATAGATCATTTTGATACCCAACATTTTTGTTGTGCTGGCCATAAACTTTAAACATGATAAAAACAGTTGCTGCTGTGACAAGCATGCATTATCACCTCATTTTGATATAATGCATATAGAACTGCAAAAACTTTCAAGCATCTTGTATGTTTTATACACAGCAAAATAGCATATATTTGACAGACAATTTATAATTTTCAAGCTGACAAAGTAAATAGTGCTGTAAATGTTTAGATGGTTGTCAAGGAATTGGACATTTTACTCAAAATTATATCTCAAAAAGATTTAGGCTTTAATAAAATTTCCCCAAGAAACATAGGGTCCTCCATGATTCTTTCCGACAGAAAAGCACTTGAATGTGACAAGCTCGTAATCAAAACTTCAGAAGTGGGGAGTAGGAAATCTACGTACATGAAGGCAGCATTATTCCTTATGTCCTTACAGGAGTCATGGACATTCACTCACCCAAATCTAGATGGATTTGTACAGCTGCAGCTCACATGAAGGTGGCATGTCTGAACTAGTTGATACAAGAAATCAACTCATAATAAAGAGCTTGACTGGCAAAAGTATTTGATGTATTTTGAAAATACTAAGCTTAAATGTATTTAAATACAACATAAATTAGATTTTTTTTCAAAGGTATTTCAATAGTATTTTGTATTTCAAATATGTATTTTAAATACATTTATCATAAATACTGCCCATCCCTGCATGCAGATTGGACTAACATGAGGATTAGTAAATGATTACCATTTTAATTTGAGTGAACTGCACCTTAACTGTTATCTAGGTCATACATGTTAAAGCGAGACTTAGACCGACAGCATTTGTCACCCACACAAACCACAGAGCAAACTGTCTAGTGTTATTTGGTATGCTACGTGATGTTTTCATATAAATAACTTAAAAAGCTGCACATACTACTGTCTGACTGTCACGTTCTTGTAATCACACTTGCGTTACTGTTTCTTGTGTCTGCTAGGCTCACAGCTGAACTTGGCATCAATGGGAATATGATTGAAGAACCTCTATTCAGTGGAAGATGAATATTTAACACAAGTCCATTCTGTAGTGTCGATACCCACCATTTCCTGTAAAGACCCACATCCTTATTTGCTTCTCGAGAGTGCGCTGCTTCTAATAGAGTTGTTGTAAAATGAAAAAGAAGTATATGAAATTACTAATCGTAGCACTAGCTAGCAGTGCTTGCGTTGTCGTCATCTTTTCCAAGCTAAAGGATGTGGAACCCAGCCAACAAGGCTTGGCTAAGATCCCTTCGGTTGCAGCTACCACACCTAGAAAACCAACAACTAAAGTGATAAGCACTATCAAAAAGAAACCCAAAAGTGCAAAGCCATATAAACTCCCACCACTAACAATTTCTGAGACTTTCAGAAAAGACGTTCCCAAAAACGGTGCCTTCTGGAACCGGAAGCTTCATTCTTTCCTCAGCCAGTTTGACTCCATCGACAATCAAACGTACAAAGACCCACGAGACAAGTTTCACTGTCAGCCTGAGAGTTTTGAGTTGCTACAAACCAACATTCAGGATATTCATTCGTACCCTCCACTTTATGGAGACTTTCTTAGAGGCATGGAGTGTCGAGACCCACCGCTTCTTATCGATCAGCCTGGCAAGTGCGCATCAGAGAGTGGACCGGATAAAATTTTCTTACTTTTTGCAATCAAATCCATCCCAAAGAACTTCGAGAGGCGCCAAGCAGTCCGAGAGACCTGGGGAAGAGAAGGCTTGTATGAAAACGGACTTCAGGTACGAACTGTCTTTCTGTTGGGCCGGTCATCTGTGGATGATCCCAATCTCAACAAACTGGTTTCATTTGAAGCTCAGCAGTTTCAAGATCTCCTCGTCTGGGATTTCCGTGACTCCTTTTACAACCTGACTCTCAAGGAGCACGTGTTCTTCAAGTGGATGCTTGAAAACTGTCCTCGTGTGTCTTTCGTTTTTAAGGGTGACGATGATGTTTTTGCCAACACTCAAGCGATACTGAATCATCTGCAGTCTCTGGAGCCAGAACAGGCCACGGCGTTGTACACCGGGCAGGTCATTTCTAATGCCAGCCCGTTACGGGACCCTAAAATAAAATATTATGTTCCTGAGTCATTCTATGAAGGTCCTTACCCTCCTTATGCTGGTGGCGGTGGAATTCTTTTTTCTGGAAACCTTCTTCCATCTCTTTACCACGTTTCGTTTTACATACCCTTTTTCCCAATTGATGACGTCTACACTGGGATGTGCTTCAAGGCACTTGGAATCAGTCCAACGAAACACGATGGTTTCAAGACCTTTGACATTCGGGAACAAGACCGAGAGAACCCCTGTGTATACAACGACCTGCTCCTGGTGCACCAGCGTGACCCTCAGCAGACCATGAGACTGTGGAGAAATATGCACAGTGCCATGCTGACCTGCTGATGTTTGTAGACTATCAAACACCATTGAGTTCAGCTTGATAAAACTCATGTTGGAAAAGAATAACCTGGAGAAATGTTCTGGGGGGCAACATGGAGACGATGCTGAGCATTAAAGATAACTCTGAAGAAAATCTGGATGAAGACTTTTTGTTTTCTATTCTTTCAATATTATACTTGAATGAAAAGTGGTTCTGTGAAAAAGACGGCTACACTATATAACATGTTTGCATATGCGAAATGAGATTGGAGTGTGAGTAAAATGCATGGGTGGCAGTATTGCTTGCAATAAATTATTGGGAAACCCATTTCCTGGAACGTTAACCTTGTGGAAGATGAATATGTTTTACTTTTATTTTTTAATCGGACATTTCTCTAGTGATCGGCTAGTGATTTATCTACTAGTGATAAATGTAAAAAAATGAACAAAGTATGAGATTAATATGTATATTGTATATTTTTGAGGTTCAGTCTGTATATGTTTGAACTATAATTTAACATGTCTAGACTGTTATTGTTTTCACTTTGCAGTATCCAGGGGCCTGTACCATGATGGTGGCTGAACAAACTCAGGGTTACAGGATTAGTTTGGAGTTGACAAAACCAAACCACTCCAATCCGGCTTTGTTGGTATCATTAAGCTGATCGTCAACTTTCTGTCAACTCAGGCTTTGATTCTGAGTTAATGAAGTACATGCTCATGAAAGTGTGATATCAGTAATAAACAACCAATCACATGCCTTGAAGCGGTGATTCCCTTCTCATGATAGAGTCAGTGTGATTCACTACCAAAGATTAAAAGATTGAACAATATGAAACATTTAAATACATTTACAAAATGAAACGATCCTACCATGAAAGAGAGAAACTTAAAGAAAACGTATTGCCATATAAGAGCAAGTAAAAGTTGTGAAGTTAGTCTACATAGTTGATATGTACAGGTATAAAAACACATACAAATCCAAGCTCATATGTAGTCATGTTTGAATCTTTAAATAATTCTAAAACTTATTTATATTGCATATAATCTATATGTTTATATTAATGTAAAATAAAAGCTTAATTAGAATTCATCTAAGCTGGTTTGTGTAATGGATTAAGGGTATAATAATAATAATCTCTAAAAATCAGATGGTTTTATCTTTAAAAATGTTTTACTATGTAGCGCCCTTTATTTTGTAGTTAGAGAGATTGGAGGAGGGGCTTTATTGAGACGTGTCACTTTGCTTGAAGCTGATTGGTCAAATTTCGGTTTGAGATCTCTAAACCAGAACATAACCGGCCCCGGAGCAGATTAGCTATGGAGCGTAAGTTACTATGGTGATGAACACCTCTAAAAGCCAAGTCACTTTCATGGTACCTAAAACCCAGGATTGGTGCAAACTAAACTGAAACTTATCTGGCTATCCAGCTAAACCGGCTTCATGGTACAGGCCCCAAGTGTCTGTGCAAATTGTATTAAACTACACAAATGAAACACAATGTTAAGTTCACAATAAAGTTATTTAGAGAGTGTTATACTGAAATAAGAACCTAACACAATGCAATTTGCTGATTCTGTTTAAACAAGAATTATAGAAGTTTTTATTTCGTTCTGAATATGGAGGAAGCAGACACTGACAGAAGAATGAGGAAGCTTTGGGTGAACCACTCATTATTGTGACACGAATGGACAAGTACTGCTTTGCTGTCTGCATTCTTTAATGCTCACGAGAATAGATAAACTAGATGAATAGATAAATCAACTCTAAAACACATTTCAATGCTTTTGTGTTTGCTAATAAAACATTTTCATTTTGTGTTCTCTTAGAAAAGTATTATATTCCCCTGGAAAATGTAGTGTCTGCTTGCAAAAGTGTTGAAATATAGGGTACATTCATAATATTTGGGATGCCTCTACTGTTACCATTGTTTGTTGGCATACTAGATAAAGATATCTAGTTGATATTGCCATTTTCTTTTCTGTGTTTACACAAACAGTTTTGTGGTAATCAAAGTGACATTGATGTCAGTACTTTCTTTTTGTGTTATTTCTAGGCTAATGATTAAGTTAGGTAATTGCATTTTAATGAGGTCAAGCGCATATGGTTTTATGAGGTCAGATTTCGCAGCTGCATTGTTTCTTGTTGACTGAGGCATTTCTCATAAGTGAATATAGGCAGTTTTTTTTATATTTTAAACATTTGCTCATTAGGTTTCCCAGTGGTTGGGTTTTTATTTTATTGCACATGTTGCACTTTCCACATAGATCCTGCTAATGTCTTTATCTTCATGTAGAATATTTTTAAGATTGTGTGTGTGTGAATGAACACCCCAGTTGTTACTGTTGTGTGAGCTATGACATGCAGTCTCAGAGACATTAATAAATGTATTTATGGCATTCATATGTTCATTCTTAGAATTACTGGCTTTTGAAATTATATTGAATTTTGTGGTTTTCATATTGATATTTTAAGATATTTGAGCATTTAATCTATATAAATCATGAAAAATTGTAAATCATACATGATTTATGTAGACTAAATGCTTACATATCTTAAGATATAAAAAAAGAAAAAAACTTTTTGGCAGCGGAGTGAAGAAATTATTATTTTGGTTATAGTGCCTGAGCCTCCTGGTGCTTAAGAATTACAATATTTACTGTAAATGCCCAGAATGTTCAAGACTAGAGTGTTTTAAGTGCCCTGCAAAGTGAAGTTTAAAATGGATTAAATTCATAATAAATGAATATTATATAAACACATTACAATTTTTTTGAATAGACATTCTGGAAAAGTGGAAGCAACTTTTTGAATTTAAAAAGGTCTTGATGGATGTTTCTTACAAAGTCTTAATTCAGGGATACTTGAAACCCCGGTGTCCTGGCCCAATTCCCACCACTGGCCCTTGTCAATCATGGCCTCCTAATAATCCCCATCCACTTGATTGGCTCTATGTCTCTCTCTCCTCTCCACCTGTAGCTTGTGTGTGGTGAGCGCATATACTTGATTGGCTCTATGACTCTCTCTCTCCACCTGTAGCTGGTGTGTGGTGAGAGCGTACACTTGATTGTCTCTATGACTCTCTCTCATCTCCACCTGTAGCTGGTGTGTGGTGAGCGCATACACTTGATTGGCTCTATGACTCTCTCTCCTCTAGCTGGTGTGTGGTGAGCGCATACACTTGATTGTTTCTATGACTCTCTCTCTCCACCTGTAGCTGGTGTGTGGTGAGCGCATACACTTGATTGTCTCTATGACTCTCTCTCTCTCCACCTGTAGCTTGTGTGTGGTGAGCGACATACTGATTGGCTCTATGACTCTCTCTCCTCCTCTTGTAGCTGGTGTGTGGTGAGCGCATACACACTTGATTGGCTCTATGACTCTCTCTCTCTCCACCTGTAGCTGGTGTGTGGTGAGCGAACACTTGATTGTCTCTATGACTCTCTCCTCTCCACCTGTAGCTGGTGTGTGGTGAGCGATACACTTGATTGGCTCAATGACTCTCTCCTCCACCTGTAGCTGGTGTGTGGTGAGAGCATACACTTGATTGTCTCTATGACTCTCTCTCTCTCCACCTGTAGCTGGTGTGTGGTGAGCGATACACTTGATTGGCTCTATGACTCTCTCTCATCTCCACCTGTAGCTGGTGTGTGGTGAGCGAACACTTGATTGTCTCTATGACTCTCTCTCCTCTCCACCTGTAGCTGGTGTGTGGTGAGCGCATACACTTGATTGGCTCTATGACTCTCTCTGCTCTCCACCTGTAGCTGGTGTGTGTGGTGAGCGCATACACTTGATTGTCTCTATGACTCTCTCTCTCTCTCCACCTGTAGCTGGTGTGTGGTGAGCGACACTTGATTGGCTCTATGACTCTCTCTCATCTCCACCTGTAGCTGGTGTGTGGTGAGCGACATACACTTGATTGTCTCTATGACTCTCTCTCTCTCTCTCACCTGTAGCTGGTGTGTGGTGAGCGCACACTTGATTGGCTCTATGACTCTCTCTCTCTCTCCACCTGTAGCTGGTGTGTGGTGAGCGATACACTTGATTGGCTCTATGACTCTCTCTCCTCTCCACCTGTAGCTGGTGTGTGGTGAGCGCACTTGATTGGCTCTATGACTCTCTCTCTCTCCACCTGTAGCTGGTGTGTGGTGAGCGATACACTTGATTGTCTCTATGACTCTCTCTCTCCACCTGTAGCTGGTGTGTGGTGAGCGCATACACTTGATTGTCTCTATGACTCTCTCTCTCTCCACCTGTAGCTGGTGTGTGGTGAGCGCATACACTTGATTGACTCTATGACTCTCTCTCTCTCTCCACCTGTAGCTGGTGTGTGGTGAGCGCATACACTTGATTGGCTCTATGACTCTCTCTCTCTCTCTCCACCTGTAGCTGGTGTGTGGTGAGCGCACTGGCACCGTTGTCCTGTGGCAGCCGTCGCATCATCCAAGCGGATGCTGCACACTGGTGGTGGTTGAGGAGAGACCCCCCACATGATTGTAAAGCACTTTGAAATACACATTAAAGTGCTATATAAATGCATCATTTATTCATTCATACTCAAATCTGGCTGGCGATATCCACTTTCCTGTAGAGTTTAGCTCTAACCCTAATCAAACACACCTGAGCATGCTAATCAGGGTCTTCAGGATCATTAGAAAATCCCGGGTAGGTGAGTTTGATCAGGGGTTGAGCTAAACTCTGCAGGAAAGTGGATCTCGAGCCAGATTTGAGTATCACCGCTTAATCACACAAAATATTTGGAAGAACATGGAAAAAATATGGAAGACAACAGCTACCATCAACTGTTTGGTTACAAATATTCATTAAAAATATCATCTTCAACAGAATAAATTAACTCATATAGGTTTGAAACAAATTGAGCATGAGTAAATGACAAAATGTTCAATTTTGGGTGAAACAAGGTTCTTGTGATATAACACTGATGTTTGCATTACCATTCCATATTATTCTGTACTTGACTCAGCCTCCCCATCTTCTCAGCCAGTGAGGCTTTCTGAGCCAGGGATGGTGTTATAGGCATTCCCATAAGACTCATTATTGGCAGCCAGCGGCATGCAGAGAGTTCTTCTGGGACAGAGACTCAAACAGCCGTTCGTCTGTATGGGCAGATGAGGAGGCAGATGAGATGCAGTGCTCCAACAAAATAAGACATACAACATAGACCTCTATATACAGGTAAACCAATACATTCTAAACATGTTCCACATTCTGTAGCAAATATTCTTCAGAATTTCTAGACTATTTTAAGTAGAAAGTGAACAGAAAATATAAACATTTAACGCATGGCTTCGGCAGAAAAAAGTTGCACTGCACATGCACTGTAAAAAAATCTAATTAACAAAATGTTGAAAGGGCAAAAATATTTAAGTTGAGCTAATTTTATAGCTTGGCCTTAGTTTAGAGGACATATTATATTAAGTCTACACAAATATATTTGAAAAACATTGAATAAATGGATATTTTCAAATCCTGTCAACAGTTAGCTATGCTAATTTTTACTAAACTAATAAAAACACGAGCATGTGCACTATGAAACTTCATTAAAGTTTGAGCCAACTAAAAATAACAATTCAGGCAACACTTTGAAGACCAAGTGTTCAAATGAGCATGAAGATCACAAGTCTTTTCAAAAGTTTCACAATTTATTTCCAGAACATGATGCATGTCATGCAGAAGTACACACTTATCATTGAATAGCACAGTGGAGTGTGGGTTTAGTGTGTGTTAAGGTCAATGCACTTTGGTGTTTTTAAGTCCTGGGACAGTCTTGTGCAATTACTTACAGTTGCGTGCATGTGCTCTCAAGTGTCTAAGACAAATGTGGGTATTTGAACAGCCCCCAACAACCCCCCAACCAACCTCTAGAGAAACAATTTTCCAATGTAATTCATGGAATGAAGCACTGAAATCTCTTTCCCTCACTAAAGCTGTTAAGTACACAGTCTTACCTTTATCTTTTTGCCTGATATTCATTTACATTTATACTTCAAATAAAAGTTTGTAATGTTGTGATGTATGCATATCTGCTTGGCTTGGTTCATATTATAACACTTTTAACAAAGACCTTTTAAAAATCTTCATGGGAAAAATGAAAAATATTTCCGGAACCAGTGCTGCTGAAAAAGAGTAGCGAGTACTTCGCTCCTCTGCAGAGCTTGGTCTAAAATAGTCCTAATATAAACACTTATTATAGGCATACTAGTGATTCAGGACTAAAACACATGTTGGAGGATGGATTCATGATGTAGCCTACTCATTCATTGCATATGTTTTTTGTAAATGTTGAAGTTGCATTGTGTATCTTTTATTGAAAGTAGCCTACTTTCACCTGTTGAGACATGCCTTTACTATTATTTTTGTAATGTTTCAGTTGGGGGAGGCATGAAGTGCAAAAGTGGTGTTTGCAAAGTTTGTTTAAAACATGAGTAGTTGTTACAGACACCAGGTGTCAGATTGATGATTTACGACCCCCCTGTCAGCATTGATTGACAGGTTGTCATATGTCAAATGTGTACATGGTAAGATTTATGACCTGATTTATGGCTATATGACCTCTGTCACCCTGACTGCCATGTCACGGGTCCTGTCACCCTGACTGACATGACAGTAGGGTGTGTAAATCAAAAGATAAAAACAGATGTTTGATCTGACTTTTGATGGATTTATGATGTTTTTATCTCTCACCTGTGCTAAGGGGTTTTTATGGAGTTCCTTCCTGACCTGTTGCTAACTTCCTGTCTGGAGGTGTTGGCAGAGAAAATGGTGGGTATTGTCACCTTAAAAGGATCAAAGTTTGTTTGATCTATATGGTATATGTTAAAGCCTTGTCACCAATTTGTCCCTATCAGCCGTCTACAGCCAGCCCCTAAGCAAGGAGATTGTCTGGGGCATCTGGCTTACATGTTTGTGTTTTAGGTCAACACCTCTGGTGGATTGGTGTCTAGACACCAGAGGCCAAAGTTTCTTCCCTATCTGTTTCTACCGTGATGTAGTTGGTGTACAATATAATGTTTTAATATGTTTGTTAACGGGAATGTTCTTTGTTTGGGGTTTTGGAAGACATCCAGAGTAAAACACAGACAAATGTGTTTCATTCATTCGTTCATAACCACTCGAACCCCCCATTCATTTTATTTATAAAGCACAGCTTCATTCTGTATGATTTAACACTTTTTGAAATGTATGACTGAACTTTTCTCATTTGACAGACCTTCGTTTCAAATTATTTACCCGAGGTGTTTAACAGCCACAGGGAATACATGGTGTTTTCTAATCTTCATGAAACCTTTATTGGTGTAAATTTATCACCTAGAACACAAAACTTGTACATTTTGACAATTTAATGAATTTGATATGGCAAGTGATACAATGTACAGATTTTCATATTATGTGTAAATAGCTATGCTAAACTTTATGAATTTTTGTATGCCAATAAACTGCATTTTGATAACTGCATGGTACAGTATATTATGTGTTCGGTAAACAGATTTTGCACGGTACGGTTTAGCTGGATTTATGATTGCATTTATTCACCGCAGTTTAGCAGGGGATATGGGCAGATTATTCACGCTGTTGCTATATTCCTGTACTGCCGTGACATCAGAACGCCACAAACAAACTCACAACAAAGAAAGGAGACGGAATAGTGTTCTTCCTTGTCGGCATGTGGATGTTTTTAACAGCAATGGAGAGGTCTATGAATGCTTGTGATTTACCCCAGCAGCAGAGACTGTGGTGACAGTGACACGGGCTGTAGAGGAGGAGAGCTGCAGGTGTGCTAGCACTTGATTAGTTAACTATTCATGCAGCATGTTCTGTAAAGTGAATTATCAATAAACTTTTGAATATTTCAAATGTACAATGTATCCCTTGTTTTTTTATTTATGTGATGGTTTTTATAATCGCGGCATTAATCATTTGTCTTTTCAAGAGGTTCATTACGTGCTCATACAATGATACATATTTAATATAGTCTGGAGGTACACTTATTCGATCAGATTTTAATTTTAATTGAAAAAACACAGATACAGAGGTAAAAATATAAACAGAAAACATACTCTGTAAATATAGCAAGTTCAAACGTTATACATAAGGCTTTTTCCTTGTGTCGTGCCATCAAGCTCTCGCTGGATCCCCTCGGCTATCAACGAGAAGAAACTTCTGTACTTCCTCAACAGACAATGACACTGCTATTATGTGGTTGATGCAAAATGTTGTTTAAACAGAAGTTGCGTCCGATCCTTCTGTTTTGACTAATAAACAGGGTAGGACTGTAGAGAGGGTGGCAAGTTCAGTGACGAGTAATGACGATTTTCTCAGGCCAATCAGTGATCAGCAGACTACGTATTTTTTACACGCCACTGCATAATGGAACCTCGAAGTGGTACTAAAAAGTATCAGGTACCAGGTACAGTACCCAGTGGAAAACCCCCAAAAGTGAACTGCTGCTCGCTGCAGTGGAAAAGCGCCATAAGTTTAGGGATGTGTCAAGAATCACAATATTTTATAAATTACATTTTTCTTACACACCACTAGTTTTAGTCATATTATCAAGATTTAAGAACACTCATCGTCGCATCATGACTGGCTGTGAATGAGCTGTGAATCGAATGCTCAGCACTCAAGAGTCTCCCGCTCAATAAGAGCCGCTCAATAAGAGCACACATCAACTGCCTAGAAATGCTAGCAGTGTGCCAGGCCGGTCAATTCTTACGGGGACACCATGTGCTAGTACGCTCAGACAGCAGGTCCGTGGTGTCATACATAAATCACCAGGGCGGCCTTGTCTCGAAGCGACTCTGCACGCTGGCGAACGACCTGCTTGTGTGGGCTCAGAACAATCTGCGCTCACTGAAGGCAACGCATGTGCCGGGCAAGATAAACCATGGAACAGACATGTTGTCAAGGAACAACGTCTCAGGGGAATGGATGCTCCACCCGGTCACGGTTCAGAAAATTTGATAAGTCTGTGGCAGAGCTCGAGTAGACCTTTTAGCCTCCGAAGACAACTCTCACTGCCCAATCTTTTTCACAAAGAGCACGGATGCCCTGGCCCACGAGCTGCCCAGTGGCCGATCCCCTTGAGACGGAATCTCCTCTCTCAAGCAAACAGCCCTGATATGGCATCCTCGGCCCGAGTTATTGGCCCTGCATGTGTGTCCGCTCAACGGGAGCCTTTCGGCCTCTCAAAGCGTGTCCGAAACACAATACCAGAAGCTAGAGCCCCGTCTACTCGATGCCTCTATGCTCTGAAATGGTCTGTTTTCTCGACTTGGTGTCAAGACCGCGACTTAGATCCGGTCACCTCTGATGTGTCAGTGGTTCTCTCATTTCTGCAGGAGATGCTGGATAAACAGCGCTCCTCATCCACCAAGTTTGCGCGAGAGCCATAGCAGCTTTCCATGCCCCTATTGTTGGCTGATCAGTGGGCAGAGTGCGGTGGTTCAATTTTTACGAGGCGCCAGGAGAATGAATCCTCCGCGTCCATGTACAGTTCCACCTTGGGACTTACCTACTGTACTAAGGGCACTGAAAGGGCCCCTGCTTGAACCATTGCAATCACAAGCCTCAGAACACTCATTGCCCCTGCTAGCACTGGCGTCGGTCAAGCGAGTAGGAGATCTGCAGGCCCTATCCATCAACCCAACTTGCCTGAATTCGGGCCTAACGACTCCAAGGTCGTCCTGAAACCAAGGCTGGGTTATGTACCTAAGGTGCTCTCCACTCTGTTCAGAGCCCAGGTCATAGCGCTTCTGCGCTCCCCCTCGACGGGTAGCCAGGAACTGTCCCTGTCTGGGCCCTGAGGGTATACATTGATCGTTCTGCCTCATAGACATGTTTCAGTCTTTTAATTAGTTTAATTTAGGATCATTTCAATTATTTAAACCATTGATCATTCAATATTGTTTAAACATTATTTATATTCAATAATTTATGAAGTTAATTGCACTCATGCCACCTCTGATTCTCATTAAATCTCTGTAAATACACTACTTACTTTTGTGTTCCTCTGTGCCTTTTCTGTGGTGTGAATTAATTTAGTTAATAATGATTTTATTTGATCGGTAACCAATTCTTCTTATTGCAGTGTTCTAATTAGACATTTTGAAAAGAGCTTATACAAATACACTTTTGAATTTGACATGAAAGGTAACACTTCAAAAAGTTAGAAAAAATGCTCCTGTAAATCACTTTAAGGATTCCAATATTACGTCGCAATGGGAAGGCACATTTTTGTTACTGAAGAGAAGGTGCTCCTGAATTATTTTTACTGTGCCCCTAATTTTTTTTTTATTAGCAGCACAATTGCTCCTCAAAATAAAAGTAAGCATAGAGCCCTGTTTAGTGAGTGTGGTGGTGCTTATGAGAGGCTGCTCTGGGACGGTGAGTATGAGGCTGGGAAGGAAAAAAAATTACAGTATACTCACTACAAAAACTAGACTACACCACTGGCACGTGTCTGGGGACAACAGGAAATCGGGATTGCGGAGATGAGGGAGCTTCTAGAGGTACGTAAACAACAGGTAAGAAGTCAGGCTAAGTCCAGGGTAGTGAACAGTAGAAAGGACAGCTTGGAACAGAATGGTGTGTGGTGATATAGCCGGCTTGATGAATGATTGCAGGTGCAGGTGTTTAGAATTCTGGTGATTGGGATCTGGTGTGTGTTGAGGTAGGTGACAGCGGTGTTCCCTCCGGAACTCGAACTGCCCTAGGGAACGCCTCAGCGTGACTCATGTCTGAAGATACATATGTAAAAACACCACCTGTTGGCGGCGACAGCCTGATGTCACTACCGGCGTGCCACAATATAAGTGCCGCTGGGAGAATGCATCATCAGCTTTTTCTTCACTGACTGGTTTGTTTGAAGCGTGCAATCTGGTAAGAGTACAGTTTCTCTCTATCAAATGGCGAGCACTAGCAAGGCTTAAGATTGTGTGTGGATCCGCCCTCGTTATTTGAAACCCGGCGACACACACAATCTTTGCGTCTTTGTTTGGGCAGGAGCACGCTGGCGATGTCCTTGAGGGGAAATCTGCGTGCACTGTGAGCTTTCTATGTAAAGCTCCGCCTCGTCCTGTCCTCTTTTCAAGGAAAGAGGGCAGCCGCCTGCTTCCGCGATTCGGGACCCACCGCTGCCGAGGCACGGAGGCGAATGAAATTAGCAGTTGGATGTGGCCGATGGTGAGAGAGGGACCGCCCCTTTCACGCCGGCCGGAGGCAGAGTGAGCTGCTGGATTATGATTGCGATCTTTCTGACATAATCAGATTCAGCGGCTAGTGCTCTTCTCTGCATATGAACGAGTTTTTGGAGGTTGTGGATCATAAAATTTATCTTTCTGGCCAAAATACCCCAGCTCGAGTGAGCCTTCCTTTCTTCATAAAATCTCGATGTGGAGATTGAGAAGGAGTGGAAAAAGCTATTTTTCTCAGTATTCATAGGTTTCAGCATACTAGTTATGCCACACTGAGGAGATGCGTGAAAATGGCTATGAGGGATGCCCCTGTGCAAGAGATGATAACCAGCTTATCTCTCTGTGGCCAGACATCCTCTCTCAAGGCTCCCCTGGCCACCTAAGCCCCTGAATCTCGCTTAAATGGCAGGAGATATGCAGCAGCAGGTCAGACCGTCGCCTGGAATTCACACTAAAGCACTCAGACTGATCTGCTGAAAGACCTGGATAAGGTTCTATAAAATCCAGGTCTGAGCCTCAGAACAACCAGTCCTAGCCCATCTCGGTCTGAGGGTCAGAGATGGGCTCAGAACTAGTCTCGCGACTCATGCCCCTCCCCTCCTGCGGCTAGGGTGAGAGAGAGGCGGTCAGAGAGAGGCAAGCCCTCATTCCTCTCTAATTCCCCTGTAACCACTGTCAAACTCCACCTGACCGAGGTTAGGTGGAAATTTCCTGCGAAGGCAAAAAAGGTGAGTTCCTCTCATTCTGAGGAATGAGTTTTCCGCCTCACCTAGAGGGTCACCTATGAGCATGCCGCTCCCTTCTGAGCGCTGAAGGATGAGTCCTCCGCTCCAGAGCTCGCTGTCGGTAGAGCCAGCATTACTCCCTCACCTTAAGAGGGTTACCTATGAGTATGCCACTTCGAGCGTTCTGAATGTCCACTCATTCCGAGGAATGAGTTTTCCCTAGAGCTCGCTGTTAGAGCCCATTGCTCCCCTCACCCAGAGGGCCACCTATGAGCATGCCCTTCTGAGCGGCGGAGTTCCCTCTCATTCTGAGGAATGAGTTCTCCGCCTCCAGAGCTCATAGGTGGAGCTAGCATTACTCCCCTTATTAGAGGGTCACCTTTGAGCATGCCGCTCCTGCGGAGTCTGAGTTCCCTCCTCATTCTGAGGAATGAGTTCTCCGCCTCAGAGCTCTGTGATACGCTCTCCTTGCTGGTCGAGCTAGCATTGCTCCCCTCACTATAGAGGGTTATCTATGAGCATGCCGCCCTGCTGAGGAGTTCCTTCTCATTCTGAGGAATGAGTTCTCCGCCTCCAGAGCTCGTTATAGGTAGAGCTAGCATTGCTCCCCTCATTAGAGGGTCACCTTTGAGCATGCCGCCTGCGGAGCGTCTGAGTTCCCTCTCATTCTGAGGAATGAGTTCTCCGCTCCTCCAGAGCTCTGTGATAGGTCGCTCTCCTTGCTGGTCGAGTTAGCATTGCTCCCTCATTATAGAGGGTTATCTATGAGCATGCCGCCCCTTCTGAGTGGCGGAGTTCCCTCTCATTCTGAGGAATGAGCTCCCGCCTCCAGAGCTCATGGTTGGGCTTGCCGCTCCTTCTGAGCTGTGCCTTCTCATTCTGAGGAATGAGTTCTCCACTCTCCAGAGCTCGCACTCGGTAGCTAGCTGCTCCCCTCAACCAGAGGGTCACCTATGAGCTTGCCGCTCCCTTCTGAGCGTCTGAGTTCCCTCACTCCGAGGAATGAGTAGTTCTCCGCTCCAGGGCATAGAACGTTCTTTCTAATAAGTGCACATGCGAGACTTTGGGCACTTTCTAAAATCCACTCAGTGGTAAGTCTGCACATCAAAGATTCTGCGTTCTTTCTAAAAATCCTGTAAGGGTAGGGTTACGCACAGCCTGCCCTTTTGAGTTGGTTAAAGCCCCGGCTTGTGCCTTGGGCCTCCCTTGTCCCATATATGATGGGTCCAAAAATAGAAAGTACGGCTACCAAGAGGTCTGTTGAGAAAGTTCCCTCAGTAAGCTTGGATGGAGCAAGTGGTAACCCCTGAGTGATCGGCCAGGACCTAGTGAGCCAGGTGCCTGGCCATATCCCCTTAAAGGAATCTTTTCTGATTCCAAGACTTTGAGCTCTACTAGGCCCGGTAATCCCGGCACCTAGCAGGTAAATACTAGGGTATGCAGCTCGGCCTTTGGCAAGGGGATAATATCACTGACAGCCATCAGCCGTCCCAGGGGCAACTCCTTAGCCGGGTAGAGTTGGCTTAGTGCTCGCCTTGAAATTGGCTTGCATTCCCCAGCATGGTGAAGTGGGTATAACGTTCCCGTGCGACCCCTGGGGCGCAGTTCGAGTTCCCATGGAGGGGAACGTCTCAGGTTACGATATGTAACCATGGTTCCCCGAATGAACGAGACACTGCACTATTATTCGCCATGCTCGGACGCAAGTTTCAGCAGAAGAAGCTGATGATGTATTCTCCCGCGGCACTTATATTGTGGCACCGGTAGTGACGCTCATGGGCTGTCGCCGCCAACAGGTGGTGTTTTTACATATGTATCTTCAGACACGAGTCACGCTGAGGGCCTTTAGCGACCCTAGACGCAGTGTCGCTCCCAATTGGGAACCATGGTTACATACGTAACCTGAGAAGTTTTCCTGACACCAATACTGAAATCCTCTCTTCTAAACTATTGTGAAAGTTTTTAAATGTTGATTTTGATTGTCTCCCCCTCTAGCTGTGTATCTTTTTCATTGCTTTTGTACAGTTTTTAGATGAAGACTATTTTCAGAGTTTGGTCAAGCACGCCTGCAAGTGTTCGCAGGGCACATAAACACATAAAGTTACATATTACAAATTGAAGATTTGTTTTGTACGCATCTCTAAACACGACTTTAATAAATCACAGTTGTTTTAAGTGAAAGCCAAGGCATCCGCCTTTTAGTTTTGTTCCAGGAAACGGGAACAACTGTAATTGAGCGTTGTCATGTCTGACTGTTCTTTTTTAAGAAAACATACAGCCAGCAGTTTTTTTTTACATCTCTTAATTCTCTTATTTTTTCACAATTGTGAATGTTTGTTTAGCTTATATGTATTTTTAAATAATTAAAATATAGTTACAGGTTTCCGGTAGTTGGGCAAACACTCGACAGAGTATTACTCAAACAGTCCACCGCGTTATCTTTTCATAAAATATTGCATTGCATGTTTACTAAGACATATTCTGTAACAGTGTTTATTAAAATGTTGAAGTGAAAGAAGCATACAAATATTCATAAAAAACCAAACTGACACAACAGACTGATCCCTGCTAAGTACACCTAAAATGGCTAGATATCTTAACTTTATCAATGTGTTTAATGGCGCTACTGCACCAGGCCTTGTCACACCATTGTGAGATATAAACCGCAAAGTTTTCCATAGCGTTACACTTTGAAACCAGAACTATTTTATTGGTTTCCATGATTGCATTCTTTCTGATTGAAATTTGTTCCCCATCCAACTGTAATTGTCAGCCTTTATGCCACGACTGAGGTGAGACCCTTGAGCAAGGCACCGAACCTCTAACTGCTCCCCGGGCACCGCAGCATCGGCTGCCCACTGCTCCAAGTGTGTGTGCACTTGGATGGGTTAAATGCAGAGAACACATTTCACTGCTGGTTATACTCTGTATAACTGTGTATGTGACAAATAAAGCTCATCTGAGTGTAATAAAAATATATATATATATATATATATATAAAAGGTTTCTGGATATTGGCCCATCTGTTAGGGATAGAATACTGCCATCTGCGGGTTAGATAAAAAAAACTTTATGAATTCCAGTTAAAGGATAAAGTGCAATGATCACATATATCCTGCAGAGGTCCATAGGGACTCGTTTATTTTCAGTTATTTTTCTTGATGCTTCAACTTCTCCTCACAACTTTATGATATATATATTTTGTGAATATATATTTTAACTTTCTAAAATAAAAAAATCTGTATTTTTATGTTGATTTTGTTGTTGTCTGATATATTTAGATTTATGTTACATACATTTTCAGAAATCTCTCTCTCGCTCTCTCTCTGTGTGTTATGTATACCCCTTCACATTGTTATGCATTTATGTTCTGTGCATTTTATTTGCCAAAATCAAAAAATGCTCTGTATACCTATGTCACACGTGTGTGTGTGAGAGTGTGAGTGAGAGAGAGAGAGAGAATATTAATTCTAAGTTGCATTTGTGCTCTAGATCCAGGCCTTTATAAAAAGTAAAACATTTCAGATTTATACTGGATTTATATATTTTTGGGACAAACAAACAAGTATATTAAACGTACAGCAAGGAACACATGCAAAGCGATGCCCCGTGCTGACCATTCTAATGGCCCAATGAGGTCCATACAAATTCTCTCGAAGGGGACCGGCAAAAGAGGAAGAGGGCTCAACGGCGCTTTTTGGGAGGCCGGGGATTCACTAACTGACAACCACAACAAGCCGCGCACATTCTCGTGAATGCCGGCCAAAAGAATCGTGTCATTGGATGTTTTAACGTTGCTGCCTGTCCCAAATATCCTGCCATGGGATTATAATGAGCTGCCTGGAAAAGCATATCCCGGTGGCTTATAGGTCCCAACAGCTAAGTTGTATATTGTTTTGTTTGAGTGTCTTGGGTCACTAGATACAACCAATCTTTTAAAATATCAAAATATGGATAAGAAGGGGGCCACGCTGATTGGAGAGGCTGTCCGTCAATGGAATAGACCTGTTCAAAAGCATTTTTCAGTGTTTCATCCTGAGACTGCTCCAGGGGGGAAATCATCACGCTCTGTGAGGATCAGCCTCTCGAAAGCTTTCGGTTCCCCTGGCACTGACCCGGCCTCTCCCACCTTTATGGCCACCTCCCCTCCGTATTTTCCAAGAGACATCCGCACACAAATACCCCAATAAATGATTAAAAGCGGGCCAATTGGTTTCCAAATTCAGTGGATGCCTGAGGTTTGGGTTAACGGCCATTATGCTTCTGTCCCTGAAATTGAATGGCTAGGAGCATTACAGGATACACCACATCCTCATATACGCACCGCGCCTGAACCATGCAACTCTTATCAAATGCCTCAGGCTGAATTAGGCTTTGATGGATCGAGGTTTGGTTACATCCTGAATCCTCTAAAGCCCAATAAGTACCCCCCTTAATACTCACAAGTATTTGGTACATGCCAGCTTGATCGGGGGCAGCCTGCGGTGCGTCCGGAAACCAGATCAGTGTCCCAACTCCATCACCAGGCACTGATCAATAAAGTGCCCCTGGTCCACGCAATACCAACAGGCTGGCCCAGACTTCCCCTCCGGCCTTAGTGGCTGGAAGCAGGTCAAGGAATTGGCATGGAGAGAGTGGAGGAACGGGAGTAGCTGAAGAGGTCGGACTGGCCGAACCTGCCCCCCTGGTGAGGGGTCTCAGTCCAGCTGATTCCGGTGCCTGACTACCCCCCCATCGGGGCTGCGCTCTAGGAGGGAGATTCACGCAGGACCTAGGAAGAGGGACAGGCTTGGAGATAGAAGAGATAGAAGAGGGGAAGAGAGAGAGAGAGCGAGCACAGACCAGGAGGTTCTGAACTGGCAGTTGCTGGGCAGCTATCAGTGACTCCCCCGCAAAGCAACGGAATGAGGCACACTGGCCAGTTCGTCTGGGGCCACCCACAAGCCTCTGTGGTCCTCTCGAAGAGGTCGATGAAGGCCTCCAGATCATCCTTCGGGTCCATCTTGTTCAACCGCATGTGGGTGGGCAGGGCCAGGGGAGGTGGCATTCTGGACCATCCAGCTCCGGAACAGCTCGTGGTCCTCCTGCTGTGTCTGGACGAGGGTCCGGAACCGATGCTCCTGATCCTCCCTCATGTCCAGCAGCGCTTGATAGTGCTCCTGATGGAGTCCCGCGAGCGAGTAGATGACCTCCGCAAACGGCGAACTTGACAGAGATGACACGATGGCTGTGGAGTTCCTTCTTCCTTCCCGGGTTTCGGCACCTGTGTAGCAAGGTTCAGAGTAAGGAAGGAAGAGGACAAGGTTGGTGAAAGGAGACTTGTGTGGCTTTATTCAATAACTCAAAATCACAAAACAAAGGTTGCCTTCTTGGCATAACTTATTCACAGGTTGCAGGATTTCTCCAGTTCTCAGAGCAGTCAGTGTCCACGAGTCTCCATCTCATCTCTCTCTCTCTGACTTCCATGACTGACAGTGGCTCTTTATTCTGGTCTCTCCATGCCAATTACTGCAATCAGACACAGGTGTTCATCATTTTGCAATTGACCTACTTACTCACCGCTCGTCTCCTGATGCTCTCTCCCGCTGCAGACTTCGCTGAACTACGTCCCCCTCGCCACAGACGAGGGGGACGAGGGGGATGAACATTTGTACACTTATATTAATTTCAACATTTTAATAAACACTGTTACAGAATATGTCTTAGTAACATGCAATGCAATATTTTATTAAAAGATAACGCGGTGGACTGTTTGAGTAATACTCTGTCGAGTGTTCGCCCAACTTCCGGAAACCTGTAACTATATTTTAATTATTTAAAAATACATATAAGCTAAACAAACATTCACAATTGTGAAAAAATAAGAGAAATAAGAGATGTAAAAAAAAACTGCTGACTGTATGTTTTCTTAAAAAAGAAGACACGACAACGCTCAATTACAGTTGTTCCTGTTTCCTGGAACAAAACTAAAAGGCGGATGCCTAAAACACAAAGACCGAATAAAGACTAAATCATGGCTTTCACTTAAAACAACTGTGATTTATTAAATTCATGTTTAGAGATGCGTACAAAAAAATCTTCAACTTGAAATGTGTAACTGTATGTGCTCTAAAAGAAATAGATGTACATATAAAATAGAAATAGTAGGCTTTGTAGACAGACCAGAAAAAGCTCTAAAGTACATCACAAGCTCAGTTTAAACTCTCTCTTGACCATCATTTAATTATCTTATACTGCATTTGTTCATGTTTTCTGGCGAACACTCGCAGGCATGTTTGACCAAACTCTGAAAATGGTCTTCATCTAAAAACTGTACAAATAAATTAAAAAGATACACAGCTAGAGGGGCAGACAATCAAAATAAACATGTCAGGGAAACACTGCTGTCACCTGCCTTAGAGTAAAATACTCTTGTTTTAAGAATATTTTTCTTACCCCACTGGAAAATAATTTTACTTGTTTTAAGCAAAATGCACTTAATTTAGTTTTTCCCCCGGAAACAAGACTAAAAAGTTGGTTTGCTTGTCTAGTAAAAGTATTTTTGTCAAGATTTTTTAGATATTTTTACTAGAAACAAGACAAAAATACTATGTAAGATAAGCCATTATTTGCAGTGTACATTTCACACATTCACAATGGAACAGAAGAAAGGATTTCTGTCTCATGTACTCATTATAACTAACATTCTCTTTTGGCAAACGCTGTACCCGTACACACTTCTGCATTTTGTTATGATTTCAATGAATGAATTTGACATTTACATTTACATAATTTACATTTTTAGTCAATTTTTTTTGTGCAAAGATAATTCTTATGAAAAGATTGTTAGATTTTTTTCTATAACCTTTACAAAAGTGTGGAACATCATAGTTCTCAAATGTGTTTGCATTACATCTAACAAATATGACAGAAGTGGAGAAACAAAGATGTTTAGCACATGCACACATTGTAGATGCATACGTACACCATAGATGTTGCTTTATTTGAGTCAAAGAAGATGGTGATAGTAACTGAAAACATGCTTTAATGTTTAATGCTGTTGTGTTGAAAAAGATTCTGTGGACAAACACCTCAAGGGAAATAATTTGAAATGGAGGTTTGTCAAAATAATAAGTTCAGTCAAATGTTCACAAATTTTCTTGAATAAGTGAATAAGTATGTGCTTGTCATGCTCTCTTTCCCATGCAAGGATTTGCATGAACTTGTGGAAGAGTCTTTAAGCAAATACAGCCAATCTTAGCAAGATGACTAAATCCAGTGGAGTAATAAAGATATAATTTACAAATGAGAGTTTAATAAACTTTCACAATTCTTTATGAAACATATTTTCTGAATTCTATTTGCATTATAAACATTTTATTTTCTTGCTATACTCTCTTTGTTAGTGATTTTGTCTTTTGAATGTAAGAAAGGTTATGGATTAAATGTATCAAATCAAATCAAATCAAATCACTCAAATCACTTTTATTGTCACATCACCAGAGCAAAAGTGCCTTGGTGAGTGAAATTCTTATGAGCGTGCTCCAGACAGTGCAAAAAAAACAAAACAACAATTTACATATGGACAGTACATATTTACAGACTGTACAGAAGACAATGTGCAAAATACACATACATATACTCAGTACACACAGTGTACTATAAAGACATGCTTCGTTACCAATGCACCAATACACATTATACACCGTATGGGCACATCTACATTATGTCCACATCTATGCATAGTAATATGTGAAGGTGTAACAGATTATAAATTAACAGCAGATTGGTTGAGCAGCAGATAGATGTGCAAAGGTGCAACAGATTATTCATATGCAGTGTCGTGGATGTGCATTGTATGGTGTCCAGTGATAGCAGATAGGTTGTGTTAGTGCAGTGTGTGCGTGTAGTCCAGTTGAACTGTGTTAAAGTGCAGTGCATGGCATGTTGTGTGAGTGGGAGTGTGTTGTAGGTGGGTAATTTCTGACTGTTCATTAGCCTGATAGCCTGAGGGAAAAGCTGTCCCTCAGTCGGCTAGTGCGGATCGGATGCTACGGAAACGCCGCCCTGAGGACAGCAGAGAGAGCAGTCTGTGGGACGGGTGGCTGGAGTCTTTGATAATCCTCTGGCTTTCCTTGTACACCGCCTGGTGTAGATATCCTGGAGGAGGGAAGCTCACCTCCAACAATGTGGCGGGCAGTTCGCACGACCCTTTGCAGAGCCCTGCGGTTGCCAGCGGTGCTGTTTCCAAACCAGGCGGTGATACAGCCGGTCAGGATGCTCTCCACAGTGCAGGTGTAGAAGGAACTGAGGATTCTGGGGCTCGTTCCAAACTTCCTCAGCCGTCTCAGGAAGAAGAGACGCTGATGTGCCTTCTTCAGCACTGCATCTGTGTGAGCAGACCATGTGAGATCCTCGGTGATGTGATGTCCACAGATGTCTTGTCGATGGTGATAGGTGTGTGTTCTCTGCTCTGTCTCCTGTAATCCACCACCAGCTCCTTGGTCTTGTCGATGTTGAGTGAGAGGTGGTTCTCCTGACACCATTTAGTGAGGGTACTCACCTCCTCTCTGTAGGCCGTCTCATCGTTGTCGGTGATCAGGCCTATCACCGTTGTGTCATCAGCAAATTTGACAATGACATTGAGCTGTGTGTTGCTGTACAGTCGTGTGTGTACAGGAGTACAGGAGTGGGCTGAGGACGCAACCCTGCGGTGCACCAGTGTTGAGGATCAGGAGATGATGTGTTGTTGCCCATTCTGACCACCTGACTTCTGCCTGTCAGGAAGTCCAGGATCCAGCTGCACAGAGATCTGTTCAGTCCTAGAGTCTGGAGCTAACCAGTGTGGCAGGCACTATGGTGTTAAATGCCGAACTATAATCCACGAACAGCATCCTCACATAGGTGTTCTTATTTTCCAGGTGGGAGAGAGCAGTGTGCATGGTGAAGGCAATAGCATTATCTGTGGAACGGTTACTGCGGTATGCAAATTGTAGTGGGTCCAGTGAAGCAGGCAGCACAGAGCAGATGTAGTCTCTGACAAGCTTCTCAAAACACTTGCTGAAGATGGGGGTCAGAGCAACGGGCCTCCAGTCATTCAAGCATGTGATTTTATTTTTCTTTGGTATGGGCACAATGGTGGATTTTTTGAAGCATGAGGGAACCACAGACAGAGAGAGGGACAGATTGAAAATGTCTGTAAAAACCCCGGCTAGCTGGAAAGCGCATGCTTTGAGCACACGGCCTGGTATACCATCAGGTCCCACAGCTTTACGGATGTTCACCCGTTTGAAGGATCGGGTTACATCCACGACAGAAAGCGAGAGTGGACTCACCTCTTCAGCAGCAGCCGCGGCAGCGCTCTCTGTGTGGGCGGTGTTATCAGCCTCGAAACGGGCATAAAAGGTGTTGAGCTCGTCCGGTTGAGAGGCGGCAATGTTCACAGTAGCTGGTTTATTCCCTTTAAAGCCTGTGATGTTGTTGATGCCCTGCCACATACTTCTTGGGTTGTTGTTGTTGAAATGTTCTTCAACTTTGTTTTTGTATTGTCGTTTGGCTACTTTGATGGATCTTCTGAGATCGTAACTGGCTTGTTTCCGATCGTCAGTGTTTCCGGATTTAAAAGGCAGATGTCCGCGCTGACAAGGCTGATCGAACATCGCTGTTAATCCACGGTTTTTGGTTGGGGTAGATACAGATTTTTTCAATACTCTTTACAAGAATGTGGAAATTTTAACATGCTCAAACTTAAATGAATGTACAGCTTTCAGTGCAATAGTTTGGTTTGTTTCAGCGGTAATAGTTTTAAGGGTAAAACAGCAATACTTAATTTCCATGATGATGCTTCATGTGTTCGCACATCGTGGACAGGCACAACGTTGCACTAAAATAAATATCTCAAAGAGAAAAGAATGTTACTTAATTTCTTGATTTTCATTTACTCCTATTATGAACAGTCATATGAAATCTTGATAATATGACTAAAACTAGTGGTGTAAGTAAAATATAATTTACAAAATATTTTTATTCTTAGATGTGACACATCGCTAACTAAATCTGTTGGCGTTCAAACATACTCATAAATGTTTTAGCACAGCTATTTACACACACAACATGAGAACTGTACATTGTATCACTTGCCATATAAAATTCATTACCAGTTTATTAGGATCAAAAATGAAGGATGATAATAATTGAAACATCCTTAGCTTGTATATCTCTTTCATGTTGAAAACACAGATATTGGTGCTTTATTTTAGTAAACAATTTAAAATGACTTGATACCTACAAAATAATTAAATTGTCAAAATTGTCAAGTTTTGTGTTCTAGGTGAGAAATTTACACCAAAAAAGGTTTCATGAAGATTAGAAAACACCATGTATTCCCTGTGGCTGTTAAACACCTCGGGTAAATAATTTGAAACTTAGGTCTGTCAAATGAGAAAAGTTCAGTCATACATTTAAAAAAGTTTTCTGAAGTAAAAAAACAACAAACACATCCCCTCTACTCATGAATAAAGCACTTGGGTGCTTTATCAGGCTGTTTTAAAGAAATTAAATAATACAACTAGAGTTTAATTTAAAGACAATAGACAGCATGAGTTGCTTTAGTGACACACAATGTGTTTAAACGTTTTAAAAAATTATGTTGTAGGTGTAATTCTTTTACTGAGAAGTTTTAAGTGAAATGTTATTTTGCAGTACACATACTATTTACAGGCTAGATTAAAATGAAAAAACTTCTTAAATATCAACAAAAAAGTAAAAATAGCATATTTACAATTTTGCTCATCCTTAAAATTTAGTTTACTCAGATTTGTGTGTGTGTGGTTCAGGTAGACCCTACTACGTTGTAGGGACAAAAAGGCAATTTTTACATTTACATTTATGCATTTAGCAGACGCTTTTATCCAAAGCGACTTACAGTGCATTCAGGTTATACATTTATTTGTCAGTATGTGTGTTCCCTGGGAATCGAACCCACAACCTTTGCGTTGCTAACGCAATATTGAATTACTAAACCAGGGGACGAGGTAACTGGAAATAGGGAGGCAGGACAAGGGGAGCACATGGCCAACACAAACAAAGACACAGCCATGCGTTCAGGCACAAAATAAACAAAGACACAATAAACAAAGACAGGACAGACAAGACTGTCAGGGTAGGTCTAAGTCCTGTCTGCCGTTCTGCTGAGAGGTTTGCAATTGTAGCTCCATGTAGCTTCGCTTTTCTGCTGAAACTTACAATCACTCTCTGTGATAAGAAGTGATAAAACATAACTTAATTTCCTTTATATTTCTGATATAATCTTTCAAACTAATCTGACTAATTTGATTGTTCGCTTTTAATCTAAAACCGCGAGTGCAACGTGTGTGCCATGCGTTAGCACTCATTAGCCGGATGGCTTGTCATTTGCGTTTCCACTCGTGTTTCTATTCGCACCTATTATTGTTTTCTCTTTTTTTCTCAGTCCGTTTCATCTCTTTCTCGCTCAGTTTGAACTCACGAGTTCATCAAACAACAGTGGTAAGCGGTAAGTTAAGTTGGTAACATTCATCAATCACGGTGAGTTATGGCTTCTCCTGCTATTGTTGTTTGCACTGTCTGCCACATGTATAGTTTATCTATCTCTGTCAGCAGCGAGGGAAAGGGCCCATGTCACACCTGTCTTCATCTCCCTGCACTGGCTCCCAGATGCAGCTCGCATCAAGTTCAAGACACTGATGCTTGCATATAGAACAGCCACAGGCTCAGCAACCTCCTACTTCCACTCGCTTATAACAATCTACATCCCCTCAAGAAGTTTGAGATCTGTGGGTGAGCGTCGCCTCGTGGTCCCATCACAGAGAGGCACAAAATCACTCTCCAGAAGGTTTTCATTCACCGTTCTGGGCTGGTGGAATGATCATCCGGAATACTGAGTCCCTGACAATTTTCAAGCGACACCTGAAAACTCATCTCTTCCGTCATAACTTGACTTACTCTAAAGAAAATAAAAATAAAAATAAACCTTCACTCTCTTTCAAGTCAAGTCAAGTCAAGTCAAGTTGAGCTTTATTGTCATTCCACTACATGTGTGGACATATAGTGGGACGAGATGTCGTGCCTCACAGGACCACGGTGCTACATAAATACAGATATACAACACGAAGTAAAACAGTATAAACCTATACACAAACTAACCTACTGTCAGCTTTGACTATACATATGCTATATATAAAAGTGGTTACCTATACATAAACTAAAAAATAAAATAAAATAAAATACAAACTGTACAACTGTGCAGATGACTTCAAATACTGTACATGTGCAAAAGAGAGACATTCAAGCAGCTGGCTGGGGAACAGTGTAAGGTGATTTGTGGTGCATGGGTCAGTAAACATACATACATTACAGTCGATATTACAATCAGTCTTTGAGGATTATGGACACACAACGGTGTGTGAAAGTGTCTAGTGCATGTAGAGGAGAGTGTGTTGCTACAGGTGGCTTGTGCAGGCCCGCTCACCTGAATTCCACAGAGATAAAAGTTAACAGTTTTTCCCTGAGATGTGGTAAGGTGGGGGTTGTTTGGGGTTTCAGAGAGGGCGGTGTGATTTGAGTTCAGGGCTCTCACAGCCTGGGGAAAAAGCTGTTGAGCAGTCTGGCGGAGCGGGCTCTGATACTCCGGTACCGCTCACCTGAGGGTAGGAGCTGGAAGAGACTGTGGGAGGGTGGTGGGGTCCTCCACGATACTTTTGCTTTGCTGGAGCATCGTGTAAGGAAAATATCCAGGATGGAGGAGAGGGCACCAATGATTTTTGCAGTGGTGTTCACTGTCCGCTGGAGGGTCTTGGTCTGCTGCACAACTGTTCCTGCATCAGACAGTGATGCAGCTGGTCAGCACGCCTCAATGGTACCCCTGTAGAAGGTGGTGAGGATGGGTGGAGGGAGGCTTGCTCTTTCAGCCGGCGGAGAAAGTGTAGGCGCTGTTGTGCCTTCTTGGAGATAGACTTGGTGTTGGTAGTCCAGGTGAGGTCCTCTGTGTTGTGCACCCCAGGAATTTAGTGCTGCTGACTCTCTCCACAGTCGAGGTGTCGATGGTCAGTGGGGGGTGGTCAACAGAGTTTCTCCTGAAGTCCATCACAACCTCCTTTGTCTTCTCCACATTGAGGGACAGGTTGTTAGCGCCACACCATTCAGCCAGCTGTGCCACTTCCTCTCTGTAGTGCGTTCATCGTTGTTGCTGATGAGACCTACCACTGATGTGTCATCGGCAAACTTGATGATGTGGTTGGAGCTGAACTTGGCAGTGCAGTCGTGGGTCAGCAGCGTGAAGAGCAGCGGGCTGAGCACACAGCCCTGTGGGGCCCCTGTGCTCAGTGTGGTAGTGCTCGAGGTGTTGTGGCCGACCGAACTGACTGAGGTCTTCCGGTTAAAAAGTTCAGGATCCAATTGCAAAGGGAATTGTTGAGGCCCAGCAGGCTTAATTTATTGATGAGCTGTTGTGGGATTATTGTGTTGAATGCTGAGCTGAAGTCGATGAACAGCATTCTAACATATGAGTCTTTATTTTCAAGGTGGGTAAGAGCCAGGTGGAGGGTGGAGGAAATTGCATCATCCGTAGAGCGGTTTGGGCGGTATGCAAACTGGAGCGGATCGAGTGTGTTGGGGATGCTGGTTTTGATGTTGTGCATGACTAGCCTCTCAAAGCACTTCATTATGATTCATGATCATTATGATGAGTCAGTGCTATGGGACGGTAGTCATTTAGACAGGACACAGGAGATTTTTTTGGTACCGGTATGATTGTCGTGGATTTGAGACATGTGGGGATGACTGCCTGGCTCAGCGAGGTGTTGAAGATATCTGTTAGGACATCCGTCAGCTGTTCAGCACAGTCTTTCAGCACGCCGCCAGGTATATTGTCAGGACCCGCAGCCTTGCGTGGGTTAATCCTAGATAGGGTCTTCCTTACGTCGGCTGGAGACAGACAGAGTGCCTGGTCGTTGGGAGGTGTGGGCAGTTTTGTGCAGATGTGTCGTCTGCATTTCAAACCGTGAATAAAAGTGGTTGAGTGCATCTGGGAGGGATGTGTCATCGCCGCAGGCCTGTGGCGGGGCTTGTAGTCAGTGATGGTCTGAATGCCTTGCCACAGGCTCCGTATATCTCTGCTGTTTGTGAAATGATTATTTATTTTATTGCCATATGACCGTTTTGCATTTTTGATGCCACGGGACAGATTAGCTCTTGCTGTTTTGAGGGCTGCTTTATCTCCTGATCTGAACGCTTCATCTCTGGTTTTAGCAGCCCACGAACCTCTGCTGTCATCCATGGCTTCCGGTTTGCACGTGTGGTGATGGTCTTGGTGACTGTCACATCATCAATGCAGTATTTGATGTAAGCAGTCACAGTTTCAGTGTACTCCTGCAGGTCTGTATGGTTATTGTAGGTGGCCGCCTCTTTAAACATGTTCCAGTCTGTGTCCTGGAAGCAGTCCTGCAGTGCTGAGGTAGCATTGTCTGGCCATACCGTGATCTGCTTTTGAACCGGTTTGGCCAGTTTGAGAAGCGGTCTGTATGCTGGGATTAGCATAACAGAGATGTGGTCAGTATCCGAGGTGGGGGCGGGTTCGGCTTTGTATGCGTGTTTCACTGTTGTGTAAACAAAGTCCAGTGTGTTATTTCTTGTTGCAAAGTTCACATGTTGGTAGAACTTTGGTAAAACTGACTTTAAGTTAGCGTGGTTGAAGTCGCCGGCTATGATGAAAAAGCCGTCGGGGTTATTTGTTTGTTGTTCGCTGATGGCGCTGTACAGTTCACGTAAGCGCCGCCCTTAGCATTTGCACACGGGGAATGTACACCGCGACAATAACAATGGTCGTGAACTCCGCTGCAGATAGAACGGTCGACATTTCACAACCATAAACTCCACCAGCGATGAACAGTGTTTTGATAATACCGCTGCATTGTTACACCATTCTTTGTTGATATACACACACAAGCCACCTCATGAGTCTTACCAGACAGTGATGAATCTCTGTCCGCCGGCAACAGGTTAGTCCGTGCAGTTGAATGGCGGAGTCCGGGATGTTGTCGTTTAGCCATGTTTCAGTGAAAACAAACACACAACAATCCCTTGTCTCATGCTGTGTAGACCGGCTGAGTTGAATTAAGTCCAGTTTGTTTTCCAGAGAGCGAACGTTTGAGAGCATGAGTGATGGAATTGCTGGACTAGTTGGATTAGCCCTTAGCCCAGCTCGAATACCTCCACGCTTGCCGCGCTTCTGTCCCTCTCACACCGCCGCCGCCGCTTATGCGGGTAGCATCAGTAGGCGAGGCCGCGGTCTCGGGTCCGGCTTCAGCAGCAGACAGAGGCCTTGTAGCTTCTCAGTAGTCGCCGGTGAAAGCTGATGTTTGTACACATTGTCGATATCCAGGAGGCTCTGGCGATCATAGATGTGTTTCCGGGTGTTTGTCTTTTGATTTTCCAATAAAGTCAGACAGTTTGAAGACGAGGAGACGAGACTAACAGACATAAAAACACCGTTTTTAGGACCCGGAGTAGCCGCTGCGTCCGAACGCGCCGCCATCTTGGTTCAATAGAACCAATAGGGTTCAATAGAACCAATAGAACCAATAGAACCAATAGAACCAAGTTTCCATGACTTTGCTCTCTTTCCCTTAACCTCTCCCTTTTTGGCTAGTTTTTGCTCTGAACAATGCCTATAAATTTGTATTACAAGCACTTCCTGTGTCTGTTTGCCTCTATATAATGTATTGCTTATTGTATTCCTCAATTATAAGTCGCTTTGGATAAAAGCATCTGCTAAATTAATAAATATAAATATAGAGACTGTGTCTGTTCCCCGAACTAGAAAATCCAAAAACGTCCAAACCAGTTTATGAGTAACAATTTAATTGATGTTCAACAAATAAAACATGTTTACAATACAGAGAAACAATTGATAAAATTTGGCTCACTGAATATCAGGTCACTTTCTACAAAAGCACTTTTTGTAAATGATTTGATCAATGATCATAACCTAGATTTGCTCTGTTTGACAGAAACCTGGCTAAAACCAGATGAATACATTAATTTAAATGAGTCTACCCCCAAGATTACTGTTACAAAAAAAAAGAGCCGCATCCAAAAGGTAAAGGGAAAGGTGTTGCTACAATTTATAGAAATATTCTCAGTATTTCTCAAAGGACAGGCTTTAAGTATAACTCGTTTGAAGTTATTGTTCTGCGTATAAAATTATCTAGAGGGACACGTGTTAGTGATAAATCCCCTGTGATGTTTGTACTGGCTACTGTATACAGGCCACCAGAGCACCATACAGACTTTATTAAAGAATTTGCTGATTTTCAATCAGAGTTGGTGCTGGCTGCAGATCAAGTCTTAACTGTGGGTGATTTTAATATCCACGTTAATAATGGAAAAGATGCATTAGGATCAGTATTCTTAGACATTCTGAACTCTGTTGAGGTTAGAAAACACGTGTCAGGACCCACTCATTGTCGAAATCATACTTTAGATTTAATACTGTCACATGGAATTGATGTTAATGGGGTTGAAGTTCTGCAGCAAAGCGATGATATAGCAGATCATTATCTAGTCTTGTGTAAACTCCACATAGCTAAAACTGTAAAATCTACTTCTTGTTACAAATATAGTAGAACCATCACTTCTACCACAAAAGACTGCTTTGTAAGTAATCTACCTGATGTATCTCAATTCTTCAGCACATCCAACAGCGCAGAAAAACAAAAACTATGGATTCTCTCTTTTCTAGCACTTTAGATACTGTTGCTCCTTTACGCTTAAAGAAGATCAAAGAAAACAAACATAACCCCAGTATTTATTAAATACAGTCACTAAATTAACAAAAATAAGCATCAACAGGTGTTGGCATTTCCCAAGAGCACAGCAGTAATGACTTTATGAACTACTTTACTTCCAAGATCGATACTATCAGAGATAAAATTGTAACCATGCAGCGTCAGTTACAGTATTGCATCAGATCCCCTGAAGAACAATTCCACTCATTCTCTACTATAGGAGAGGAAAAAATGTATAAACTTGTTAAATCAGCTAAAACAACAACATGTATGTTAGACCCTATTCCAGCTAAACTACTAAAAGAGCTACTTCCAGAAGTCATAGATCCTCTTTTGGCTATTAATAATTGATCATTGTAATTAGGATATGTCCCCAAAACCTTCAAATTGGCTTTTATTAAGCCTCTCATTAAAAAAAACACAACTTGACCCCAAATATCTAGTTAATTACAGACGGATCTCAAATCTCCCTTTTCTCTCAAATATACTAGAAAAGGTAGTATCCTCACAATTATATTCCTTCTTAGAGAAAAATTGTATCTGTGAGGAATTCCAGTCCGGATTTAGACCGCATCATAGTACTGAGACTGCTCTCATTAGAGTTACAAATTACCTGCTTTTATTCAAGATTATTTGTATAGCGGTTTTTACAATACAATCGTTGCAAAGCAACTTAACAGGAAATTAAGTTTGTAAAATTGATTTATATTGTAGAAACTCAATATAATTAACTTATGGCAACATTTGGTTAATTCAGTATAATCGCTGATGGTTGGCTTCCTCTGAGGTCCTCCGAGGGGTTGTCATCCTCTTTTCTCAGGTGTTCGGTCATTTCAGATAATTTTAAGGGTTGGATTCAGACTGAAGCTTGTGTAATTCCTAGCTACCACGGGATGTTAATCCAGAAACAGAGAAACAAATAAAGACAATTAGGGTAGCTGTTGTTCCATCCAGGAACAACCCTGGATGAAATTATCAGTTCAACCCAAGCTAAAGCATAATAATATGCGTTTGATCAGATATACCTGCAGTACAAAATTGTGAGATGCATTATATGAATGCTTGGCTAAAATGTGTTTTCAATCTAGATTTAATAGAGAGAGTGTGTCTGAACCCCGAACGTTATCAGGAAGGCTATTTCAAAGTTTGGGAGCCAAATAAGAACCTCTAGTGGTTCTACCTCCTTTAGTGGACTTTGCTATCCTAGGTACTACCAAGAGTCCAGAGTTTTGCAACCTTAGGGAACGGGTTGGATTGTAGCGTGATAGAAGATTAGTTAAGTATGCAGGAGCTAAACCATTTAGGGCCTTATAGGCAAGTAATAATATTTTGTAACTGATACGGAACTTAATAGGTTGCCAGTGCAGAGACTGTAAAATTGGAGTAATATTATCACATTTTCTTGACCTGGTAAGGACTCTAGCCGCAGCATTTTGTACTATCTGTAGCGTGTTTATTGAAGATGCAGGACAACCACCTAGCAGTGCATTACAATAGTCCAGTCTAGAGGTCATGAATGCATGAACTAACTTTTCAGCATCAGAAACACTTAACATGTTCCGTAGCTTGGAAATGTTTCTAAGATGGAAGAATGCTGTTTTTGTAACATGGGAAATATGATTTTCAAAAGATAGGTTGCTGTCTAATATAACACCCAGATTTTTGACTGTAGAGGAAGGAACAGGACATCCGTCTAGTTGCAAATTGTGATCCAAGAGATTCTGTGTACTGTTTTTAGGTCCAATAAGTAATATCTCTGTCTGATATCTGTCTTATCTAAATTTAATAGGAGACAATTATTGGTCATCCAATCTTTTACATTTTTAACACACTCCGTTAGCTTAGATAGTTTAGAAGTTTAATCTGGTCTTGTTGAGATATATAGTTGAGTATCATCAGCATAAAAATGGAAACTAATCCCGTATTTTCTAATAATATTACCAAGGGGCAACATGTATAATGAAAATAGCAGAGGACCTAGGATAGATCCTTGTGGTACTCCATACTTTACTGGTGATAATTGAGATGACTCCCCGTTTAAATAAACAAAGTGGTAGCGATCGGACAGGTAGGATCTAAACCATCTTAAAGCCTGCCCTTGAATACCTGTATAGCTTTGTAATCGATCTATCAGTATGTCATGATCTATAGTGTCGAACACAGCACTAAGATCAAGTAAAACTAGCAACGAGATGCAGCCTTTGTCTGACGCAAGAAGCAAGTCATTTGTAATTTTAACATGTGCAGTTTCTGTGCTATGGCGGGGCCTAAAACCTGACTGAAAATTTTCAGAGATATAATTTTTTTGCAAGAAGGAGCACAATTGAGCAGACACTACTTTTTCAAAAAAATCAGGCTTCCCGGCCTGAGTCGGGTGGTGGGAGTATGTGGCGAGGGGGGGCGTGATTCAGCGAAGTCTGCAGCGGGAGAAAGACTCAGAGAGACAGCGTAAGTGGGTAGTAGTTAAAGTAAGTGGGTCAAGTGCAAAATGAGGAACACCTGTGTCTGATTGCAGTAATTGGCTTGGAGAGACCGGATAAAGCCACCGTGGAACGGGAGTTCGGGGAGAGACGGAGTGGAGACTCGGGTGCATGGGCTGTGAGAGGGAGACAGCCAGAACGAACACAGAGAGTGAACGCTGAGACAACCGAGAGAGTTGATGTACCGAGGACGCGCAGAGTGCGCACCTGTTTGAGTTTATATTGAAAACCAATAAATCACCCGAGTCTCCACGAGCCAACATTGTCCGCTTCCTTCCTTCCTACGAACTTCATTACAGTGACATCTGTTTATTTGTTAATCTAGCCACTGTGCTAAATAAAAACCTTGGATTGTTTTGGTGATTATCTATGAGTTTATGTATATGCTCAGTCGTGGCAGCTTTTAGAGCCTGTCTATAGCTGGTCATACTGTTTTTCCACGCAATTCTAAAGACTTCCAAGTTAGCTTTTCTCCATTTGCGCTCAAGAATACCAGTTTCTTTCTTGAGAGAATGGGTATAAGTGCTGAACCATGGCACAGCACTTTTTTCTCTAACCTTTTTTAATTTGATGGGGGCAACAGTTTCTAACTTATTAGAGAAGATAGTTCCCATGTTGCTAGTAATTGTGTCTAGTTCATCTGTATTTATGGGTACACAGAGCAGTTGAGATAAATCCGGCAGGTTATTGGTGAATCTGTCTTTTGTGGCTGGAATAATAATTCTGCCTGGACAATAACGCGGAGCCATATAGTTAATATCAGTAATATGCAGAATGCACAATACAAGGAAATGGTCAGTAACATCATCACTTTGAGGTATGATAACTATATCAGTAAGATCATCTGATCGTGTTTGTATCTCTTTATTAGTTCTACTGGATCTCAGCGCTGCGTTCGACACTATCGACCACAACATTCTTTTGAATAGACTAAAACACTTTGTTGGCATTAGTATGGTTCAAAATTTACTTATCTGACTGCCATCAATTCGTAGCAGTGAATGAAGAGGTATCATATCGATCACAAGTGCAGTATGGAGTATCTCAAGGCTCAGTACTAGAGCTGTTACTATTCACGCTTTACATGCTACCCTTGGGAGATATTATCAGGAAACATGGCGTTAGCTTTCACTGTTATGCTGATGTTACTCAGCTCTATATGTCTTCGCGGCCCGGTGAAATACACCAAATTGAGAAATTAATGGAATGCATAGTCGATATAAAAACTGGATGACGAGTAACTTCTTACTGTTAAATTCGGAAACTGAAAAAAAAACGGAGGTGTTAATTATCGGACCTAAAAACCACACAAGTAATAACCTAGAACACTGTCTAACACTTGATGGCTGCTCTCTCGATTCTTCATCATCAGTCAGGAATCTAGGTGTGCTATCTGATAGCAATCTTTAATTTGACAGCCATGTCTCTAGCATCTGTAAAACTGCATTTTTCCGTCTAAAAACATATCTAAATTGCGACCTATGCTCTCAACCTCAAATGGAGATATACTAATTCATGCGTTTATGACCTCAAGTTTAGACTATTGTAATGCTTTACTGGGTGGTTGTTCAGTCTTCCCCATGATTGTGTGGCCTAGTGAACCAAACTGAGAGACCATTTTGAAGGGTCAGGAAACCTTTGCAGGTGTTTTGAGTTGATTAGCTGATTGGCATGTCACCATATTCTAATTTGTTTGAATTGGTGGGTTTTTGTTAAATTTGAGCCAAAATCATCACAAATAAAAGAACCAAAGACTTAAACTACTTCAGTCTGTGTGGATTGAATTTAACACACGAGTTTCACAATTTGAGTTGAATTACTGAAATAAATGAACCTTTCCACGACATTCTAATTTATTGAGATGCACCTATATATATTTCTTATATTTTTTTATTATTTACATTATACACATTTCTTATTTAGCTAGTCAACATAACACAATAACACCTGCATGTACTTGAGTATTTAACAAAGAAACTATCACTGCGCTGAAGAGTGCACATCCATCACTTTTTAAATTAAGTAACATTTCTTGATGGTTTTGAGCCAATCATCAACCTAACCACAGACTCTATTCTTCAGTAGTCTACTCTTCATAAATATTTTGTTATGGTTACACTTGAATTGATTACAAAATGGATTAAGGATGATAAAAAAAAGTTTAAATGTATGCAGCATATATGTAAAAATGTTACCTGAGAGAGAGAGAGAATGAGAGAAATAAATTGAGGGAGAGAGAGCAGAGTCCCAGTCAAGAGAGAGAGATCACCAGCCAAGAAAAGAGACAGTTACAATCTTATTCTATCCCTTTCTTGACCATGTGACTAAAACCCAAATGTGAGACATTCAAACTAAACTGACCAATCAGCATAGCACAGCGTCACCCACTGTACTATAGGTGTGACAATTAGCAGATCCCCAATGTTACATTTTGGCCTACGGGCCTTGATCACAATCAGAAATGAACACTTCTGTGACTTTAGGAATTCTAAATGATTTTGTTACAGAAGATAGGTTTAAGGCAGGAAAGCAGAAGTCTTTGATTATTTCAAACTTTACACTGTACTACTAACAATATTAATGCATTATGAATGCAAATATTACCCATAAATACTATACAATTCTTAAATTACATGATGGGAATTGTTGTTTCGAAAAAAAATAAATAAAGATACCGATAGTTCAGTGTAGATTCAGAGTTGAGGTATTGGAGAATTTCCATTTTTCGAAAAGAGAATGTCAGGGATCTGGAAGGAGGACCCAATTGCAGAGTAAGTGAGTGTCAATGATTTATTACAAAACAAAGATACAAGAGGGTAGTGATGTTTGCATGTGATTTAACAACAAGAACAGAGTAAACAGAGAAACAGCTAGGGAACACCACTGGGATAGCCTGGACATCAACTAGCAGAATAAGCGGCAAGACCAGGCAGAGTGAACCAGGAACAGGAACTCTATAACACAGAGACAAGACAAGGCTCCACAGGAACATAAGTCCAATACAGGTAGGGGGATCAAAAAACAACAACTAATAAAGTAATTAATAATTTAACCAACACAACTAAATCAAAGAACAAACAAATATAAAAATAGAAGATCAAGACTAGAACAAACTAAATAAATATAAAAAAGCAAAAGGCAAGAACAGACAAAATGCTAAAGCAAGGAGCAAGACAAGAACAACAAATGACAAGACAAGGACACAAGACCGGCCAGACAGGGAGACAGAAACACATACTCAGCCACATCCACAGGCAGCGACAAAGACAGTGACAGGAGGGGTGAGAATGACAACAAACCAGTGAAGACAATAGGGCAAGGAGCCCAATAAATAAGGAGGAGAGCACACAAGGAACAGGTGAAAGCAATTACACTAACAAGAGCTAACAAGAGGGTGTGGTAAAGATTAAATGAGGAGGGAATAGAGAAGCACATGGCAGACAAAGCCATGTGCTGCTAACACTAGACAACATAAACAAGAACAAACACAAGACAAACAGTGTGTCAGGGCAGAACCCTGACAGAGAAAGGAAGTAGCAAGGATAAGGCTCTAAACATAATCATTTTTGAAAAGTGAACATATGTTAATACTGATTAAAATGATTATTAATGACATGCAGAGACTAATTGTTCAGCTGTAATCCATGAACGGGTGTTTAAAACATGCTCCTTTTCACTTCAACAGTTTGAGTAGATGCTTTCATCAGGGAGATTCTGTTTCAATGCATATACTGGGTTAATGATGCAGGTCTTCTCATCTTTACGTGTCTTTGACTTAAGCTGCTGGCTTTTCACTGCATTTGCAGACACATTGGCATAAATGTCCTGATCTTGACTTGTTTCCTGAAATACATTGATAAATTAGCTGTGAACTTACTCGTTTCACTTACTTCTCTCAAAACAGGCACAATACAAACAGAAATTAATTAATTTAAATAAAATAATTTAACACACATATATATATATCACACACACACACACACACACACACACACACACATGAAAAACATGTGGCAGAACTTACACATCTGATTGGTTCTTTATACCTGTAAATACCAAAACAAGAAAATATTATCTGAAGTAACATATAAAATATTTAATACAAAAAAATCCAACAAGATCCTACCTTCTGTAAATCATACGAATAAGAAGTGTAAGAAGTGCAAATATGAGCAAAAATAAAACTGCCAAAATTGAGAGGAAAGCAGTGAAGGATATGCCTGCAAAAACAAATAAGTAGCATTAAAAATTGTTACTGTAAAAAAAAAAAAACATGCTGACCTGGAAACTATTACAATTATCACACCATCTTAAATCTTATGTTCTTGCCAAATATAATTAGCTGTTGCCTCTAGCTTGTATAACCATAAATTCATAAATTAAGTCATAAATTTCACTGTACAGAAACGGCCTTGGTCGAAGTTACCAAAGACTTGTTGATGGCATCTGATTATGGCTCAGTTTCTAATCTCATTCATTATCTTATATCAGTGCCACTTTCAATACTTTTGATCATAGTCTTTTATTTGTCTTGATAGTGCATTTTGGGAAAAGCCTTAAACTGGTTTAAATTGTATTTTACTGACCATCGGGTTTCATTTGTGTGGTTACAGGTCCAAGATCAGTTTCGTATTCACTGGTGTTCCTCATGCCTCAGTATTGGGCCCTTTACTCTTCATTATCTATGTATCACCACCTGGACATCGCTTACCTCCATTATCATTTTTACAATTATCTATACACTCAAAATCTTGTTAAAAGCTTGATGTTTGCTTCTTTTCTGATTGTGTTTCTGAGATAAAACTTGGATGAATAACAGTT
Source organism: Gymnocypris eckloni scoliostomus (assembly GCA_027564155.1). Classification (NCBI taxonomy): domain Eukaryota; kingdom Metazoa; phylum Chordata; class Actinopteri; order Cypriniformes; family Cyprinidae; genus Gymnocypris; species Gymnocypris eckloni. The sequence goes on from CM050416.1 coordinate 31,534,080, forward strand.
TTCTTGAACAGCAGCAAAACTGAAGTAATGCTACTCATTTCCCCCACCAACTTTACTAAGCTGATTTATGAAGCAAATATATAGCTGCTTTTAATGGCACTATAAAATAAAGCTTATTATTAGTGGTGGGCATAGATACATTTTCTTAATCTAGATTAATATCACTGTAATCTTGGAATTAATCTAGATTAATCTAGATTAAAATGGCTCATTTGAATTCTGCCGAAGGCATTCAGAATATGTGTGCTACCCAAATAATGACTAAAAGTAAGTCTTTGAGAACGGGTTTCTCAAGCCAGGTGGCGCATTAGACCAGGGGCTCATCTCCTGTTTCCAAAATGCATCACAAACTTTAATCTCTTCCCGTCCCAATCCCACGAAAAAACTGGAGGAAAATCCCGTTCCACTCCCGGAAGAATGACTCCCATTCCCTCCCACTCCCGTGTTTTTTTTTTTTTTTTGCCGATAACTGTCAATTACAGTAAAAATATAGTACAGATCACAGCGTGCCCACCTTATTAGTTGAATAAAAACCCAAAATGTCGTTTTTTGTTATTATATTGAACTGAAAGCCATCTTATGCACAGTGTTGCACAGATAAAATTTCATGTAAATCATCCATGCTAACACACACGTCTTCTATTTTTATTTTTTAGACATTTCACTCTCTATAGATATATTTTTCAAAGACGGAGTTTCGAAGTTTCTCGCTCAAGTTCACATGAGACCTAAAGCGCATCCTGTTTGCTTAAAAGCGCAACGTTTCGTTGTTATTCTGAGTGCACACAAATAAACGTAGAGTCTTTACAGATTCGAAAGATGTATTAGGCTACTTTTATCTGTATGACCAAAAATAGCGGAGATTTTAAGAGCAAGTAGCGCACGGAGCCTGTCCTGCAGCAAAGCGCTTCCACACAAACACTTCAATAGCGCACATTTCTCTAGGTTAACATCATATTGAGCAGCCATGTAAAGTTGCTACTACATACATCCTTCAGATGAAAAGCCATATTTGAGGTTGATGAATGATAGGTGAGCGTTTGGATGTCCTGCCGAGTGTATTACCACATAGACCAGCCGTTAACAATCTGTCCATCACGGACTGCGAGCCTCTAGTTCAAGACTCGTTCTCGCCCCTACAGTGCAATTGCTAGGTATACATCCGCCGCTAAAATATCAGGGTGAAAGTCATCATAGCTTGCGTAGTATAGACCCAGCTCCCAACCCAACTTTGAGAATAGATTAACGGCGATATTTTTTATCGCCGATAAGAGTCTCACGTTAACGCAGCACGCACGTTAACGCCCGATAACGGCCCACCACTACTTATTATCATTATTAAATGATCCACAGTTTAGCCCACGTAGACTGCTGTTGAGCTCACTGTGTAAAACGTTTTGAAAAAGTGACTTAAATATTGAGAAATCGGTCCTTGTGAATGGAGGGGGGACTGTAAAAGAATAAGAAATTCAAATTTGGTGTGAACAAGAAACTAATTGTTCAGAGATCTAAACGTATTGAAAAAGAGTTCTGATTCGAGACTTCGGCCAAATGAAGTGTAACAATGATTAAACTCTATAGTCTCAAGCTCAGACTGACCTGGGACAGTGATCTGCAGGTTTGTGGAGTTCATTGCACCGTAGAAATTCTGTGCCTCACAAATGTATTCCCCAGTGTTCCCATGGGCCGCAGTGAAGGAAAGCACATGTGAGATGCCCAGTTCTTCCTCTACACCTGCTCTCTTCATGAACCACCTGTGGACCGCTGGAGGGTTGGCATTACTTTGACAGGCGAGGGTCACATTATTACCAAGCCAGACCGAGCCTGTGAGAGAGATCCAAGTTTTCTTAGGTGGATCTGTGGCCCGGAAAGGAAAGAAACGGTGTGCATTTAAAAAAAAATGAAAGAAAACAAAAAGCTAGAAACTGTATTGGGTTAAAATCTCACACACACGCCACACTGAGGATGACGGACTTGTGGCTGAGCAGGGGCTTGTCCTCTCTGTGTAGAGGATGAATGGAAATACAGTTCACTTTCAGCTCATGATGGTGGAATGACGGGATGAAATTCAAGATGGCAGAAACACTCTGAGTCCCATCAGCATTCATCTGCGTACTCTGTGTCACGTCACCACCTAATGCAGGAGCCCATTTTACATTTGGAGGGTGACTGGGGCAGGGAGCTGGTGCAGTGCAGGTCAGATTCACCTTCTCACCCTCCCTGAGTACCGGCACAGTTACATACGGCTCAGCCAAGGAATCTATTTGAGTGGAGAACGTAAGGGTATTCATTTTATAGAAGTCTTATTTTCAAACAATCTTAACATTATTAACAAGATATAAACTTGAAATTGTGAGAAAAGTTTTCTTTTTTTTATCCCGTGGTGGGAACAAGCTTCCATCCTTTTTAGATACAAATTTCAGCAGTAGGTAAACTACAGTGGAGAATAGTGATGTAGCAACACGTATTGCATTTCTGTTTCTCAGAGGCGGGTTTGTATTGGAAAGCCAACATTTGAATACAATAACGCTACATCTGCCTGCTACTCTCCCAACCTTCTGTAAGATGTTATAACATGTTAAATGTTATAAAAGGAATAGAGCAAGCTATTGTTAGAGGCTTTTTTGGTTTTGTTAATTGTATAATAAATAAATTAAGTGAGCTCACGTCCATATCGATAACTTCCAAGTTTTGTGTAGAAACTATTTTCGGTCGTATGTTCGTTTCGTAAACGAGGCCCAGTGTGTTTAAATTACATTACACAGTAGATGTGTGATCCATCTTAACACAAATAGTGTTAAATTTGACACCATGTGTTGTCCCTGAGCACACTCAATACATGTGTTAAAATTCTGCACAATGTGTCATTTTATCACATCTCTTTTTGCAGGGATATTTGATGTCGCTACACACCTACACTGGTTTCATATTTGTACAAAATGGGAATAGTTTTGTACTGTAATGTAAACAGACCATGTAACATATACTGAAGTGAATTCTGAAGTGTAAAGAACTGTCATTCTTATTTTGTTAAGACATTTTGCAGAAGATTGTTCAATTCTACTTCTTGCAAGTGTTGTTTAAAGAGTGATAACATGTGCTTGCTGGCTGACAGCTTTAGTAGTGTTAAAGAAGAGTGTGAAATGTTTTGAAAAAGTGAGCTAGTATTGAGAAATGGTCCTAGTGACAAAAAAAATGTAACTCGATACAATTTTTGTATATCAAAACGTGCTTGTATATCTAGCTACTAATTTTGCCTCTTCATAACTTCCTACATTTTTCAAAGATTTGAGGCCACTGAAAACACTTGCTCTGCCTTACCTGACACATATATGCGCACAGCTTTTGTTTCAGTCATAGTGAAGATCTTAGTTTCAATCCTGAAGAAGTAACGATCTGAATGCTGGCTGCTGAGGTTTCTCATGACAGAAGTGCAGTTCTTCTTTCGTAGGTCACCAACCACTTTAATCATAGGTTCCTTCTGACTGTGAACACTGATAAAATCAGCTGTATCATAGAGTGTCCACAGAGATCCTCGTCTCCATGTTACTACTGGTGAACTTTCAAGAATGTTTTCTCTCTCCTTTGAAATGTTGAATAGGCAGGGGATCAGAAGGCAAGAGCCGCTGGTGCTGTTCAGGGTTATGGGGACCGTTACATTCAGAACTGACTGACACCAAGCAGCTGGAATACAAATGGGCTATAATTAGACTTAATAATAATTTAATAAAATATAACGTGTGTGTGTGTGTGTGTGTGTGTGTGTGTGTGTGTGTGTGTGTGTGTGTGTGTGTGTGTAAACGAATAAAATACACTTTATGGTTATCAAACTTTGATGCAAACAAGAAAAGAAAAAGACCAACCTGATAGAATAGAGCTGAATACAAGAAGATCTGCAGCAAACATTCTGAGAATCATCTGAGGCGAGCTGTGTATTTAGAAATCATCAAGCATAATTAATTGTGAAATATACATGATGCAAGCATCATTTGTTGTCTGCTTGTCTTGACAGTTGTAAAAATGTACAATTAAATAATTTCTAATTCAAAATAAATGTAATAGTTTACCTTAAATAGTTTTTCATGAGACTAAACAGCGGCTCAGATAAGAGTGAGCTGTTGTTTCAGTTGTGGTGGATCCACAGTGTCTCACCGGAAACTGCAGATTAACTTCTGCCAGTTACAACAATACAGCTAATTTTAACACCAACAGGAAATTTATTGAAGAAGTGAAAGAAGTTTAAGTCTATGTTAGACTGAGATTATATTAGGTCTTAATGGCAAAACAGAGGTGAATACATTCAAACACATTCAAACACAGGTTAAGAAAGCCAGGCAAAGACTGTACTTCAGGGCCATAGAAAGTGTATTGACTCAGTGCATCTCAGTGTGGTATGGTAACTCATTAAATCAGTACTGCAAAGCTCTACAGAGAGTCGTGAGCTTAGCTGGCGCATCTCAGGGTCTGCTCTTCCCTCTCTGCAGGACATCTTTATCAAACGCTGCAAAAGCAGAGCTGCTAAAATCATCAAGGACTCGAATCACCCTGGTAACCATCATTTCTGTTTACTGCCATCTGGCAAGCGCTTCAGGAGCATGATGGCAAAGACTGTTCTCCATCATCCATATTTCTGCTATGTGAATATACCCGTTACAACCTGTTTGCACATTATTCTTGCACATCCCTGCTTATATTATTATTTATTAAGTCCACAGTATACTGTATTGCACATTTTATTTTATTGCACATCCTGTTCCTCTTTAGTTTATTTTTTTTACTATATTTTTGTATATTCTCTTGTGTTGTGTTACAATATTTTGCACTGTCCATTGAGTGGACCTGACCTGACTTACATTTCACTACTGATTATATTCTGTACAATTGAGTATGTGACGAATAAAACATTGAATCCTTGGATTTAATTAAGATGTTATTCTCAATTATTTCAAACAACCTATCAATTAATTGTATAAAACATAGTTTTATTATTATTATTATTATTATTTTAATCATCTTTTGGATTTCAACCATGACTTCTGCATTAAGTTAATGGCGTGCATAAACTTAAGTTAAAGAAGTCCCCAGTTAAAGAAATTTAAATATGATCAAGAACAAGAAACCAGTAAAAGGCACAGAGCCTGATGAAAACGAACCTACAACATATTATTACATTGTAGCTAAATGTGTTACTACTTGTATTTCAGATTCATAAACATGAGTAATTATTACATTAATAAACAAATTCATATAGCTTTGTTTTAAACTGTTAAGTTAATACTCTAGTCTAATGCTTCTGAATAATGGGAAAAGCCCCTGCTGTGGTCCTGGTTGTGTTGTGGCCCTGCAATATAAAAACCCACACTGCTCATACTTGCTTTTATGCAATGTTACAAACATGATTAGAGTAGAAGATAATAAAATGGCATAATAAATTCATGAAACTGTTTGGTGTTGAACAAAACCCTGATTCATCAAGTAGAAATAATTGAACAACTCTACTGATTCTGGGAAAAACAGCATTGATATTCTGTGAAACATCTCCTTTTGCGTTGCACAGAAAAATTAAATGTCATATGGTTTTGGAATGACATGAGAGTGATCATTAACTAATAAATTAATTAAACATATAATTAATAAATGAAACATATTTTTTTATTCCCTTTAAAGCTGTCCATGAGACTGAACAGCAAATAAGACAAAAGTGAGCAGCCTTTACTAAGTGAATTTCGTTGGTATTAAAAACGATCATATGAAACAGCGATTCTTTTAACATGCTGAGTCAATGAACTTAAAAACAGACAAAAACAAAGACAGTACACAAACTGCAGTTTCTCTCGCTATCAGCAAACATCTAACCACACATACACAGTTCATTGAGCGTGAAAGCTCAGACTTAAATATCTCATGCAAAAAGAAGAAGTATAATATTAAAGATTTCATGTGTCGCAGAACATAAATATCATGCCACAGATAAGAGTGACTCACATAGAGAGGGTTTTAATAACACTGGTCATTTATTCCATGCAATTGTATAGGCTATAAAATATGTTTTATGAACAAATATTGTAGACATTACTAGTATGTCTGCATACGATGCATGCTGATCTCTAACATATCAAAATCATTTATTAAACTTGGAACCAAATTATTAAAAACATTTCTGACCTAATTAATAAAATTATAATTCTAAACCCTCTTAAACTTTCACAACAAGCGAGGATAAACTTTTAACAATATCATAAATTCTGGCATTTAGGCCTATCTTTCTTTCTCTGTGAACAAATAATGTACAAAAGAATAGAAAGAAAATAGGATTAAATCAAATGTATGAAATATAATCAATACTTTGATTAATGTAAGCTAGTAATCTTCATCATATCTAGCATGTCTCGGCTGTAGTGTCAGGAGATGTCGCTCAACATCACAGACTGGGAGCTGGAACCAGCGCTGGAGCAGCGGACTAAGATAGGCTAATGTTAATGTGAGCGATTTATTTTTACAGTACAGAGAGAAAATGTTAGGTATAAAGATTAGTGGTTATTTAAAAAGAGTTGATCCTTTCGTTGTGTCCCGCCCTGAATTCAAGCTCGTCGAGACAATTCAAGGGTAGTCGATACACGAAGTGTCCATGCTATGGACTTTTTGCTAATATTTATATGAATGTGTAAGTAGACGTGCCTTCATTGTGACTCTTATTTGCTTTTTATCAGTTTGTTCTGTCCAAATTAAGACTAATCGAAACAGTTTCTGTGTGTCAAGTAGCCCGCAGAAGAACAGACGGAAGTTGTAAATGATTTACAGTTGGGTAGTTTTAATACCCTGCTAAATAAAAAAAAACAATAGAAACCATCACAGAAATTCCAATGGTTTCCATTAAAATACCATTATAAACCATTAGCTTTTTCCAGTAAAACCATTACAAAATATAGTCCTTTTTATATTGTGTTTTGGGCATTTTTCCAATAGGATTTAACATCTCAATAGAATCCATCACATACCAGTAGACACCATTATAGTTTCTATTAAAACCAAAACAATTCCCATTATAACCATTAACTCAATTACATATTCTATTGTGTTTTGGGCAGGGTTCTTTAGTTTTTTTCAGCATGGTAGTGACTGCTTACTTATATTTTTTAATTCCACAAAGTTAAATTGAGAATTTTGAGTGATGTTGCTTTTGTCAAAATAAGGGAATCGGCAAACAAGTAATTTTGTTTTGTTTGTCAAAGAACTGGAACTGTGAACATTGAATGGTGTTTGAGTGGAATGGTTTACACCGCATGATAGCAGTATGTGGTAAATGTAACAAAAGTCATTTGACCTTAAAGAATATATTTAAATAATTAAATAACGCTAAAAAAAACTAAATATATTTAAGAAATAAAGTTCAGAATCACGTGGATGATAAGATATAATAGCTTTTAATGTTACAAGTGTAATGAAGAGTCAGTAGGTTGAGGATCCATGTGCAGTTTATTAAACAGTAGCGCAGCACAGACAAACAGCCGTACCGGCGAGTAGAGAGCGTTAACAATGCAGGCGGCAGAGAATCAGTGTCCAATAAACAGATACGAGTCGGGGCAGGCAGCAGAGAATCACAGAAACAAGAAACAGTCCAGGTCATAACAGAGTAAGCAATCCACAATAACAAACGCTCAGAAATGATCACCATTAGCAAATCAAGACTTCGCAGGGATGAACGTGAGTGGTTTGCTTATATGGAGAGGATGTAATGATGAACAGGTGTGTGTGCAATCAGTCCCAGGTGTGTGGGGTGCTGGGAATTGAAGTTCGAAAGAGAGACAGTCAATATTCTGGTGAGTGTTCCCTCTGATGGTGCGGAGGAGGCGCTAAGGAGGCTTCATTTGTGACAGAGCCCCACCCCTGCGAGTGGCTCCTGACGCGAGGAAGCTGTCGGCGCCGGGGTCTACCACGTGTTCGAGGGGCCGGTCTCCCCGGATGCGTCCTGTTGAAAACTCTGTTCTTCTAAAGTAGAAAACTCAGAATAGAAGACCAGGAGACTTCGGATTGGATTGTCAGCAGAATTTCTTTATTCTATGACATGTCATTGGTATCTGTGGTCATCGAAAATCTCCCTCTTAAGTAATTTACAGGTTGTCTTATAGGTATTTTTGGAGGAGGGACTTTTTTAGGTGGAGACAAACATCAAAGAAACATACATCTGAGGGCAATAAATCTACAAAGTCATTTGCAGAACAAAGGTAAAATCTCTCAGTAGTCTGACTCCTTGATCTTACCATTATCATCGAGACAAAAGGCACAGCTGTCTCGAGCTCAAATGGTCAGGAAATGCTCTCAAACATCTGAATTTCCTGACACTTTCTTTAGTCAGGAAGTGGATAATAAGAATCTAAATTAAACCATTTAAATAGAATTTGTAATCTTTCAATTCCCCCTTTGAGAGTTCTAATAACTCTCACAAAATACAAATTTAGACACTTAAAAGTTAGTTCTTGTAACTTGTAATCGTTACAGGCACATAGTACATGTTCTGTGTTGCTTATATGTAATTGCATGCTGACACAGAAACAAAAACATGCAATTAGGGTCCGTGAAGTTCTTACGGGTAATAATCTTTTCTGGTTGGAACTGTCATTTCCTCGTGAGAGGCAGGCGTCATTTGCTGAAAAAAAAAAAACACTTGATACTAACAAGTTTCCGAACCATGAAGAATTATCTTCAGTCATCTGGTGTAATTTTGCTGAAAGATCGTATGTGAGTCTCTGCGTTGTGTATTTATTTTTCTTCTTTCTTCTTTCTTTTCTCTTTCTTGTGTGATAGTTGGCTCGGCAATGGGTCTGGTTGTTTTCTAGAGGTTGTGGCTTCATCCGCAGGTGAGAAGGGCGGTGCATATGGATCTCAGGACAGCCATCAGGTGGTATCTGCACAGAGGAAGAAAGAAACACAAACAAGAGAGACCAACGGCACAGAGCAGTATTTGTAGAGTCTGCAAACATTAGGGTTGTATCCTCTGTTCAAAATATAGTCTGCTATGGTTGTTCCTTCTTTCCCTATTTCTTAATTCCTGCGACACCTAAAGAACAGTGAGGAAAGGATGGACTAATGGAGGGGAAAGGCCTATGAGGAAATCTTCACCTCAGGGTTGGCCCCCGAAGCCTGTTGCTTTCGGTTCTTCCCTGGGCTCCTCACTGGTTCTTGTGTCTGCCCTATCCTATCCCTGCAGGGGGAGGAACAATTCTAGACCCTTCCTTGACTACATGTCCTGTGAAGTGGGTACCTTGATCTGAGTCAATGCAATCTGTGTAGATATTTGAAACCGATCCTGAAGCTAGCGTGCATGCTCTAGTTAAGGCTACTAGTTCTGCAGCTTGAGCTGAAAAATGATCTGGAAGACGACCTGAAGCAACTACTTCAGTGGTGGAAGTTACTGCATATCCTGCTCGTCTGTTACCTTCAATAACTTGAGCTGAACCATCAACAAACAACTCCAATTCTGCGTTCTCTATGGGAGTTTCTGCTATTTCACTTGTCGCTGCATATGTAAGCGTAACACAATCATGAGTCATTTCGCCTTCATCCTCTAACACAAATTCAGTCATTGCAGACATCATACATGAGGATGGGTTCGTGACTGGTGCACGCTGTATAACAATATTCGGGGCTGTGAGAGTTGCTAACTTCTCTTTTATGCTACCTTTCACAAAAATTCTTTGGTCATTGTGTTGGATTACAGGGGAAAGGTAGCTACTCACAGCCCCAATAATTAGTTTTTTTCCTGGTCTTGTTGTGCTCTTAGAAGAGCCTGAACTATCTGTACCACAGTTTCAGTGGTCACTGGCGGAACTACTTCAGGGTTGTGTGCAGGCTGAGAAGGAGCAGAATTATGCATAGCATTTCTTTTACTATCTTGCAACTTCTTCCTACACTCTTTCTCCCAATGTCCTAATTTGTCACAGTATTTGCATTTGCTTTCTCTTTTAGACCATCTATTGTCTTGTTTCGTTGTGTTAAACGTAGCTGCTGCTACTCTTACTTTTGCCTTGACATCAGCATCTCTTTCCCATGTAGCTAACCTGTCTAGGTTACTTCTGAGAGTTCTGTTAGACCAAGTTAGATCTAAGAAAGGTAAAGCTTTTCTGTATTCGGCTACAAGGCCATCTGACCAGATACGAACCAGGGGTCCCTTGTCATCCAGCACCCTTTCAGGATCATCAACAATTCCACTGTAGATTACAGCTGACTGACAAAATCTCTCAGTATATTCACTCACAGTTTCTTCTTTCCTTTGCACACAGGTAGTAATTCTAGACCAATCTATTTTGGGTCCTAAGATATTCTTTAGGATTTTCAAAATACCTTCTCTTAAATCACCCTTACTGACATTTCGCAGTTCAGAAGTGACAGCAGATTCAAAACTGTTGAATTCAGATTCAGTTAGTATTTGTGACATCAGCTGCGTGACTTCTGCCAACGACATGTCATAAAGACGCATTTTACTGATCAATGTTCTTCTAAATTCAGAAAAATGTGTGCTTGCTGACGGTAAACTCTGAGATAGTCTCTCTATATCTTTAGGACATAAAGCTTTGGCAGCAGTTTGTATTTGCACAACAGCAGAATTGAGAGGAACACTATCAGTTTCCTCAATCCCTGAGATCTTCTCCTAGCACCACACACATTGGCCACGGAATTTACAGGCACATCAGTTACTGATTGAGCTACATCTGTTTCAAAGAACGCTTGTAAATCAGGGTAAATGTTATCAGGCTGACTAACTTTCACATCAGTGTTTGCTGCAACTTTCTTGAGGTTCAATTTCTTAGTCAAAGTGGATACTCTCGCACGGAGTTCATTGTTCTGTTTCTCTAGCTCTGAATTACGCTGAGACTGTTGTGTCGCTAGCGTTACACTGAATTCTCTGTGACAACAGATAATGCCTTTCACATTGTTCTTACGAATACTTGCTCCTAGTACCTTTTTACACTCATCTAGTGACCAGGTCTTGTCTGGATGAATCTCATATTTCTGCGTTAGTTCTTGTCTAACTTTTTCAGTGACTTTTAGGTCCATTTGTTCCCCTAACAGTGTTTTGAATTCACTATCTGACCACAACGGAGTCGCAAGACCCATCTTTTCTGTGGTTGGAATCAGCCCAGCATTCATTCTAACCATTTTGTAAGTTTCTTCGGTACCACACAAACAAAACAAACACTTCTCTGATCAACAGAGGGTACACTTGTAAAAAAAAAAACGTAACTATTGTTAAATTTCCAAATTACCAACACTTCACACTTAACTTCCCTGCCTACAAAAAAAAACAGAGGATAAAAACTAAATTATTTGCACGAAATGCTAACCTTCCCTGCCTGAAACAGAGGATAACTCATTTTTAGCACGTAATACCAAAAATCTTCCCTGCCTGTAACAGAGGATAAACTTCCCTGCTTACAAGAACAGAGGATACTTTCATCTCTAAAATAAAAAACTTTAGAGGATAAACTCTTCCCTGCCTGAAACAGAGGATAAACTTTAGTTAAACAAACCCTACAGATGTATGTTAACTCTTCTCTGACGGAACAGAGGATACACTGGTCTTAGGTTCTTTCGGATTAGAGACAGCACTCACCACAACCCTTGGTTGAGAGAAAAAATCAGTCTGGGAATCCTTGTTCAGCTTGAAGTTTCGCTGGATTCCAAAAGATGCAGATCTTTGTTTGAGCTTGAAGTTTTTCAGGTGAGGAAGCTGGAACTCTATCCGGGTCACGGCACCATCTGTTGAAAACTCTGTTCTTCTAAAGTAGAAAACTCAGAAGAGAAGACCAGGAGACTTCGGATTGGATTGTCAGCAGAATTTCTTTATTCTATGACATGTCATTGGTATCTGTGGTCATCGAAAATCTCCCTCTTAAGTAATTTACAGGTTGTCTTATAGGTATTTTTGGAGGAGGGACTTTTTTTAGGTGGAGACAAACATCAAAGAAACATACATCTGAGGGCAATAAACCTTCAAAGTCATTTGCAGAACAAAGGTAAAATCTCTCAGTAGTCTGACTCCTTGATCTTACCATTATCATCGAGACAAAAGGCACAGCTGTCTCGAGCTCAAATGGTCAGGAAATGCTCTCAAACATCTGAATTTCCTGACACTTTCTTTAGTCAGGAAGTGGATAATAAGAATCTAAATTAAACCATTTAAATAGAATTTGTAATCTTTCAGTCCTATGGAACTCCTCTACGAGAACGGGGTCAAGGATGTCCTCCGACGTGACCCAGGTTCGTTCCTACGGTCCGTACCCCTCCCAGTCAACCAAGTACTGGAGTACTCTACCCCGGCGCCTGGAATCGAGCAGCTCTCGAACCTGGTACGCCTCCTCGCCATCGACCAGGATGGGTGGGGGGTTATGGGCCTCGACTCCCTCCTACGGCTCTCCTCTCGGACCATCAGCAGGTTTCAGCAGAGACACATGAAATGTGGGAGAAATACGGTAATTATTAGGCAAGTCTAAACGAAATGAAACTGGGGTAATTTGTCTTAAAATCTGGAAAGGGCCCACATACCTAGGACTGAGTTTTCTGCATGGTAGCCAGACCCACTGTCCATGGATGTATTGGGGTTGAGCGCGACGATGACGGTTGGCTTGTTCCTCCTGTCTTCTTACTGCACGTTGAAGATGGATGTGTGCCTGGTTACATTGGAGCCATTCCGTGACGGAGGGAAGATTGGATGGTTCTCCTGACCAGGGAAACAGAGGTGGTTGATAGCCCAGGATGCATTTGAAAGGGGTTAAGCCGGTTGCTGGTTTCTGAAGGGAGTTTTGTGCATACTCGGCCCACGTGAGGTATTTGCTCCAATCTGCCTGGTTCTGTTGACAATATGTTCTCAGGAAACGAGTCAGTTCTTAGTTTAGGCGTTCCGTCTGACCATTGGACTGAGGATGGTAACCGGAAGTAAGATTGATATTTACGTTAAGCTGATTGAAGAATGATGACCAGACTCTAGATGTGAATTGAGGACCATGGTCTGATACAATATCTTCTGGGAGACCATAAAAGTGAAAGACATTATTACACAGGATTTCAGCTGTCTCAAATGCCGTGGGAAGCTTTGGCAGGGGAATCAAGCGACATGCCTTGGAGAATCGATCGACATCACAATACAGTGGTGTTGTTTTGAGAAATAGGGAGGTCTGTGACAAAGTCGATGGTGATATGGGACCAAGGACGTTCAGGGATGGGTAGTGGTTGAAGTAGGCCTGCGGGGAGTTGTCGTGAGGATTTGGATGTGTTGCAGGCGGCGCAGGCATTAACGAACGTGATCGTGTCTGTGGACATGGTGGGCCACCAGAATCGGTTCTTTAGTAGTTGAATAGTAGCATTTATCCCAGGGTGACCTGAGCTGGGGAAGTTATGCACCTGTTGCAGGAGTTTCTTCCGGAGAGTCTCAGGGACGTAAGAGAGTTTGGGTGGACAATTCCGTGGAGGAGGATTCTGCCGGTTAATTTTAGCTATTTCTGTCATGATATCCCATTGAACTGGTGCAATGAGCAAAGTCTCCGGTACAATGTTCTCCTCGGTCTTAGGGTAGCTAGTTTGATCTGTCTGTCTGGATAGAGCATCTGCCTTGATGTTCTTGGTGCCTGGGCGATAGGTAACAGTGAAATTGAATCTGGTAACGAACATAGCCCACCTTGCTTGCCTGGGATTCAAACGTTTGGCAGAACGTAGATATTCCAGGTTTTTGTGGTCAGTCAAAACGGTGAACGGATGTTCGGCTCCCTCTAGCCAGTGACGCCACCTCTATGGCTGCCTTCATGGCAAGAAGCTCACGATTGCCCACATCATAATTCCGCTCGCTGAGGACAGTTTCCTTGAAAAAGGCACAGGGGAACATTTTGGCTGGGTCGCCTGACGTTGGAACAATACTGCTACCAGTGTTAGAAGCATCGACCTCCACCACGAAAGGAATACTGGGATCGGGATGGTGGAGGATAGGTGCGGATGTTGTCTTGAGTTCCTGAAAAGCTAGTACGGCTTCAGTGCTCCAAGTGAGACGAGAGGTGGAATGCTTTGTCATGGAGGTTAGAGGAGCAGCGACGGTGCTGAAATTGCGAATGAATCGACGGTAGAAGTTGGCAAATCCTAGAAATCGTTGTAACTCCTTTACTGTGCGTGGTTGAGGCCAATTCAGTACTGCCTTAACCTTGCTCTCATCCATGGTCACGCCCTCATGACTGATGATATATCCGAGGAATGAGGTGGAAGTGCAATCAAACTCACACTTCTCCGCCTTAGCATAGAGTTGGTACTGAATGAGGCGTTCTAAGACAGATCTCACGTGTTGAGTGTGTTCTTCCCAGGAATTAGAATATATCAGAATATCGTCAATGTAAACAATCACCCACCGGTTTAACATATCATGGTAAAACATCATTAATGAAGGATTGGAACACTGAGGGACTGTTGGATAGGCCAAACGGCATAACTAAATATTCATAGTGGCCCGTGGAAGTAGAGAATGCCGTCTTCCATTCATCTCCATCCTTGATTCGGATCAAATTATAGGCACAACGAGATCTAGTTTCGTGAAGTATTTGGCTTGCGAAGCTGCTCAAGGGCGGACGGAACTAGAGGTAAGGGGTACCTGAACTTGACTGTGATATCATTGAGTCCGCGGTAATCGATACAGGGTCGAAGGCCTCCATCTTTCTTTTTCACAAAGAAGAATCCTGCTGATGCGGGTGAGGTTGAAGGTCTGATAAACCCCTTAGTCACTTCCTCCTCCATGTAGGCCCTCATGGATTCTGCTTCAGGCTGAGACAAAGGGAAAATTCTACCCTTGGGTAGTGTGGCACCTGGGAGTAGTTCAATCGAGCAGTCACTCAAGCGGTGTGGTGGTAGCTGAGAGGCTTTGAGCTTGCTGAATGCTTCGGAGAGGTCGGCGTATTTGGTAGGCAAGCCTGGGAAGTCTGGGTTCTGTGAGGCGAGAAGGACTGACTGTAAGGGAAGTGGCGTGATGGGAGTAAGACAGTCAAGTCACCTTTATTTATATAGCGCTTTTAACAATACAAATTGTAACAAAGCACTGCACAATATCAAAATAGGCAAAATGTGTCAATAATGTAAAATGACAGGATTTAACACTCAATTATCTGCTGAATGCATTTCATTATTGAATTTAGTAATGGCATTGTCCAGCTTAGTTCAGTTTATAATATCTGTGCAATCAAGTCGATGATTGTGCTGGAAATGAAGTGTCCCCAACTGAGCAAGCCAGAGGCGACAGCGGCAAGGCGAAAACTCCATCGCTGACAGAATGGAGAAAAAACCTTGGGAGAAACCAGGCTCAGTCGGGGGGCCAGTTCCCCTCCGGCCAGACGAATCAGTAGTTTGTTCCAACTGCAGCAAAGTCAGAGTGTAAGTGGTCCACTGGTTCCAGGGGTCTTTCCCCGATGGATGTCTAGGTGACGAGGTCCTCACTGGAGATCTGTCTCTGGGGCTCATCTATGTGTCCTAGACTCCACTGACATTCAGGGCTGTAGAGGTTGTCTCTAGGTGCTGATCCTCCATTTATGGCAGACTTTGGTTAGTCAGTATAATCGCTGATGGTTGGCTTCCTCTGAGGTCCTCCGAGGGGTTGTCATCGTCTCTTCTCAGGTGTTCGGTCATCTCAATCGTTTAAGGGTTGGATCCAGACTGAAGCTTGTGTAATTCCTTGCTACCACGGGATGTTAATCCCGTGGCAGTAACATAGAAACAGTAAGACAATTAGCGTAGCAGTTGTTCCATCCAGGAATAACCCTGGATGAAATTATCAGTATAACCCAAGCTAAAGCATAATAATAATAATGTGCATTTGTTCAGATAGACTGGCAGTACAAGATTGTGAGATGCATTATATGAATGCTTGGCTAAAGAGATGCGTCTTTAATCTAGATTTAAACAGAGAGAGTGTGTCTGAACCCCGAACGTTATCAGGAAGGCTATTCCAGAGTTTAGGAGCCAGATATGAAAAAGTTCTACCTCCTTTAGTGGACTTTGCTATCCTAGGTACTACCAAGAGTCCAGAGTTTTGCGACCTAAGGGAGCGGGTTGGATTGTAGCGTGATAGAAGATTAGTTAGGTATGCAGGAGCTAAATCATTTAGGGCCTTATAGGCAAGTAATAATATTTTGTAACTGATACGAAACTTAACAGGTAGCCAGTGCAGAGACTGTAAAATTGGAGTAATATGGTCATATTTATTGACCTGGTAAGGACTCTAGCCGCAGCATTTTGTACTATCTGTAGCTTGTTTATTGAAGATGCAGGACAACCACCTAGCAGTGCATTACAATAGTCCAGTCTAGAGGTCATGAATGCATGAACTAACTTTTCTGCATCAGAAACACTTAACATGTTCCGTAGCTTGGAAATGTTTCTAAGATGGAAGAATGCTGTTTTTGTAACATTGGCAATATAATTTTAAAAAGATAGGTTGCTGTCTAATATAACACCCAGATTTTTAACTGTAGAGGAAGTAACATTACATCCGTCTAGTTGCAAATTGTAATCCAAGAGATTCTGTGTACTGTCTTTAGGTCCAATAAGTAATATCTCTGTCTTATCTGAATTTAATAGGAGAAAATTACTGGTCATCCAATCTTTTATATTTTTAACACACTCTGTTAGCTTAGATAGTTTAGAAGTTTCATCTGGTTTTGTTGAGATATATAGTTGAGTGTCATCAGCATAACAATGGAAACTAATCCCGTATTTTCTAATAATATTACCAAGGGGCAAAATATATAATGAAAATAATAGAGGACCTAGGACAGATCCTTGTGGTACTCCATACTTTACTGGTGATAATTGAGATGACTCCCCGTTTAAATAAACAAAGTGGTAGCGATCGGACAGGTAGGATCTAAACCATCTTAGAGCCTGCCCTTGAATACCTGTATAGTTTTGTAATCGATCTATCAGTATGTCATGATCTATAGTGTCGAACGCAGCACTAAGATCAAGTAAAACTAGCAACGAGATGCAGCCTTTGTCTGACGCAAGAAGCAAGTCATTTGTAATTTTAACATGTGCAGTTTTTGTGCTTTTGAGCAGACACTACTTTTTCTAATATTGTTGACATAAACGGAAGATTTGAAATGGGTCTGTAATTTGCCAGTTCACAAGGATCTAATTTTGGTTTCTTAATAAGAGGCTTAATAACTGCCAGCTTAAATGGTTTTGGGACGTGACCTAAAGATAACGAGGAGTTAATAATATTGAGAAGCGGTTGTTCTGCAACAGGTAACAACTCTTTCAATAGTTTAGTGGGTACAGGATCTAATAAACATGTTGTTGGTTTAGATGCAGTGATACGTTTATTTAGCTCATCCTGTCCTATAGTTGTAAAGCACTGCAGTTTTTCTTTGGGTGCGCTGAATGAAGCTGAAGTAATAGACGCTGTAGGATCTACGTTTGTTATTGTATTTCTGATATTATCTATTTTATCAGTAAAGAAATTCATAAAGTCATTACTATTAAACTGTGAGGGAATATTTAGTTTGGGTGACATCTGTTTATTTGTTAATCTAGCCACTGTGCTAAATAGAAACCTTGGATTGTTTTGGTGATTATCTATGAGTTTGCGGATATACTCGGTTCTTGCAGTTTTTAGAGCCTGTCTATAGCTGGACATACTGTTTTTCCACGCAATTCTAAAGACTTCCAAGTTACTTTTTCTCCATTTGCGCTCAAGAATACGAGTTTCTTTCTTGAGGGAATGGGTATAACTGTTGTACCATGGCGCACGTTTTCTCTAACCTTTTTAATTTGATGGGTGCAACAGTTTCTAACGTATTGAGAAGATAGTTCCCATGTTGCTAGTAATTGTGTCTAGTTCATCTGTATTTATGGGTACACAGAGCAGTTGAGATAAATCAGGCAGGTTATTTGTGAATCTGTCTTTAGTGGCTGGAATAATAATTCTGCCTGGATGATAACGCGGAGCCATATAGTTAATATCAGTAATATGCAGCATGCATGATACAAGGAAATGGTCAGTAACATCATCACTTTGAGGTATGATATCTATATCAGTTAGATCAATTCCATGCGATATTATTAAATCTAGCGTATGATTAAAACGATGCGTGGGCCCGGTGACATCTTGACACCAAAAGAGTTTATTAGGTCAGTAAACGCAAGTCCTAACGCATCATTTGTATTATCAACGTGAATGTTAAAATCTCCAACAATTAGTGCTTTGCCATGGCAAACCGAGAATTACTGGATGATGAGGTGAAAAGATGATGTAGAATCTGATGTTTTCATGATGCAGCGCTCCTATCTGCATGTGGATCTCCTCTGTGAGGTGAACGATTCTACCCCCGCCGAGGGGTCGGCCGTCTATTGCTTCCACTGCCAACCGAGATTTACAAGGGGTTAATTTCAAATTGTGTTGATGAGCAAATTCAGCAGAGATGAAATTACCAGCAGCTCCTGAATCTAGCAAGGCATTAGTACAGATCGTTTTATCTCTGCTGGTAAGTGTTATGGGAATTTTAAAACTGGAAGTAGATTGACTGAACTGGAAACAGGAACTCACCGATCTTGAATGGGGGCGAATCTCCCAGGATCTCGAGGACGAACGGGGCATGACATTTTGAGATGGCCGGCTTTTCCACAATACAAGCAGAGATGATGCTGTAGCCGACGTTCTCGTTCTTCCGGTGTCAAGTGTGTGTAACCGAGTTGCATGGGCTCATGATCGGTCGCAAAAACGGGGTTATCGTTAGCCAGAGTATGAGTGGGTCGTCGTGACCTTATTAGGTTATCTATCTGGATGGATAGTTCAATGAACTCACTCTGGGTCCTTCCCTCATCGCGACACGCCAGCTCCGATTGAAGTTCCAGACTTAATCCCTTTCGGAACAGTAGTTTTAAAGCATCCTCAGTCCAGTCGGTTTGTGCAGCGAGAGTGCGGAAGGATAAGGCATATTCGGCTGCCGCCCTTCTTCCCTGGTTTAACATGAGTTGTTCACCAGCACTCTTTCCTCGTGCGGGATGATCAAAAACCTCTTTAAAGCGCTGTACGAACACTTGAAATGAGGGAAATGTTGAGCCCTCTGTTCTCCACACCGCGGTGGCCCACTCTAATGCCCTTCCAGTTAACAGCGAGCACTCAAAAGACATCTTCCCCAAATCCGTAGGATGCAGCATGGGTTGTTGGTTAATAAACAGGGAACATTGTAAAAGAAATCCCTTACATTTTGATGGATCTCCGTCGAATTTATCAGGAAAGGCAAGGCGTGGACTTACAGCAGGGGTTTGGCTTGGCATGGCATATACTGGAGCGGCCGCTCCCAAGTATAGGTCTCTGCGGAACAACAAGAAGGCGTTTTCCAATTATTGGGCGTTTTCAAACCGGTCTAGGCATTTTCCAACCATCCAATCAAGACCGTACGGAAGCCCGAACAGAAGCGGAAATGCGTTATTATTATTTCTCGTTTTTTCTTGATTTTTACTATTTTGTTGATATCGCGACAACATTTATGTCAAAATAAAATATGTGTATAAAATACAGGCTACAGTACCTACTTTCTTTAAAAAAAATAGTGTTACATTAAACTACTGAGAGATCTTTAATATGGAATTCTTTCATAATCCAAATTTCCCGTTCTTATGTTATAAGATAACGATCTTGTATATAATAGCCTGTGAGTGTGTATTATATTTTATAATATTATCTCCTACCTGCATGCAATTTTCCTCTAAATGTAAACCTTAATAAAAGCTAAAGTATTAAAAATTACTTTATTACTCAACTATTTATAATTACTTTACTGTTTTATTTTCGTTTTTGTGTGTGTGTGTGTGTGAACAACACAACATAAATCAAGTTGTAATGGTGATTAACAAGAAAAAAGAATAGCAATTTTCAATAGTTACCAAATCCTACTGTTAAGCAATGGTGAAAATGATTGTATTGGTCTTTCTCACCTGTAGAAAGAAAATATATTTTCAAAATATTATATTTATATGTAATGACTGATATTTAAGTGATATTTGTAGCTTACATTAAATGATATCTAAAATAAAACGTATTAACCTTGAAATTAAGGTAAAATGTGTTAACTTAGAATGATGACTCGGAAAACTTTAAACATTAGCATCACTTTATTGACCGTAAAGATACTGTAAACAATATGATGAAAAACTATATCAATAAATGCCACATTCTCTACTTAATGTAATAGTAAAAAAGAGAGAATCCAATAAAATAAAAGCAATAAATGTGGCAAGTTCAAACATGAGGAACACATTGCATGAAACATTAGATGCTTCCTCCAGCCTCATAGAAACAGTCGCTTCCGCAGTATCCTTGGAAGTCATCAGAGCCAAAGAACCCCTGCATCCCACCTCTTTGCCCTTTTCCTCTGTAGCCTTCACCACAGTCTTTGTATGTAGTCTCACAATGGAGACATCTGGATAGACTGTATGGAACCCTGTACAGGTTTCTGAAATTTTCACTGAATGCCTTCCAGTTCACGACACCTGAAAAAAAAAAAGTTGTCAGCTGACCTCATCATTGTCTTAAACATATTGAACCATACATAACTGAGAAAGAACAGAGAGAGAACTGTGATTAACCAAACAGTGACACTAATAAAACTTACTGTCCAACCACCGAAAGTGAGCCTCTCAGCGGAAACTTTCCATACTCACAATGCTGTTGAAGCACCTGCAGGTGAGGGCAAGGGAGCCAGTTGCAACATCACCATCTTGAAGCACAACCTCCAGTAAGATTTCATGAAGGACCAGCGGAGGAAGCTATACATGAAGAAAACATAACAATCTGAACTTCTTGTGGTTATAATGATTCCCTTGCATTTTATAAAATTGAGTAATAGCAAATACATGCCTCCTGTATGTTCAGGGGTTGGTCAACGGTTGCCACTATGAAGGGACAAATGAAGAACATCAGTAAATGACAGTCAACATTTACTATAAATAATAGAGCACCTCAAACAAAATAAATCATACCAGTTTTGTGTGGCTTGTCAGACCGCCTTATCTTTCTTTGCTGGATTTCCATGACCGATCTTGTTAAATTTATGACATAAAACACATTAATAATACAGTATCAAGTTTCATTGCATGAAGATATGACAAAAAAAAAGTCACACTAACTGTAAAGGCATTTTGCCAGCCTTGTCATTATTTTTTAGAAAAGGACTAATAACAAGGGAAATGAAAGAAAGAAAAAGAAAGAAAGAGTCAAACAGCTTGGTGGGAATTTCTCCAGCAAAAGGACAGACCACCATCTTCTTATACTTGGTATGTCTGACTATAGTTGGAAAAAGCACAAGTTTATCAAAACAATTCTTAAACTTACAGAATGTTTTTAATGAGCTTGGAAAACCCACCTCTGAAAAGTCAAACGTTCCCCCAAGATGACATAGAGCATACTGCAATATGAATTATGTATTAATAACTGCACATGGGTTTAATTCTGACATGGCACCTGCAGAACCAATAGTAGCCATTGATCCTACCATTAGTATGAAGACTCCACAGCTGCAAGACATCTCTTGTCGAGGTATATCCTAGATATAAGTAAATTAAATATGATATCATTTTAACTAGTACCACTAAAGCCCTAATTCATTAAAAATTTCAATCACATTTGGTGTAAAATGAAACATACCCCAAGGTCCTCAGAATAGAATTCTGTCCATGTCCCAGGACACAGGCTCTGAGCTGAGAACTACCCTGCAATACTACATATGATTACCAAGTAAATTTGAAATAGAAAAGAGAATAATAAAGGCAGAGTTTAACAGGAACTGTCCCGCCTTTATTTTTCCCATGGCTTTCTTCTTAATGCAGGGATGCACAAAATTAATTAATATATGACCCTAAAACTATAGTGTGTTGCAAGTAAAGTGTTTCTTAAATTGTATGCAATGAGAAAAAGCCAACGAAAAAAAAAAAAGAACTGAACATAGAACAAGAGAACACAAAATTCTGTAACAGGAAAACCTGTATATGGCAATGTAAGTGCCATCTCCAAAACCTGGAGTTTTCAGGGAATTGAGAAAATACAATATACGCAATTTTGGCTTCATGATCTGAAAAAATGTTTTCACCCTGTGTTAGTTGTTAGGAAACGCATAATATCAAGGAAATAATCAGAAATATGCCACTGATTTCAGTTTGTACAACAATTGGTATTGTATGTTTAAGTATCGCAACATTAAAGCAGACTCACACACAGCATCCAATGCCCTGGCACCCAAGATGGGAAGACCACAGCATCCTTGCTCATAATTTCAGGCTACATGTATATTAAACAAAATATTTTATAGTATATAGTATGTTTAATATTTAAAGACATTACAAATGTCAGTGATCCTTACAGGTAAGTGGTCCATGGGATGTGCACAAATTGGTGGCAACCATGTCACTATGGCATGGCTGTCAACTGGATAGATGTCCACATTCTGGCCACAAAAAGAAAATATAGCAGCTTTATTTATGTAGGTCTGTGGACACTGACAGCAGTGAAAATGCTTGGCCTTTTAGCCACAGCCAAGGCCACAGCTGTATATAACATAATCTAAAGCAAAATTGAAAATAGCTATGTTAGTAGACGTAAAAAAAGGTTTTATACACATTTATAAGATATGCATACACTCACCTCCATATTCAATTGCTCTTATTTTATGCCCAGCTATATGGGCCACTATTTGATGATACTCTCTGGGCTTACATATTTGAGATGTGCAGAAGGGGCATGTGAATAAATTAGTATCTGCATGGTAGCGCTGTGGTTGAGGCTCTTGTCCTCTCCGCTGAATTGTGATGTGCTGAATAGACAACAAGTTCATACATTTTAATTTAAAACAAGTTTCCTCCTCTGTACATAATAATTTTACATTTTAACATTCATCCATTATGTTAGTCTATAGGTCTGACTACACATGTGAGGTATTAATGCCTGCACTGATATAATGAAGAGTGTTGAACATTGACTGGTGAGCTGATCTCACTGCTAAAAAAGATCAAATCATTTTTCTATTTAAATCTAGTAGTCTGCAGAGGTTTTTGTTAGGGTTATGTTTAGGGGTACATGATGGGTTATGAGATATAATATAAATAACAGACAAATAATAAATATGACATTAAAATTGATATGAAAAATGATAAACTTAACAAGCAATGCTTTTTCAGATTTTCTGTGGAGCTTTTCTTGTTTTCTTACAGCGAACCTCACACTCAAACACAATTTCATATATGAAGGGAGTGTGTTCTGGAGTCTGGACTGAATGAAAACGTGTAATTTTTTAATTAGAAAAAATTTGCAGTTAGATTAATGTGCACAACACTTTCCTTAATAAAATGTATTTATAGTTATTTTTTGTACATATTAGTACCTATACCCCCCGGTTTCACAAACAATTTTAAAGCCTAGTCCTACACGGCAACGGCAAACATGCTGATCACTTCCGGTTTGTCGTTGAAGCGTGTTCTGAGCTGAATCTCCGTCAAGCCAATTATTTATCGTCTATTTTCTATCTTAAATTCCGATTTTATACACAATAATTTGTGTTTCTATAACGTGAGAATATATGCCCGATCGCATTCTGCAACGAGAATAATCAGAGCGGCTTGTTATCGCAAGTTTTATTTTGATTTCCCGAGTCCGCTATTAGCTTATAGCCCGTTAGCAAAGCCAGCGCCGGTGCCGCTAACACAGCTATATTATTTTACACACATTTAACATTGTTTCCCTGTTACTTGCTTAAATGACGGATTTGTGTCTACCTTTGTGTGCAAGTGAGGACACGTTCGAGCTGCATTCGGCGCAGCTCGAGCTGGAGGCCGTGGAGAGACGGATCCGCGAGCTGCTTGGGAAACAGGCCCAGCTGAGGAAACGGATAGCAAAGCTGGAAACATCTCGGGCTGATGCTCATAAGTCCGGGGTAAGTATGCAACGCGCTGCTAACGCTCCCACCACCTCTACTCCGTGTGTTTCTCTGCACAGGCCCCGTGCACCCGGGACGCGATCGTCACAGATGGCCTTCACTCCGGCGCCGGGAAACCACGGACCCTGGGTGCAGCAGCGGAAGACGCGATCCAGGCCCCGGGCGACGACCTCTCCCCCTCCAGTCTTCGACATCTCATCCCGGAACCGCTTCGCCCCTCTCTGCGAGACTGATCGTGACGCTGTGGTCATCGGAGACTCAATCGTCCGGCATGTCCGTGCTACGTTAGCTGAAGGTAAAGTGCACACTCATTGTCTCCCTGGTGCTCGTGTTCTTGATGTTTCTGTGCAGATACCCGCGATCCTGAAGGATGAGGAGAGCGTTGCAGCTGTTGTGATTCACGCGGGGGCTAACGACACCAAGCTGCGGCAGACGGAGACACTGAAGAGGGACTTCAGGAGCCTGATCGAGACGGTACGCAGCACATCGCCCGCGACGTCGATCATCGTGTCAGGACCTCTTCCCACGTATCGACGAGGACACGAACGGTTCAGTAGACTGTTTGCTTTAAATGAATGGTGGTTTTCATGGTGTACAGAGCAGAAAATTCTCTTTGTTAATAATTTGAATCTTTTCTGGGAGCGTCCTAGGCTATTCCGTGCTGATGGCCTGCACCCCAGCAGAGTCGGTGCGGAACTCCTGTCGGACAACATCACCAGAACGCTACGCTCCATCTGACTAGTAAGCCAATTCTCCAATAACTGCTATGATGACTTTTGTTCTACCCACTTAAATGATAAAGGTACTTGCAGTGTCCAATCTATACAGACTGTGTCTGTTCCCGAATAGTTAGATCAAAATATACATTTAATGCAGGATCTAGAACAAATCTGATCGTGATTAAACCAGAAAAATGCAAAATAAATTAACAAAAACAATTTTTTAAAACTTGGGCTCCTAAATATCCGATCACTCACACGAAAGCAGTTATTGTAAATGAAATAATCACTAATAGTTTTGATGTACTCTGTCTGACTGAAACCTGGCTTAAAACAAATGATTATTTTGGTCTAAATGAATCTACTCCACCAAGCTACTGTTATAAGCACGAGCCTCGTCAGACTGGTCGTGGCGGCGGTGTCGCAACAATATATAGTGATATTCTCAATGTTACTCAGAAAACAGGATACAGGTTTGACTCATTCGAAATACTTATGCTCAATGTTAAACTGTCAGATAAGCAAAATAAATCTGTCCTATCTCTTGCTCTGGCTACTGTGTATAGACCGCCAGGGCCATATACAGATTTTCTAACAGAATTTGCAGATTTCCTCTCAGACCTATTGGTTAATGTTGATAAAGCACTAATTGTTGGAGATTTTAACATTCACGTTGATAATACAAATGATGCGTTAGGACTTGCGTTTACTGACCTAATAAACTCTTTTGGTGTCAAGCAAAATGTCACCGGGCCCACGCATCGTTTTAATCATATGCTAGATTTAATAATATCGCATGGAATTGATCTAACTGATATAGATATCATACCTCAAAGTGATGATGTTACTGACCATTTCCTTGTATCATGCATGCTGCATATTACTGATATTAACTATATGGCTCCGCATTATCATCCAGGCAGAATTATTATTCCAGCCACTAAAGACAGATTCACAAATAACCTGCCTGATTTATCTCAACTGCTCTGTGTACCCATACATACAGATGAACTAGACACAATTACTAGCAACATGGGAACTATTTTCTAATACGTTAGAAACTGTTGCCCCATCAAATTAAAAAGGTTAGAGAAAAACGTGCTGCGCCATGGTACAACAGTTATACCCATTCTCTCAAGAAAGAAACTCATATTCTTGAGCGCAAATGGAGAAAAAACTAACTTGAAGTCTTTAGAATTGCATGGAAAAAACATTATGTCCAGCTATAGACAGGCTCCAAAAACTGCAAGAACCGAGTATATCCGCAAACTCATAGATAATAGCCAAAACAATCCAAGGTTTTTAATTAGCACAGTGGCTAGATTAACAAATAAACAGATGTCACCCGATCTAAATATTCCCTCACAGTTTAATAGTAATGACTTTATGAATTTCTTTACTGATAAAATAGATAATATCAGAAATACAATAACAAACGTAGATCCTACAGCGTCTATTACTTCAGCTTCATTCAGCGCACCCAAAGAAAAACTGCAGTGCTTTACAACTATAGGACAGGATGAGCTAAATAAACGTATCACTGCATCTAAACCAACAACATGTTTATTAGATCCTGTACCCACTAAACTATTGAAAGAGTTGTTACCTGTTGCAGAACAACCGCTTCTCAATATTATTAACTCCTCGTTATCTTTAGGTCACGCCCCAAAACCATTTAAGCTGGCAGTTATTAAGCCTCTTATTAAGAAACCAAAATTAGATCCTTGTGAACTGGCAAATTACAGACCCATTTCAAATCTTCCGTTTATGTCAAAAATATTAGAAAAAGTAGTGTCTGCTCAACTGTGCTCCTTTCTGCAAAAAAATGATATCTATGAAGAATTTCAGTCAGGTTTCAGGCCCCGCCATAGCACAGAAACTGCACTTGTTAAAATTACAAATGACTTGCTTCTTGCGTCAGACAAAGGCTGCATCTCGCTAGTTTTACTTGATCTTAGTGCTGCGTTCGACACTATAGATCATGACATACTGATAGATCGATTACAAAACTATACAGGTATTCAAGGGCAGGCTCTAAGATGGTTTAGATCCTACCTGTCCGATCGCTACCACTTTGTTTATTTAAACGGGGAGTCATCTCAATTATCACCAGTAAAGTATGGAGTACCACAAGGATCTGTCCTAGGTCCTCTATTATTTTCATTATATATTTTGCCCCTTGGTAATATTATTAGAAAATACGGATTAGTTTCCATTGTTATGCTGATGACACTCAACTATATATCTCAACAAAACCAGATGAAACTTCTAAACTATCTAAGCTAACAGAGTGTGTTAAAAATATAAAAGATTGGATGACCAGTAATTTTCTCCTATTAAATTCAGATAAGACCGATGTAATAAACCAGTTTAATATAGAGCTATTATTTCAGCTCCGGGAATTAGTTATTAAATATTCAATATTGCTTGGTTAAAAGTAATATTAATATTTAACTTATTTATACTGTATTAAGTGAACGTCCACCGAACACTAACCTCAGCATATCCTGTCGAAATCAAGCTTAGGTAGCTTTCTCTTTTATGGCAATAAGGAAAAAAACTTCAAATCACATTCCAGAGACAATTCTTTATAAAATAAAACAAGGTTTATTCGTAATACAGCTATTCTAACATAAATGGATTAACTAATAATACTCAAACATACACACATACACATGCATAAGGGATTTTGGTGAGTAAACTCCTAAAGTTAAAATTAGCCCTTTTAGCTATTTTAACGCTTGACTCGACCGAAAAGATCACGACAGATGCCTTTTACTCGGTTACTGCTCTCAGATCAGATTTTAGCAGTTCAATCAGCAATATAGATTTAGTTAGAGGTACTTGCTTTCGTTGTTGAAGCAGGCTGGATGTTGGTTTTGTTTCCTTCAAATGCGTTGCTCTGGTCTTTGTCCTCGGAGGCCACGTGGGTGGTTCGGGCTTCGGGTGCTCTCGTGTGGAAAGAAAACACGAGATGGATGCTGCCGCGTGACGCCACAGAAAGCTTTCCTATCGCCTGTAGGCGCTCAGTTCGTTGTTCTTTGATGTTGTGCCTTCTATCCTTCGCCTTCGACTAGATGGTTGGTTTAGTCGGTGTCGAGGTCAGAGTTCGGGTAATAGCGCGAGCAGGCAGAGCAGCGAAGAAGTACCAGCAGTTACGAGCGCTGCTCCAGAGATGTTCAAGAGATGTTCAAGCCAAGAGCCACGAGAGTCAAGAGCCAAGAGAGCGATTTGTGATTCGATGCTGTTGTTTTCAACAGTCCAACTTGCCCCCTGCCCACGGGCGGCTTGTCGAATCCGATTGTCCAGATGGGGCGGAGCCCCGCCCATGTCCAGGCTTGCTGGGTGGAATTTTAAGGTTCTGTGATATCTCATCACTTTTGGGAAGGATAAACTTATCGATCTTTATACATGTATAATTATGCAGGGTGCTAAATTTAACGGTCATCAACACAGTTTGTCACATCCGAGGCTAGCTTTCTTTAGAGATCAAACACTGCATTTTAATAATACACACATTACAGTTTATGCCGCTTAAAGCATGATTAAAAATCACCCACATTGTCCTAAATAATTGGCATCAAAATCATCACATCATGCCTATGAGGGAAAGAGTACACATTAAATATCCATATATTTATTTGTGTAGATAGTTGTAATAGTTATACGTGAAAAAAGGCAAGGAGTTTGGTTTTCCTTGGTCTGTCCGATGGAGAAGAATCCTGCTTTGTGTTAAATGGGGGTTTGAACTATGCTCTGAATGTATGACGGCGTCCAGAGCCATTCCCGGAGCCGTCGTACCTTTGCACGAAGCGTTAGTGATGGGATCAGTTGACCTTCTCCCTTTGCAGAGAGGAGGACTTGAGGAATAATTCACATTTGTTGCTGGGTTGAATTGTCTGTGTGTGTCTTCAGGTTGACATTGTGTTACACATCCCCTTTTGTGTGAGATGTACCCGATGGAACATCTTCAGGCACTGGAACAAGAGGGAGAGAGAATGGACACACACAAGACACCAACGAGATCTCTATCACTGACTGAAACCTGGTGCAGGGTAATTTGGAAAGGAACAGGTTAGAAACTTGAGAAGACATAGGGCTACCTTGTTTAGCATTGACAATTGGGTCATTTTGACTGGTTTAATTGTCGGGTTTTCACGAGACGGTATAGGCATGATCTCAATCAGGTTGGTCACATTCTCGGGTTCGGATTCTAGGTCGAGATTACCACGTCGAAAAAGGCGAGGGATGCCTGACGTGCATTTGTTGAGAGACTCTTGAACGACGCTCACTCGCTTGTGTAGGAGGAAGGCCAGTGTCAAAGTCACAACATATCCTACTATAGTAGAGATACAAAGCGCCGTGTCAGCGGCAGACCAGGACCGAATAATTGGCGCCAGCGGCGCGGAAGGCGAGCGATAGCTTCTAAAGCTGTGTCAACCGGTGTCAGATCAATAAGCTTGCGTTCCTTCCTCCTTGATCCTTTCTTCCAATTCTGGATCGAGGACAAAGGAATGCTGCTTGAAAAAGGGTGAGATTTCGATTTCCGCCTGATACTCGTGCCGGTGAGGTGATACAATGCTAGTTCGTCAATATGGAGGATCGAGCCCTTAGGGACTGTGATCCATAACGTTTGGTTAGGCAGACTAATGCGCGCGAGCGGTGTCGTGTTGATCATATGTGAGGGTAGCCGCTCGGGCTGGGGTGTTCACCAGCCATCGGTTTCCGACAATTTCGGCTTGTGTTACCTCAACCTGAGAACGTGGTGTTGCGTCGGGCGGGCAGCTAGCGGGTCTCATGGCTTCTAAGCCACAGATGCCCTCTGTATTATCGCGTATGAAGGGTTTACTCGGGCAGAGGAAGTGAATGTCTTTAGTGAGCGTACACATCTTTAGGTTTGGAGCCAAGTACAACTGTTCGTTGCTATCGTGATACGCGACGACCTCGGGAGTGTGGATTTTGACATAGGTGTTCCTTGCCAAAATCCCACATTCACAACATCTTTAAGCCGATAAATATTATTCGTGATCGATAATAGGCAAACTGAGAAGAACGCCAGATCGCCTGCTTCCGGTCTACGACAAGGGAATGGCGCTACCCAGGAAAAGGCGAGATGGGTTTGAATGGGGCTAGTGGGGCCCATGGTGGCCGGGTTAAGATGTTCTGGACAAGGCTAAGGGGTATCAGATAATGTGGAATCCTACCCATGGCTAGGCTATCAATTGAGGAACTCACTTGGCGAAAGCATGTCGGCCATGAGCATAGTTAGGAGTTGCGTTTGGGCTAAATCGCTTTGCACTACTGAGAATAGTTTATTAATAGACTTGATAGTTTGGTTTAGGAGGCTACTATGTGTGTTTAGAACTGTGATCGTGCCATTCAGGGATTTTCCGAAAGTCTGTAGGGCGTGGCTCTGAACTAGGAGCTGTTGTCGATCCCAGGCATTTCGGCCTGGATTTCACCCACATGTCGCCTGACAGTAGCTAGATTAACGGCGTTAGCCGTGTTCATGCCAATGTTGAACAGAGTTCCTACAGCCGCAGCAGCCCCAACAGGGCCCCAAAACCGCTTTGGTCGCCGGTTGTACCCGCTGAGGTCAGCCTGGGTTACAGTTAATTTTGTAATTGGAGCAGCATGTGGTTCACATCTGCTTGGGCATGGGCAAGGACTTCTCGAGTCCAACGGGCTCCAGCCCAAGAGGTGTGGGTGACTGGGAGGGTGTAGTGAACTCTGTAAACATCGGGATCTAGTCTAACATACACCTTTGGGTGTAGGTTTTACAGTTCGTTATTAATAACCCTGGCTGTTCAGCGGAGTACGATCCCTGAGGCTGGTCCGGGCGCTGCCACTTCTGGCTGGGGCATGGCCCCAATCACGAAGAGACACAGGGCGGCGAATCGGAGCATCTTCCTGGTGATTGAACAGAAAGAGGCATAATTAGCGGTGACGATCATTTTGGTGGGATTGTCTCGATCGGTTGACAACGGTTCTCACAGCCAATTACAACGATTTTACTTATTGACGGAAGTCGATCTCAATTTCAGGACCTGTATTCAAGGATTGGTTAAGGGGTTCAAAGTGAGAGAGGAAAGGAAAACACAAAGTGAGACACGAAGGAAAGAAACCAAACAACAAACTAAAAAAAAATTAAGACAAAAATTCAACATCAAAATCAAGCAAAAAAAAAAAAAATAATAATAATTTTTGAGGGTAACTCCTCGCTACTAGATTGGTCCTAGCAGTGCTGTGGAGGAGAGAATATGGGTTGTGTCTAAGCATGGTTGCTATATGTTTTCCTAACATATCAATACTAATGCTTGTGTGGTGCATATGGTGCGTGTGGTGCATATCGGTCTGTGTCAGTGGGTCTGATCTTCCCCCTTTCCATGTCGGCTGGAGCCCAGGGGCCTCTTTATCTGGTTTCGATGGACCCATCGAAGGACTGGCTCGCTGCGCCCTTGTCTGATTTTGATTCGATAGGCAACAGGTGAGAGCTTGTCTACAATCTCATGGGGTCCTGTCCAGTGAGGTAGGAACTTCTTTGACAGGTGATGGGGAGCATTCGGCCTTGGTCGGGCGAAACTGTAGTACCACACTTGATCTCCGACATTGAGCTCATGGTGAGAGGCCTTTGGTCGTAGTAGGCTTTTTCGGCCTTCCGCGCCGTTGTAGCTGCTGTTGCCAAGGCGAAAGTTGTTCTCAGGTGCTGATGTAACTCTTCCAGGTACTGGTGAGTGTTGTAGGCGGTGACGAGGTTCAGGTCACCAGGTTGGTACAGCAGGTGTAGTGGTAGCGTCATGTTTCTCCCTGTCATCATTGTGAACGGGGGTATTCCGGTAGATTGATGGGGTGTGGCTCGAGCGGCCATCAGTACCAGAGGGAGTTTAATGTCCCAACTTTTGATTGGTGGCTACGTATTTTTTAACATGCTGACCACTGTTCTGTTAGCCCGTTCCACTTGACCGGAGGAAATTGGGTGATAACTTATATGGAGTTTGGCTTGTATACCCAGGAGTTTCCATACGTCTTGCATGATTTCAGCGGTGAAGTGGGTTCCGCGATCAGAGTTGACCCTTAAAGGCAGTCCGAATCTTGAGAAGATATGGTTCATTAACAGGCAGGCTGTGGTTTCTGCTGTATCGCTGGGAGCTGGGAGGCACTCTATCCATTTTGTGAATTCGCAGATCACGGTGAGGAAATATTTGTTGCCCGCTGTCGACCGTGGTAGGGGTCCTACCCAGTCTATTTGGAGGTCCGACCATGGGAAGGTCATTCCTTTCCTTTGCAGTGGTGCTCGGTGGTTTGGATTTGCCGGTTGGAACTGGCAACACACCAGGCATCCTTTAACGATTCTGCTACGCCTTGCTGCATGCCAGGCCAGTATGCCACTTGCTTGAGTGTTTCATAGGTGGCCTTGACTCCGTGGTGTCCTGCGCATGGTGCATCGTGTGCGTGTGTCAACATCATCCCCCTTTGGCCATGAGGGACTACGAGCCTTGGAGCAGTGGGTGGCTCAGGGACATACGTGAGGACACCGTCTCGTAGGTGCAGCATGTGCTTGATGGAATGGAGCGTGCGGAGTTCGGAGGATGTTTGTAGGTCCGAGGTGGAAATGGGATTTTCCAAGGGGTCGGACAGGTGTGCTACTATGGTCTGTATTGCTGAGTCCTCATGTTGTAGGGTGAGGAGGTCCTCATCAGCGAACTTAGGCGATAGGGAGATGTGGGAGGAGGCGGGTGTGTGCCCATTCGTGGCACTTTGGCGGCGGGTCACCGCTGCCACAGTAGGGTGGGGTGGGAGGGCATGAAATGTCCAGGACTCTCCCTGTAATGCCCCTGCTTTGGCGAGGGCATCGGTTTGGTCATTTAAGTCTTTGTCTTGTCCTGGTTGACGTGAATGACCTCTGACCTTTTTCCAATAAACGACCATGTCGTGTTCAGTGACGATGGCGTCGCTTGCTTGGAAGAGTTCCTGGTGCTTGACAGGCTTGTTGTTAGCTGTCTTGAATCCATTCCTTTTCCATCCAGTTAGATGGCATATGAAACTTAGACGGGCGTAGTTCGAATCGGTACAGATGAGGAGTTCTCTGATTTTGTGGGTTGCAGCCAATTGTAGTGTGATGAGGATGGCTGCTATTTCTGCATATTGTGATGATTGTGGGCCAAGTTTGAGTTGCTGCGGTGGGCACGGGTCATTGTTGAGCCAGACCACACCCGCTCCCGCTTGTAACTTGCCCTCGCGATTATATGAGCAGCCATCGACATATGCTGTGGGCATTCCTGTACACACATTCTCCTCAAGTACCGATGATTTGTCGCCATGCGGTCGTGGCAGTTCTTTTGGCGCTGCTGAGGTGTCCAGCGTGTCCGTTGAACAGTTTTGGCATGCCGCAAGCCCGTTTCCCAGTGAGGATTTGTAGTTCTGGGCATATCTTGCCTCCACATCCCTTCCTTGGAGTGTCATTAGCCAGGTAGCTATGCGTGCGTTGGTTACCACGCCATCTCTGATTCGTTGACTGTTGAGGAAGGTAACTGGCTGGTGGCACGTTTCGATGATGACTTTCTGTGCACCGATGTAATTAGAGAAACGCTGAATGCCCCACACAGTGCAAAGCAAAGCTTTTTCGCAGTGTGAATACTTGCATTCTGGGGGAAGCAGCGTTTTGCTGGCATAAGCGACCACTCGCTTGTCCTTATCATGGAGCTGGTATAGACCCGCACTGAGGCACTGGTCAGAGAATCCCGTCCAGATAGAATTCCTTCCTGGGTCTGGGTAGGCGAGGCATGGAGCAGAGCGCAGGCACTGTTTGAGCTGGCTCATAGCTGTGTCCTGGGCCTTTGTCCAAACAAAAGGTTCGGCCCTTTTTCAGGAGGGAAGTTAGTGGTCGTATGCGATGTCAGCGTAGTTTTCGATGAACTGTCGTGAGTAATTGCACACTCCCAGAAAGCTTCGCAACTCAGAGACGTTAGTTGGTGTTTTATGCTTTGGATTGCTTGGGCACGGTTAGATTGTGGCTCAATGCCGTTTCTTCCGACGAGCAGTCCAACATAATTCACCTTGGTTTTGCACCATTGTCCTTTGT
Source organism: Gymnocypris eckloni scoliostomus (assembly GCA_027564155.1). Taxonomy (NCBI): domain Eukaryota; kingdom Metazoa; phylum Chordata; class Actinopteri; order Cypriniformes; family Cyprinidae; genus Gymnocypris; species Gymnocypris eckloni. Next base: position 31,567,832 of record CM050416.1, read on the forward strand.
GAAGGGCGATTTTAGCTCCGCTGTTGTCAGCTGGTTTAGGACATGGTCGATTTCTTTGAGGTGGTCTTCCACACTTGAACTTTTCATTAAGACGTCGTCTCACGTGAGACGAGGTTGCCTCGGACTCTGGCGTCAGGGCATGCTTTGTTAAGGAAAATGTTAAATTCTGCCGGTGAATTGGCATAGCCAAAGGGACACCGTGTGAAGGTGTACTGTCGGTTGCCGAAAGTGAATGCCAGCTTATGTTGGTCATCGGGGTGGACAGGGATCGTCAAAACCCGGAGGCGGCGTCCAATGTGGACAGGATCGTCGAGCCTTTGATTTTTGGTATTTCTTGGTCCAACTGGGTCATAGGCCATCGTGACAATGGTACTTGCTGATTCAACTTGCGGTAGTCGATAGTGGGCCGCCATTTGCCGTTGGGTTTTAGAACTGGCCATATCGGGCAGAATATGTACTGTTACAGGGCCGGATGACCCCTTTTCCAGCATGGAGTCAACAATTTCTTGCACTGGCTCATATGACGCTATCGGAATCTTGTACTGTCGCACAAAGGTGGGTGGTGCATTTGGGTTTGTCGGTATGCGCACCGTGTGGATGTTTGTCAATCCACAATCTAGAGAGTCCTTTGCGAAAGAGTCCTTGTACTTCAGCAGAACCTCTTTGAGTCCTTGGCGCTCCACTTCGTTGTGGAGGGCATCCGCTTCACTCAAGATCTGTTGAATTTGAGTATTGAACCCGGCGTAGGGTTCTTCTGCAGTTAAGTCATTAAAGGGGCTTTGGGCCCCGTTGGTCACCCGGGTAGGTGGTTCTGTCGCAGGCTGGGTTGAGACAGCATAGACAGTGAGGTGAGTGTCATCCATTAGTTCTGACCGGCAGACGCTTTCTCTGGACACTGGCAGGATTGAGGTGATGGCAATGACTTCATGAGGTTTTGTGAATGTTATAGTGTCATTGTATCCATCTGACATTAGTTGGGCTGGTATGGGGCCTATGACAGGTACCATCAGTTCAAAGTCATGGAATGCCTGGTTGATGAGCCATCCCAGGTGGCTGGCTTTGGGAACGTGGATGTCTTGGGCCATACAGTTATTGAACAACACATATATCGCACGAGATGACACTTCAATGAGAGGTGTAGCTTCCAGAGTCAGTCCGAGTTTTAGGCAGGTTCTGGAAGGTTGGAAGAAGCTCAGCTTACTGTTGAGAGTTTGGCCAGGTCGCATGTTGAGGCGGACACTGACACTTTTGCTGTAGGCAGGTATTGTGGCTCCTTGTTCCGTGATCATAGCGCATGCGTCCGCATGGTTTGACCGGATTGGAGGTTCTTGAGATTGACTGAAGTTGTCAGTTGGTGTGACAGGGGAGCCCATATGATGTTGTTTACAGTGTCAATGTGAGCATTGAGTCGAACCATGATATCCGCTCCAATGTAGATGCGGCAGGTCTGGGATGACGAGGAAGTAGTGACTCAGCTGTCTGTTGTTCCATCGTATGTCCAGAGCGCAGATGATCTTGGAGGTGGCCATGGTTGTCGACCAGGGACTGAGAGGGTAACGGCTGTGCTTAGTGACATGTGGTAGACTTTGACAGCTCTGCTTCAATGTTTTGAATAGTTTCAGGCTGATGGCTGAGTTCTCTGCCCATAGGGCTAGTGCTGCCTCGGACACTGATATGCCATGAACCTCTATCGCAGTCATGATTTGAAGGAGGCCTGTGTTTGGTTCAGGCTCGTGCAGTGAGCAGAGGAGAGGGTCGTTGGCGTTTGTGCTCGGCCCAGACCTGGGCTCTGTTACTGCTTCATCGGTCATTGACTTAGGGGTAGTGTCTGTGACTTGACACTGTGACTCGTTGGAGTCTAATGACTGGCAGGGCAGAGGCTCACGGACTTGTGTCCAAATCTTTAGGTGCTTGAAGTCGATTAGGGGTTCGAAGCGATTAAGCAAATCTTTTCCGATGAGGAGCGGGTACGTGTTGAGTGTTGACACGTATACAGGATGGACGAAGTCCATGGGTCCCACTGTTAGATGGATTGGGGCCACATGTTTTAGTTGTAAGCCCGTGTGAGAGTATGCTTGTACGTTTAGTTCGCACCTTTGGAGCTTGAGGGTGCCATTAGTCCTCTTCGTTCCTTCTTGGACTTCTTTGAGAAGTTCTGTAGACATTAGAGTGATGTCGGCTCCCGTGTCCAGAAGGGCTTCGACTCTGATGTGTCGTTCGATGATGATGGAGAGGTAAAACTTTCTTGCTATACCCTTTTCAATGAGATCGCCTAGAGTTGAGGAACTGGAGTTTGGGAGGAAATATTTAGGATGTCAGGGCTGACCTGGCGTTCGGAGGAGTGGCAGATGACTAAGACAGCGCTTTCAGGAACTTGAGGATTTTCAACAGCAGGTGTCTGCTGAACGCTGCTGGAGTTTGGAGTATTGGGTGCTGAGTTAGTGTTTAACTTTGTTGCTGGATTTTCAGGTGGGGCTTCATGTCCATCTGAAGTTAAAGTGTTTATTGTACTCTGAGACTGAGGTGAGGCGGTGCTGTTTTCTGTGGCTGGTTCGTTTGTCTTGTCGCTGCTTTCTCGTCCGTCAGCTAGTCAGGCTGAATCTGGGTTTTCTTTCTTTTCCCACTTCTTATCTTCCTCTTTTCGTTGAAAGAACTCCTTCATCATCATTTCCATCATCTTCTGTGAGTCAAGTGCGGTGGTGTTTTTCGTTCTTGTATGGACTCAGTTTGAGCTTGGTCACTTTGGAGTCTTGGTGAGTTCTTTCGTCGATTCCTTGGGCTGATTGTTCCAGGGTGAGTTTGTCGCTTTCCCTTGGAGTTCCATTGGATTCCCATGAGCGTTTCTCTCTTGGGTTCCACGATCTCTCCCATTGCCTTTCCTGAGGCCTTGCTTGGTCCCATGACTTATCCCAGTGTCGCCCAGGTGAGCGTTGACGTCCCACGTGGTCCATCCCATCGGTCATACCTCTGTTTAGGTCGGGTTCCAGCGTGTGAGTCTCGTTCTCTGTTGGACGGGGTGCATTCCACTCCTGTGTGGTGGTTTAGCACTGTCTTGGCGTTGGGTGCCCTCCAGCGCCAGTTCTTGGTGTTGAGTGTTGAAATCAAGAACTGCTGGGGTTTTGCGCTCTTTTCTGAGGCCATCTTTTGTTTGCCGAGGCTTTTTGCACCAAGTCTCGCAACTGCTGAATGTTCATTGTTCGTGGGCATGCGAGAACGCCAAGATGGTGGCTTATGCCAGGATGAAGGTTCCTCAGGAAGAGAGTTTTAAAGTTCAGTTCCTCTTCCATGTCAGATTCGTTACGAGTTCCAAAATATGCTTGTCTGAGTCGACTGTAGTAAGCTTGAGGAGTGTCGTGACGTCCTTGTCTCGTCTCCAGGGCAGCCACTAAGCCTTGATCGGACTCAGGGTCAGCAAACTCTTTAATGAGGGCCTTTTGAAGCCGTTGATAGTCAGTCTTTGTGTTAACAGGCTGCCGGTCAAGGAAGCTGCGCACTTCAGGACTGGATGTCGTCCGGAGTAAGTATAGTTTATCTTTGTCCGTAACGTTAGGTCGCATTTCCAGATGGAAATCAATATCTTGCAGATAAGCGTGACATTTTGGCTGTTTGGCAAGCTGGGGTTGAATTTTCCGATGTTTCGGGCGAGCTTGTCAAGATCTTTAAGGTCCAAGCCGTGCACTGACCTGCGGCTGGCTGCAGCAGATTCTTTTGGTTCCGTCGTGATATAGCGTTCTTCCGACGGCGCTGGTGAATGTTTTAACACCATCCCCTCTATCTTTGGTTCACGTGTCGGTCCATGAACAGGCGACCCAGTCCTGCTTGACGGGGGTGCCGTAGGTGCACGCCCTGTACTTGACGGCTCGCGGCGTAGTTCATAAGCATGCCTGAGTTCTTCTTGGAAACGTTCAGACTCCTCTGTGACGTAGTCGAGCTGTCGTGTTAAGCGGCAAATCTCGTTTCTTGATTCAGCCAAATGAGCTTCGAGGGCCTTGATTCTGCTGGTTTTGTCCCTGAAGTCGGTCTTTGCCTTTTCTAGTAGCTTCTCTGCATACTGTAGCTTGTCTACACGATCAGCGAAGTCCTCTTTGAGCTGCTGCATTTCGTGGCTGGTAGCTTCTAGAGTCTCTTTTAGCCTGTTGGTCTCCTCCTCAGCGCCTTGCTCCACCTCATCGGTCCCTTCCTGTCGTACCTGAGCTCCACGTTCCAGCTGCTCTATGCGTCGAGCGCTTGTCAGCTCCTGCTGGCGCAGCGCGTGCTTGTCGCTCAGTTTGAGGGTGGCGATGAGTATGTGGCTTAAAGAACCGGTGATCTTGGCTAATTCTTTGTGACTGTAGTTTTGACTTGGGTCTTGTCCCATAATGCTTGCGTTGTCATCTAGTTGATTCTGTGTCTGATGTTGGAGTGCTTCAGCAGCTTTAGGGAGTATGCTGTCCGTTGTAACACTTAGCCACATTTCCAGTCCTTCCCAGTGACCGACATGTTCTGTTTCGTGAGACATGTTCTGGCGGGTCAGGGGGATCTTGGACCGAACTGACACAGACCTTGAATAGGAAACAAAGCAAAACAAAACACAAACAAAACAAACAGGGGTGTAAATGTGCACAGTGTAGTGTATGCTAGTGTTGAGTGTGTCTCTGTGTTTGTGGTCCTCTGGCAGGTGCTTCTAATTCGTAGTCTCTGCAGATAAATTATTGGGCACACATAAGGGCAGCCCAGCTGGGAAGCAGAGAAAGAAAAACACACAAACAGAATGGGTACACAAGGACAATAGCACTAAACAGATCTCTCTTTTAATAGCAGATTTTCTTCTTTTCGCTTTGTTAAGTCTGATTTAGAAGGACGCTTCTAATCAGAGGATTGTAGGCGAGATTTTCTCTTTTTGTAATAAGACTGTTATTGCTTATTCCAATTTTCTCCTTGATGGAGGAAACCAACAGCAATGACAGTGCTTGTCCCTTAATGGCAGGATTTTACACCGCAACGCTGGTCAGCGTGTGTCGCGCGTGTTTAAAAATTTTGCCGATGTCTATCTTCTCATTGCACCTGCTTTAACTGGGAGGGGTAGGATTTCACAATAGAGGGTAAATGATAAACAGTTTGAATGTGGTTCTCAAGTTTCATAAACATCTGTTCAATTGTGACATTTCGCTCTATTCGTGATCTTCCCCTGGCCAAGTCTTAAGCAAACAAGTCAAATTGGAAGTTAGTAACAGGGAGAAAAGAAAAGAGATTAAGATTTATTCCCAAGATTTAAAACTAATACGTCGGCACAAGGTGGTGCTGTTGAGTGATACGCTTAGGTTGGTTTGGCTGTTTACAAGGTAAACAAACTGACCTAGGTTGAGGAAACCTTAATTCCCTTTTGGGGTTTTCTAATTAGAAGGTTACGTTTTATGCTCCAGATTGGTGAGAAGTGACTTTGATTGTATGGTGTCACTGTCACTTCTCCAACACAACACTAGGGGGAGCACTATCTACTCTCAGGCCTAAGTAAAGAGGACCTCATTTAATTTTAACTTAATTTGAGTTAATCAGATCCCCTAAGGAGATGAAGTCTGAAATTAGAATTAAAAATTAGAATTTGGTTTCTAATTAAAATTTATGATGTTATAATTAAAATTAATAGGATTCACTTAGGATTAGAATTTACAAATGCAATCTGCAATTGAGTTGACAAACCAATATTGTTGCAAAATGTAAACAGGAAGTGTAATTAATTATTAAATGTAATTAGAATTTTCGAATTCATAATTAATTATCAAATTAATTTACAGCTTCCAAATCACTAGTTTCGGATTCCTATAATAGTAATTAAAATAATTTACAACTTACTCATTCCTCATTGTCATTAACATCAAACCAAATTAATTTGTATCCTGATTACTTGTAAACAAAATTAAAAATTTCTGGCCCTCTTGATAATTAAGGTTTCACTATGGTGGTCAAATTATAAGAGCGTTTATGATTCATAAATGGATACTGTTGTTGCTGGAAGCAGGAATTGAAATAATTTTGTTAAATGAAATTAATTCAAAATTAATTTGTAATCAATTGTGACATTCAACTAACAATTAAAAATTCCTAACAATAGCGCTTATCCATTGATGTGTTTTAAAATCATAAAAGCCATTATAATTGAATGAGATCAAACTCACCATATAATCAACAGTATATTAAACCAACCTGTGAAAATGTCAGACAGATAAATGGGTATAACATTAACACAGCCAGCTTATCAACATATGTTAGTCTGTTAACTGGGGAGAGAGCAAACGGAAAATGTGAGTGGCTTTTTCACACCCACCCCCTTTCATTCACTCATATGCAAACTCTTTAAATGCTATGTGCTAATCACTAGCCGTAAGGCAAACCATATTGCCTTTGCTATGATGCTAAAACTTCTTTGTTTCAGTTAGCTTGTATCGCGCTAGTGCTATTCATTTAAACGTGGCTGAATCTCCACTCGTAAACTGCTCCGGATCTAGCCTCTGAAAACTTCCTGGCTAAGCTCACCAGGGTAGCTCACACAGGTTGCTATGGTGACTCACACCCGTTGCGTGTAAACCTGTTCACGCCCCAACCAATAAGCCTTGTTCAGAGGTGAATCGTTATAGCACATACAATCTCACTCGTTTAGGGCGAGGAATTAATCTACTGATTAATTTATAAATCATTGCGGCCTCGGCGGACCGTTATGCGAATATTTGTCTGTTAAAATATTAACACATCAAACAATTCGATCGATTGCAAATATTCTCCCTCTCTCAAAACGACTGGCCACTCCTTTGAGCGCCGTGCGTTTGAATTTCACTAGTGTGACTTCAAATACTGGCTGAGAATTTATTAATTAGCTACTTTAATATTCCTACAGCCGGGAGAATAACATTATAGCTGAGTTTGAAAGTGGGACACGCACTTACAAATCAAACTATACAGGCCTTCAATCAGAGCAAACGAGGAACACGCTCATTTGTCTCTTTTATGCGCTTTAGAGCGACTTTTAATTATTTACTGCAGTTTCTTCTCACAAACTCGAGTTAAACAAATACCCTCTCTTTCATTCAAACGCACTGTGTTTTACCAACAAGAATGCAATACCACAAATAACCGCTTTTCCTGTATTTACTCAGTTTTTCCGGATAAAAACTGAGAAATACCCTTTTGCCTCTGGTTTGATTTTCAGATTAATCCTTAATATGCCAGCTGTTTTCCTCCACCATTCTGTAATAAACCAGTTTAATATAGAGCTATTATTTCAGCTCCGGGAATTAGTTATTAAATATTCAATATTGCTTGGTTAAAAGTAATATTAATATTTAACTTATTTATACTGTATTAAGTGAACGTCCACCGAACACTAACCTCAGCATATCCTGTCGAAATCGAGCTTAGGTAGCTTTCTCTTTTATGGCAATAAGGAAAAAAACTTCAAATCACATTCCAGAGACAATTCTTTATAAAATGAAACAAGGTTTATTCGTAATACAGCTATTCTAACATAAATGGATTAACTAATAATACTCAAACATACACACATACACATGCATAAGGGATTTTGGTGAGTAAACTCCTAAAGTTAAAATTAGCCCTTTTAGCTATTTTAACGCTTGACTCGACCGGAAAAAGATCACGACAGATGCCTTTACTCTGTTACTGCTCTCAGATCAGATTTTACCAGTTCAATCAGCAATATAGATTTAGTTAGAGGTACTTGCTTTCGTTGTTGAAGCAGGCTGGATGTTGGTTTTGTTTCCTTCAAATGCGTTGCTCTGGTCTTTGTCCTCGGAGGCCACGTGGGTGGTTCGGGCTTCTTCGGGTGCTCTCGTGTGGAAAACACGAGATGTGGATGCTGCTGCAGCGTGGCGTCACAGAAAGCTTTCCTATCGTCTGTAGGCATTCAGTTCGTTGTTCTTTGATGTTGTGCCTTCTATCCTTCGCCGACTAGATGGTTGGTTTAGTCGGTGTCGAGGTCAGAGTTCGGGTAATAGCGAGCAGGCAGCGAGCGAAGAAGTACCAGCAAAGTTACGAGCGCTGCTCCAGAGATGTTCAAGAGATGTTCAAGCCAAGAGCCACGAGAGTCAAGCGCCAAGAGAGCGATTTGCGACTCGCGCGTTGTTTTCAACAGTCTGACTTGCCCCTGCCCACGGGCGGCTTGTCGAATCCGATTGTCCGTATGGGGCGGAGCCCCGCCCATGTCCCGGCTTGCTGGGTGGACCAAAAGTTCTGTGATATCTCATGCACTTTTGGGATCGATAAACTTACCGATCTTTATACATGTATAATTATGCAGGGTGCTAAAATTTAACGGTCATCAACACAGTTTGTCACATCCGAGGCTAGCTTTCTTTAGAGATCAAACACTGCATTTTAAAACACACATTACAGTTTATGCCGTTTTAAAACATGATTAAAAATCACCCACGTTGTTTTAAGTAATTCGCATTCAAAATCATCACATCAAGCCTATGAGGGAAAGAGTACACATTAATATCCATATATTTCTTTGTGTAGATAGTTGTAATAGTTATACGTGAAAAAAGAAAGCAAGGAGTTTGGTTTTCCTTGGTCTGTCCGATGGAGAAGAATCCTGCTTTGTGTTAAATGGGGGGGGTTTGAACTATGCTCTGGAATGTAGACTTGACGGCGTCCAGAGCCATTCCCGGAGCCGTCCGTACCTTTGCACGAGCGTTAGTGATGGGATCAGTTGACCTTCTCCCTTTTGCAGAGAGGGGGAACTTGAGGAATAATTCACATTTGTTGCTCTGTTGAATTGTCTGTGTGTGTCTTCAGGTTGACATTGTGTTACACCGAGATATTACTTTTATTGGACCTAAAGACAGTACACAGAATCTCTTGGATTACAATTTGCAACTAGACGGATGTAATGTTACTTCCTCTACAGTTAAAAATCTGGGTGTTATATTAGACAGCAACCTATCTTTTGAAAATCATATTGCCAATGTTACAAAAACAGCATTCTTCCAACTTAGAAACATTTCCAAGCTACGGAACATGTTAAGTGTTTCTGATGCAGAAAAGTTAGTTCATGCATTCATGACCTCTAGACTGGACTATTGTAATGCACTGCTAGGTGGTTGTCCTGCATCTTCAATAAACAAGCTACAGATAGTACAAAATGCTGCAGCTAGAGTCCTTACCAGGTCAAGAAAATATGATCATATTACTCCAATTTTACAGTCTCTGCACTGGCTACCTATTAAGTTTCGTATCAGTTACAAAATATTATTACTTGTGTAGGGACTCCTAAAATATACCTTGGTTTTAATGCTTTGTCAGAAATAATGCACAGTATTAAAATGTATTTTATTTTATTTATCTTTATTTCGAAATATGATGCAACAACTATATGCTTGCTTATATTCAATGCGAAAGCGTGTTCAATACAGGTGTACTATTGCAAGCCAGTTACTGTTGAGCTTGAGGGTGCGTCATAACGTGAGTCGCGTATTGAGGAAGAAGGAAGGAGGAGCATCGCACATGGCGAGCAGAGGCTGCACGTGAATTTGGTGTGTGAATATCTGAGTCGTTGTCATTTTTGGAGACCGTGTATTTTTTTTAATATAAGGCCCAAAGTGAAAGGGAACAACCCTTGTTTATTTTGGTTTGTTTGCTTAAAGTATTTTTATTTTCCCTATTGTTTTATTCGCGATTGTCCGAGTCACCGGGTGTGCGGACAGTTAGAGACATTCACCTTTCACGGAAAGTGACTTCATTGAAGACGTTCGTAGTGAACTTGAGCTGAATTTGTTCGGAACTGAATGCATCCTGTTTCTTCAAGGGACTTTGCTGGACTGGACTCGTCGTGTGCCAGGGACTGTTCGAGATAAGAAGCAGTGAGGTTGTGCCGTGAGTTATTTCAATATTGCCTCATTATCGTCGGAAGAACGTAAGTGGATTCATTTTCGTGACTCGCTGACTGTGAGCGATTACTTTCAATTCATCATCTGATTAATGTGCACCAACGAACTGGGCCCCAACGATACCGATCGATCGTACATTTGAACTGTTTGACTGACTCAAATACATTTGAACTGATCGACTGACTTGCATATATTTGAACTCATCATAAGATATGTAATGAATGTGCATACAATACTGAATATGATGTGAGCCAAGTTTTTCTCAAGTGTATAACTGATCTTAAAAGAGATATTGTTGTTTTTCATTATTGTATTACGGAGTTCTGGAGAAAATTGTTTTACCAGAATAGGGTTCTAAATTGACATTATATATATATATAAATTGAGTTAAAGTATTCTAAAAAATAGGAACAAAGCAAAGGTTAAGAAGGAGAGAGTAATAAGTGTGAAAGAACAAGAACCATTCTGAGACTACAAAAGAGTTTATCTTTTATTTAAAAGAAGAGAAGCAACTTGCATATTAGCAAGGGGAATTGTTTACTTGTTTTCTTTAACAAAGGAGGTTGTTATTGATTTCTTCATTAACTTTTTTCTTTAAGAAAAAGTTATTACATGTAAAAATAAATCTTTGTTATTATTTTTTTCTCTTTAGCATCTGTATGCTGGTATTTCATTGAGTCTGGCAAGTTAATTCATTTACAAAGTTACTCAATTCCGGTAAATCACAAATAATAATGGTTTAAGTGACCTTGAGTAAATATTCATTTTCAGGCCTAATTCACCATCCAACTGCCGGGGATCCAGGATTTATGTTAGATAAATAATTAAGTTAACCCCAAGGGTTAACAAAAGGGTTACACTTGCCTATAAGGCCCTAAATGATTTAGCTCCTGCGTACCTAACTAATCTTCTATCACGCTACAATCCAACCCGCTCCCTTAGGTCGCAAAACTCTGGACTCTTGGTAGTACCTAGGATAGCAAATTCCACTAAAGGAGGTAGAACTTTTACATATCTGGCTCCTAAACTCTGGAATAGCCTTCCTGATAACGTTCAGGGTTCAGACACACTCTCTCTCTGTTTAAATCTAGATTAAAGACGCATCTCTTTAGCCAAGCATTCATATAATGCATCTCACAATCTTGTACTGCCAGTCTATCTGAACAAATGCACATTATTATTATTATGCTTTAGCTTGGGTTATACTGATAATTGCATCCAGGGTTATTCCTGGATGGAACAACTGCTACGCTAATTGTCTTACTGTTTCTATGTTACTGCCACGGGATTAACATCCCGTGGTAGCAAGGAATTACACAAGCTTCAGTCTGGATCCAACCCTTAAACGATTGAGATGACCGAACACCTGAGAAGAGACGATAACAACCCCTCGGAGGACCTCAGAGGAAGCCAACCATCAGCGATTATACTGACTAACCAAAGTCTGCCATAAATGGAGGATCAGCACCAAGAGACAACCTCTACAGCCCTGAATGTCAGTGGAGTCTAGGACACATAGATGAGCCCCAGAGACAGATCTCCAGTGAGGACCTCGTCACCTAGACATCGATCGGGGAAAGACCCCTGGAACCAGTGGACCACTTACACTCTGACTTTGCTGCAGTTGGAACAAGCTACTGATTCGTCTGGCCGGAGGGGAACTGGCCCCCCGACTGAGCCTGGTTTCTCCCAAGGTTTTTTCTCCATTCTGTCAGCGATGGAGTTTTCGTTCCTTGCCGCTGTCGCCTCTGGCTTGCTCGATCCGGATGTGGAGCTTAAGTCACAGGTAGCTGATCATTGTGGGAACTAAACATACACGGAGGCTATTTTCATTGAGTGCCAAGGCCCTGTTTTAATAATTATCTCAGACACTGACTTAATTTTGCATTGGTTCATTCCACATACACATACTTTCACACAATTTCCCTTGTCTCTTCAATTTGAGTTATATTCATAAAGCAATTGCTTCTGTACTTGTCATAGTAACATTTAATGAATGTAACTAATATTTATATACTAGTCTAGAACAATGTTTTGTGTAGCATTTTTATATAAACAGTCAAAATAATCTCAGAAGATATTAATCTAAGGAGGAGACAGAAGAACAGAGTTTGGCTGACAAAAACATTTGGGTTTCATTGTAAGATTTTAAAATGTTAAACAGATTTTAAAATGTTCAACATGATTCCCACGTATATTTGCACTAGCATGTATGTTGCACTATCCGTACTTCTTGGAAGCTCCTGTCGCCAAGTCCAATTCCTTGTGTGTGTAAACAAGCTCTTTCTGACTTCTGAACACAACACTGAAATCATGAAATCGTAGATGTTTCACACACCATTTTTAACATATGACAGGAAAGAGATTGTTTTTCAGTGCAACATGGTCAAAGAACAGACACAATGTATAATTATATATGATATTTATTATTTTAATATTATTAGTAGTTCTCTCGCAGATTCTCTATACTGTTAAGCAATTCTCTGTATTTGACTGTTAACTAAATACAATTAAGGAAAACATTAAATGCTTTTGTAGTCATTCAAAAATAAATATCTCACTCTCATGCTGTTTCAATGTTGTATGACTCATTCTTCTGTATAGAAGATACTTTGAAAAATGTGTCAATGCTGTTTTGTTCACACTGGTTTCAAACAGGTGAGTAAATGATGACAGTTTTCATTTTTGGGTGAACGTATACCTTTACATTATAATCTATTATAGGCTACTTGGATATTGGTGATTCCGAATTTCTTTTCTTAAAATAATAATAGTAGGAAATATGTGAGAGATAGAAGCAAATGTGCATTTACCTGTGTGACTTTAATTATAATTTGCATGATACAATATGAGAAAAATGAATATTTGTAGTTTGGTGTTGATAAAGATACCGATGGGACTGTGGAGGCTGGGAAATACTGGTTGTAAAAAAGATGAAAGAAAGAATGACAGGATACTCACACCAGACTTAAGCAGTTTATTAGGCCACAGATATTGTAGAGGTTTGTTTCAGGCATTGTTGGAGCTACACACTGCAGAAGTCACCAATGACAACTAGGTAGGTAGGCTAATCTATTCAAATTAATAAATACATTAAAGCCCCACAAATTAAATATATAAAAGCTAAACACGTTTGCGCGTTGTTTCAAGGACACGCCCACAACATGGGGAACTAATGACTATTCACGTAAACTCCACCCACTGGAACAGTTTTTCACGGAACTGAATATTACACAACACCGGTTGTCGAGGCGTGCCCTGTGTTTCCGTCTGGTCCGCGTCCTTTAGAAACTCAAACACCGACCACACGTAAAGCAAACCCGCGTTAAGCTGCTCATGTGTTTGCCACAAACGGGCAAAACATCCCTCGGCCGAGTCCATGTTCGATCACCATAAACTTTATTTACGCCATTTACTCCACAACCACCACCACAACACGAATTGCCACCAACAACACCTTTTAACGCATCACTTCCGGTGTGTGGTACATTCCCTTTCCGTGAAGAATCTGTCATTGTAAATTTGTTTCGGGACTGGTAAAAGTGTTTTGCGTCTTGTTAATTTGTTTTCTAAAATGTAAATTTGTTTCGTCCGTGGCAGTGGCGGATCTAGGATTTTTTAAAGGCAGGGGCCACAGTGGGGCCACAATTTACAGAGGGGGGCCGAGTATAATGCAATTTTTTTAGATTATTTTGTTACGTGGCACTGAAATGCTGTCATACTTTTTTATTTCTCACCCATCATTGTTTTAATGAAAATAAATGCTTTTCTGATGTGATTTGAAATTATGAAAAGGAAGAAAATACTTCGCCAAAAGGCAGATTCGAACACGGGTCGATCAAGGCGTCACTTTTACCATCTGCGCCATTAGAGCTGATGATTACTCTATCTTTTGTAGTGTTGACTATCACAGTTAGAGATATATAAGGTGCCATTAAAGTGTAATATTACAATATACACGGTGAAGTAAAGTGCAACAGAATGCTAATAAATTGTAAATAAAATACTACACAGATATTACAGAATAAACTCTGTAATTCGTATAATTTTACCTCAGATGAAACATGGTTAAAATCATGGCTATGTGCTGTTACATTTACAGTTTTTTCCTTCTTATTTTCCACCTTAGCTTTCATACTTTTACATTTTATTAGAGTATTCTGTTGTTAAGTATGCGATGCGTTTTAATGACGTGTTACGTCACGCGTGCACCTGTACACTTTGCATTACATTTATTTACAACAATTAATGTCTGGCTGTTTGGTATGACCGAATAGGGATGTAAGTGTCAGACACCATTATCCGTATTACTTCCTGACCCTGAACTGTGCAACTGTGTTAACTAATATGTGAATCCTATATTAAATCTAACTTAGCTGCAAACAAATCAAAAGCTTAGGTAAAAATCCGTCCAACTATCCCGAGCAAACCTGCCAACTTTTCACAAAACCTTGGAGTGAGATTTTGTCAGGGGTGATCAAAAATTACCGAACATGCAGCCTCACAAGTTGGTGGCTCAGATATCAGAGAATTGGAATTAATTTGATGTTGTACCCTGCATTCTGGTGGTTTGTGGGAGGCCCAAAGCCATTGATAGGGGCAGCCTACTGGAGATGGACAATATTGGTTACATTCTGTGAAGCAGACATAGCTGAAGGTCCACCCCCAGGAAATTTTGGATTAAGTAGATGTGACTTCCTGCATTCTAGTGGATTTTTGGGTGGTCTGATAAAGATGTGCATAATGTTCGGCTTAATGATTTGTAGGGCCTTCTAGACTTGAGCTGAACATTCAACCAGAAAACTATTGTTGTGCCTAAATGACTGCCTATGTACCACAATAAAGCCTTATTCATAGACCAGTGTTTAAGATTTGACCTAGGTAGGTTGATTGATATTTTGATTAGAATGGTATTAAACTAATTCTTAACTGAAACCTAGCCTATGTTGTGAATAATTGTATTCTTAAGGGCACTTGATGATTAATGTTCAGCCAAAAACGACACAAGATTAGTTAGGGAGGGACATTATTCTTCATTCAAAGCCTCCCACTACATGGTCCATCAGAAACAAATAAAGTGCATAAACAGTACACCTTTTTCAAGCAATAATACAGATGAATGCATTACAAAAATAACTAAAAATGAGGCATAATCAGTATCAGATGCAGATCAGAAGCTGGGTAAAGTCCTTGTCTATGATCTGTGGGCATGGTTATACTGGCCTGTGGCCTTCTTGGAGGTCTTGATGGTATCTGAGGGGGCTCCCATTTGAAGCAGGGCTCCAGATTGGCCATCTTTATGGTCATTATTGATGACAAGGTGCCATCCAATGCTAGGCTGTCTCTTCTCTTGGTTTTGTTCAGTCCCACAACTGAAAACACCCTCTCAGCATCTGCGTTTGCATGGGGCAACACCAGGACCAGTTTGACGATGGCAGCAAGCCTCTCGAATTCTTTGGCTCCTGTCACCTATGGAAAATGCACCAAGAACACAATGGGAAAACATACCTTGATTTTTGATTAATTAATACTATAAGTATACTGTAGGTTGATCCATCTGTCTTTTCTCACTTGGTTGGAAGTTTAAATAAAATAAAAGGTTTCGCTTTTGTCCTGGCAAAGGTCTCTTACGGGACATCTTTGAAACCTTAAATAATTTATGGTCATGTTGGTTTAATAACTCTACTCTCAGTTACAAAAACATGCCTACTTTTATTGCACAAATTACCTGTATTTATGTTAAATTCTTTGGAATACATCTTACCAGTTCGAAGTGCTGTTTTAGTCCTACAGAAAAAAAGTCTTCATCCACAGTGAGTCCTTTTCTTTGGCCTGTTAATAAAGAGATAAATGGCATGCGAGTAAATAAAAAATGCTATGAACTGATGTTTTGAGCATGCTGTATACCACGAAGTTAAAAGGGTGCTCTCCAGCTGCCTGTTATGACAGCTAAGTTTACATTCACCACACTAAATCATGTTCACAGACACACGCACAAACACAAACAAATGATTTATTTCAAGATTTAAAGTTTAAGAGAGTACTCAATTGGACGAGATTTCATTGTTACATACCTAGTCTCAGCTCGGATTCATCATCAGACTTCTCGAGGTGGTAGTTTCTCTCGTTGTCTTTCGGGGTATCTCTTCTTCTGTCGCTAACTTCGGGGTGCAGCCAGCCATAGATGCCATCAGCGCCATCTAGGAGTTTGAAAAGGAACGAACTTGGCCCAAGATCGTGTTTTTTTTTTTTTGCGTGAGTAATTGGATATGTGGCGTGAGGGCGAGTGAAAACAGACAAAATCGTGTGTCACACGGCGAAAGCGTGAGAGTTGGCAGCTCTGGTCCCGAGTGGCTTTCACGCTTGGCTATCGGGCACTCGTCGAGTCCTGAGCTGATTAGCTTTCTAACATTAGAGAAAGAGAACTTAAATGTCATCAACCATAATATGCTTTTTTACTTTAAAGTTTTGAATAGGTACTTCCCGTTAAGGGGACGAAGACCGTGACTGAAAACACAGCACTAGCAGTTGTAGACAGAAACCGTTGAGCAGGTTGATTTTCAAACGACGAACCGACGCAGCCAATAGAGAGCTTGATGTTAATCAGCGATGACTGACAGGACAGGGCACTTCAGGGGCCAATCAGATTTCAACTGGGGCCGGTGCCCCTCTGGCCCCACCCCTAGATCCGCCCCTGGTCCGTGGTAAAAGTGTTTTTCCCATGTAATTCTGTTTTATGATAGGTAAAAATGTTTTCCAAAATGTAAATTTGTCTCGAGCTTCGTAAAAGTGTTTCACACTTTGTAATGTTGTTTTGCACTTCCCGGCCACCGTAAAAACGCCTACCCAGTTTGAAAACGCCCCAAAATTGAGACACGCCTTTTGTTGCTCTGCAGAGACCTCATTCTCGCCGCTCCAGCCGGGGCGGGTTCGGGCTGCGGTGCTGCTACGCGGAGATTCTGCAATGCGTTGACAAGCTCTTCGGTGAGAGGTGAGTCGGGTGAGCTGGTGCTGGTGTATGGCGAGTTGATTAGCTTGGTCAGATAGCTCGGTTGACAACTGCATGACGACTGCTGGATCGCTGGGTGGTGAAGTCTTCTGTAATGAAGAGTCAGTACAGGTTGAGGATCCATGTGCAGTTTATTAAACAGTAGCGCAGCACAGACAAACAGCCGTAACGGCGAGTAGAGAGCGTTAACAATACAGGCGAAGATCAGGGCAGGCGGCAGAGAATCAGTGTCCAGTAAACAGATACGAGTCGGGGCAGGCGGCAGAGAATCAGTGTCCAGTAAACAGATACGAGTCGGGGCAGGTGGCAGAGAATCAGTGTCCAGTAAACAGATACGAGTCGGGGCAGGCGGCAGAGAATCAGTGTCCAGTAAACAGATACGAGTCGGGGCAGGTGGCAGAGAATCAGTGTCCAGTAAACAGATACGAGTCGGGGCAGGCGGCAGAGAATCAGTGTCCAGTAAACAGATACGAGTCGGGGTGGCAGAGAATCAGTGTCCAGTAAACAGATACGAGTCGGGGCAGGCGGCAGAGAATCACAGTCCAGTAAACAGATACGAGTCGGGGCAGGCGGCAGAGAATCAGTGTCCAGTAAACAGATACGAGTCGGGGCAGGTGGCAGAGAATCACAGTCCAGTAAACAGATACGAGTAGGGGCAGGTGGCAGAGAATCACAGTCCAGTAAACAGATACGAGTAGGGGCAGGCAGCAGAGAATCACAGTCCAGTAAACAGATACGAGTAGGGGCAGGCAGCAGAGAATCACAGAAACAAGAAACAGTCCAGGTCATAACAGAGTAAGCAATCCACAATAACAAACGCTCAGAAATGATCACCATTAGCAAATCAAGACTTCGCAGGGATGAACGTGAGTGGTTTGCTTATATGGAGAGGATGTAATGATGAACAGGTGTGTGTGCAATCAGTCCCAGGTGTGTGGGGTGCTGGGAATTGAAGTTCGAAAGAGAGACAGGTCGATATTCTGGTGAGTGTTCCCTCTGATGGTGCGGAGGAGGCGCTAAGGAGGCTTCATTTGTGACAACAAGCATGCTTCTATGTAGTCCTCCACCCCAAACCACAACAACAGCATTCTATGTGTTTGTTCTCTCCTCAAAACAAAGCCTGCCTTGTTCTCTTTGTATCAGTGTATTCTGGACTCTGCTTCATTGATTCCCTTTGACCCTGGTACAGTGGCACAGCTTCGATTAGAGCTCCTCTCTGAACAACTGCCAGCGTAATAGTGTTGTAGGTAAGACTCAATAATAAGGCTAAAATATTGTTTACATGTGTCTTTGTTTTTATGGGTAGTGTATGTTATTTTGAATTGGGCCCAATTGATACAATTTGCTCAGTGTTCTAACAAGTTTACTACTGTTACTAACCTTGTAAAAAAGTATGCTTTAACATAATTAAAAAAAGTACTTATTGAAATAATACACTTTAAAAGAATGGCTTACTGAATGTAATGCTTTTAGACATGTACTTGTATGTTATTTACAATAAAATGAAAATGCATAATATTGTAAGTTAAATTACATTTTTTTTACAATCGCTATGACAATTTTTTCAATACTTCTAACAATTTTCCTAAACTCTTAACACACCAACAACACACAATTGACAAAACAGTTAATGTCATGCTCAAAATCACACTCTGCAAACTAAACTCATTTCTCAAATTACAATAATGCACTAACACAATACACTACATCTACCAAAACACTGCAAACATTCTGAAAAATCAAATTATTATTCCAAAACACTAACAAATATTCTCTTCCATCAGAAAATGTAGTCAATCATAGCACAATATCATAAAAACACTATTACAGAAACTGCACTATTTTAAGTGTCAGGTCTGACTTTATACAATAGACAGTATATTGCATCGATCATAGATTTGTGTTTTACAATACAGTTAACTTTTCTTTTTGGGTTTAGTAAATGCATGTTGTTTTGTTTATTTTGCTGCAGAAATTCAATACAAAAATGTAATGACCCATCTCAGAGTAGCTTTCTAGAATGAGCGGTTTATTTGGGGAAAGGAAACAGAGACAGAATTGTTGCATTAAAGGCTTTATTTTCAACAGGACATTAGAAAAACAAGAAAGAAAACAAGAATGCAAGAAAAGAAATGCAAATATAGCTGTCATTTATTATGTGAATATACAAACAGAAAAACCCACAGAAGAAAAAACAAGTAATCTAATCTGCCCGGTCTTCTGCGTTTGCACATGTTCTCATCCACTTCACACCTGATATCTTCTCTGGCAAGGCATCTTGGGAAGAATCTTTTGTTATGCCTTATCCTTTCTGGTATTGTTCAGCTGTGATGTCTTTGCATGCAGCATCCATTGCATCCTGGAGGGATCTTTGGTCAAAAACCGTCCATCTCCAGGCTCATAAAAAACTCCTTAATGGGGTTGATGAAACTTTCCACACAATATCAGCCCAAAGATGTCCTCTTTTACTGTATATCATATGGTCATGAACCTCAACACCTGAGTGTGTTTCAATTCACAACATGAACAGCTGTTCACTTTGACTTTAGCCTATAAGTTAGGTTTAGAACATGATGTTATCTGTTCTGACATACAGTGTGAAAGCATTTGTAAATGTGGCAGTAAAATTACATTGTTTTGGTCTTGGTTGAGCTTGTGTGTAAAATATGTTCAAGCATTTTAAATTTGTGTTAACTTTATGCATTTTGTGTCAAAGCAACAAGAAATGTGTTAGTTGTATAACCTACACAGACGGATGTTGTGCTAACTGTGTTAAGAGTTTAGGAATTGTTAAAAGTATTGAAATAATTGTCATAGCGATCGTAAAATTAAAAATGCATTTTTGACCCACTTATATACATATTTATAATTTCATAATTCATTATGTTGTATTTTAAATGTGGTTAAAGTACTGCCAAATTTACTGACAAACATTTGTGGTAACTAAAATATACGCATTCCTACTGAAACTTGTATGGCATGTTTTTAAAAAGACTACATTTGTAATGATGAGCATTGCATATTTCAAATAAATGTAACAATCAATTTAGTTTAAAGTATTACAACAGATTATTAAATATGAGGTTCTTAAAATAAATGTTTAATTTGACGTTATTACAAAGTGCACTTTTTAAAAGTGTACTTAAGTGTGTTAAACAGTCCTAAATGTGCTCTCTTTATAAACATAAGCAGCCTTTTATTTTACTAATATATTATCTGCAAGTTTATTAAGTGCACATTCAAGCACACAACAATTAAGCACTTTATATTTCAATAATTCTCATTGAACAGATTCAATCCAAGTGTGAGCATAACTACTGCTTTTTAAATCAAATATTCTGGTCTTTTCTTTAATAGTGTGGTTCTTTCAGAGAATGTCAGAGAGACAAGGACTGAGGGCAGACTCCACTCGCTTCACTTTAGATGGAGCACCATTTCGGATCCTCGGAGGCTCCATCCATTACTTTCGGGTCCCCAGGGCGTACTGGAGAGACCGGCTGCTCAAACTCAAGGCCTGTGGTCTCAATACTCTCACCACGTAAGACCAAGACAGATTTTTTTCTCTTCCCCTCAGAATCTTCTTGAAGAGTCATATTCGTCATGTTTCGTCTGTCAGGTACGTGCCGTGGAATCTTCATGAACCAGAAAGAGGAGTTTATCTTTTTCAGGAGGAGCTGGATCTTGAGTAAGTGATGTTTTGTTTTGTATTTATTTATATGAAGTGAATTAAGTATATTTCTGAACTATAAGAAGAAGAAGAAATATTAGTGGCAAAACCCATCTTAGAGATGATAGAGGTGTCGCCTGTGTTCTTGGTGGTTACTGTATCAAATCAGTCTGTGATATATTGGTTTTCACATGGCTTGTAAGTATTATGTAAGTTGGATTTTTCCTCCAATATAAGTGTTTTTTCTGGGTTTGCAAAAACCCACAATCACACTAAAGTTTGGAATAATTAACTTTTTTTTGCGGTTTTTAACAAAGACTTCTCACCAAGGATGTAACTATATGGTCAAAAATACAGTAAAATGTATTATTGTGAAATATTATCATGATTTTAAAATATATTTTTTTAAAAACATTTTCAAATGTGATTTGATAACACAGCTGCATTTTCATCAGCCATTGCTCTAGTCTTTAGTGTCACATGATCCAGAAAACAGTTATTTTAAATTACAGTAATATTTCTAAATATTACTGTTTTCAAGTGAAGTTTGCCTCAAGAATAAACATTTCATATCACAGTCCATCTTAACAAATGTGTTCATTAATTTATTGAAATCTCTGCATGCTTTAAGGGCATACGTTCGTCTAGCGGGGGAATTAGGCCTTTGGGTGATTCTGCGTCCGGGGCCGTACATATGTGCCGAGTGGGATTTGGGTGGGTTACCAAGGTTAGTGTTTCACCTGTTATGAAAATGCATATTTGTTTGTTTTCTTTAGTCTTTAATCTTAATAAAACATATTTAAATAAAACATTCATTATTTTATATGTATTGTTCTTACCTTCTTTAATCAGCTGGCTGCTGCAGGATAAGAAAATGAAATTAAGAACGACCTACTCTGGTTTCACAACCGCTGTGAACTCGTACTTTGATAAACTCATTCCGAGAGTCACACCCCTCCAGGTCAGATATGTGGTATATTTTTTGTTTTGTTTTAGATATATTTGGTTGGTTTTGGTCTTGAATTTGTCTCCACTGCTTTCCCTGCAGTATAAGAATGGTGGCCCTATTATTGCTGTTCAAGTAGAGAATGAATATGGTTCTTATGCAAAGGATGAGCAATACATGTCATTCATCAAAGAGGTATGGGATGAAATTAAATCATTGTCATTGACTCTGCATTATGGTGAGCCAGTTCTCGTAAACCTACAGAGTTTGTTCTCAAAATCAACAGGCGTTACTGTCCCGGGGAGTCTCAGAGCTCCTCCTCACATCAGACAACCATGATGGGTTGAAGTGTGGAGGGGTAGATGGAGGTACAGTAGTATTTATATATCCAATCATTTATTTAGTGCCACCACTGCTTGATAATAATGTGATACTAACTCTTCACAAGTGAAATAATTTCATTGTTTACTCTACTGTTTTGTAAGAAGTCTCTTCTGCTGACTCGGCCTGCATTATTTGATCAAAAATACAGTAAAACAGTAATATTGTGAAATATTATTACAATTTAGAATAACTGTTTTCTAATTTAATATATTTTAAAATGTAACATTTTAGGTTTAAGTTTAATTTATTCTTAGCAGCCATTACCTCAGTCTTGAGTCATGCAATTCTTCAGAAATGTTAATATATTGAAATGTTTAACATGCTGATTTGGTGCTCAGAAAACATTTCTTATTATTGCTACTGTTGAAAACAGTTGTGTAAAAGATTATACAGTTTTCTAGTATTCTTTGATAAAAAGAAAGTATTACATTATATAAATATATATATATATTACTAATCTCAAACCTTTGAACATTAGTGTAGGTAAGTAAAGTTCTTCTACCACAGATTAAATCTGATTGTCATCTTCTTTAAAAGTCTTGCAGACAGTGAACCTACAGAAACTTGCGTTCGGTGATGTACATCATTTAGCAGAATTGCAGGTCAGTAAAGAATACAATTGTATATAACAATTTACTTAAATGACCACAGTGTTAAAATGCCAACAGCTGTATTTTTAGCACAAATATCTACTAAATCTGCTATATATCCAGCAGCTCTTATACTGTACTTTCTGAAGATTAAGTATTATTAAGAACTATGGCTTAAAACCAGAAAATCCTTAGTACTTGTTTGTAAAATAAACTATACATAAATGCAGCCTACAAAATATAGACAGCACAAAAGAGATTTGAACTTTATTTTTTGCTGCAGCCACAGAAGCCACTGATGGTGATGGAATATTGGTCGGGCTGGTTTGATGTCTGGGGGGAACCTCATCATGTTTTCTCTGCACAAGGTAAAGAATCTGCCTCTGTAACGGATGTATGCCAGTAAGTGCTGTGTGTAAACCTCACTCCCCTGACCTCAAAAAGAGGCGCTCTAGCGGGATGGGAGTGAGGTTTAGGGGTGAGTGTAATGGATGTATGCCAGTAAGGGCTGTGTGTAAACCTCACTCCCCTGATCTCAAAAAGAGGCGCTCTAGTGACTGACGCTAGAGGCTGTAGCCTTTAGCCTCCTTGGTAGAGCGCCCGCCTCCCACGCCGGCATCCTGGGTTCGAGACCCGCTCGGTGTGATGGTGCGGACCCGGGCGGGTTACACCTCATCATGCCTCAAAGTGAGCATGTGGACATTGACACAGATGGACAGACCAGCTAGAATGGACAATTTGTATCTAAGCTTACTTTCTGCATGAAACAATACCATACTATAGGAATGTATGAAAAATAATAAATTTGCCTTGCATGATTCTTTTCCTCTTGTCAGTATATATTCTAATATCTGATAAATTATCTCTGCTTTCAATCAATCAATCAATCAATCAATCAATCAATCAATCTTTATTTATAAAGCACTTTAAAAACACCGAAGTGGACCAAAATGCTGTACAGAAAAATAAAGCTCATACAAAACATAAAATAGAATTAAAACAACATTAAGAAACCATAAAAAACATGCTTTGACATGTATTGTGTCCACATGTCTTTTGTTATGACAGAAATGATTTCCATAGTGCGAGAGCTTCTGGATCGTGGCATCTCCATCAATTTCTACATGTTTCATGGAGGAACCAGCTTTGGATTCATGAACGGAGCAGTTGACTTGGGAACCTACAAACCACAGACGAGCAGCTACGGTTCAGTAGTTTTAATATTCATGACCATTGAGACAATGTACAGTATCTCACAGGAGTGAGTACGCCCCTCACATTTTTGTAAATATTTGATTATATATTTTTATGTGACAACACTGAAGAAATGACACTTTGCTACAATGTAAAGTATTGAATGGACTGCTTGTATAACAGTGTAAATTTGCTGTACCCTCAAAATAAACACACACAGCCATTAATGTCTAAACCGCTGGCCACACAATTGAGTAGACGCCTAAGTGAAAATGTCCAAATTAGGCCAAAAGTGTCAATATTTTGTGTGGCCACCATTGTTTTCCAGCACTGCCTTATCCCTCTTGGGCATAGAGTTCACCAGAGCTTCACAGGTTGCCACTGGAGTCCTCTTCCACTCCTCCATGATGACATCACAGGGCTGGTGAATGTTAGAGACCTTGCGCTCCTCCACCTTTCGTTTGAGGATGCCCCACAGATGCTCAATAGGGTATAGGTCTGGAGACATGCTTGGCCAGTCCATCAGCTTTACCCTCAGCTTCTTTAGCAAGCCAGTGTTCGTTATCATGTTGGAATACTGCCCTGCGGCCCAGTCTCCGAAGGGAGGGGATCATGCTCCGCTTCAGTATGTCACAGTACGTTATGGCATTCATGGTTCCCTCAATGAACTGTATCTCCCCAGTGCCAGCAGCACTCATGCAGCCTCAGACCATGACACTCCCACCACCATGCTTGACTGTAAGCAAGACACACTTGTTTTTGTATTCCTCACCTGGTTGCCACCACACACACTTGACACCATCTGAACCAAATAAGTTTGTCTTGGTCTCATCAGACCACAGGACATGGTTCCAGTAATCCATGTCATTAGTCTGCTTGTCTTCAGCAAACTGTTTGGGCTTTCTTGTGCATCATCTTTAGAAGAGGCTTCCTTCTGGGATGACAGCCATGCAGACCAATTTGATGCAGTGTGCGGCGTATGGTCTGAGCACTGACAGGCTGACCCCCCACCCCTTCAACCTCTGCAGCAATGCTGGCAGCACTCATACGTCTATTTCCCAAACACAACCTCTGGATATGATGCTGAGCATGTGCACTCAACTTCTTTGGTTGACCATGGCGAGGCCTGTTCTGAGTGGAACCTGTCCTGTTAAACCGCTGTATGGTCTTGGCCACCGTGCTGCAGCTCAGTTTCAGGGTCTTGACAATCTTCTTATAGCCTACACCATCTTTATGTAGAGCAACAATTCTGTTTTTCAGATCCTCAGATAGTTCTTTGCCATGAGGTGCCATGTTGAACTTCCAGTGACCAGTATGAGAGATTGAGAGTGATAACACCAAATTTAATACACCTGCTCCCCATTCACACCTGAGACCTTTTAACACTAATGAGTCACATGACACCGGGGAGAAAAAATGGCTATTTGGGCCCAATTTGGACATTTTTACTTAGGGGTGTACTCACTTTCGTGGCCAGTGATTTAGACATTAATGGCTGTGTGTTGAGTTATTTTGAAGGGACAGCAAATGTACACTGTTATACAAGCTGTACACTCACTACTTTACATTGTAGCAAAGTTTAATTTCTTCAGTGTTGTCACATGAAAAGATATAATAAAATATTAACAAAAATGTGAGGGGTATACTCTCTTCTCTGAGATACTGTATACTACCATTCAAAAGTTTGTAGTCACTGAGATTTATTTTGTTGTTGAAGGAAATTAATTATTTTATTGAGAACCTTTCTTATGCATTTAATTGATTAAAAGTGACAATTATACATTTATAAATAATGTTTCTAAATACAAAAGTGTTGTATTTCGAATAAATGCTGTTATAGAACTTTAATCAAAGAATCCTGACAACGTAATAAGCAGCTCTGTTTCATATGGAATTTACTATTTAGTTCCCTCAATTTACAAATTGTGCACACGATTTACTAATTCGTTCCAAAGTAGTAATCGTCTGCACGTTTTAGTAAATCGTGCACACGATTTTTTTTTTTTTCTTGCATGTCATGCTCCTTAGATTCATTGTTAATAATAAACATAATTTTTTATTGGGCATCAAATGATCATATTAAAATGATTTCTGAAGGATCATGTGACACTGAAGACTGGAGTAATGATGCTGAATATTCAGCTTTGCATCAGAGGAATGCATTGCAAAATATATTAAAATAGAAAATAGTTGTTTTAAATTTTAAGTAATAATATTTCACAATATTACTCATTGTGATCAAACAAATGTAGCATAAGAACATTAAAAGAAATCTTTTAGTACCCCAAATTTTGAGCCGTAGTGTATGTGTACTTTTACTCTTCAGGTGAGTTTAAATATTGACACTTAAACATCGTCTCCTCTGCATCTTTCTTAGATTATGATGCTCCACTGACTGAAAGTGGTGATTATACAACCAAGTATCATCTCTTGAGGAACCTGCTGAGCAACTACAGCAGTATGTTTCAACTATTTTGTCCCTGATTATATTATCTGATGTTTTAAAAATGTATTTATGGAGCTGAAGCTCTCTGTACCCCTGTCCTTGTCTCTTTATGTGTGTCTGTCTGCTTTTATGACAGATGAGCCGATATCAGAGCCGCCAGCTGTGCAGAGCAGAAGAGCATATGAGCCGGTGGCGGTTACTCATTATATTTCACTATGGGAGAGTCTTCAGTGTGCAGAAACAGTAAGAACAATGCATCACACTGTTACATTTTTATCCACTCCCTTTTATTTAACCAAAAATATTTACAGTAGGAAATTTATAAAATACAGGTGCATCTCAATAAATTAGAATTAATTTATGTAATTCAACTCAAAGAACTCAATAAATTCAAAACAGACTGCAAAGGTTCCTGAGTTAACAAAACCCACCTTCAGACATGATCTTAGGTTTTGAGCCTTCTGTATCTTAGTTTGGTTCACTAGCTACACAATCATGGGGAAGACTGCTGATCTGACAGTTGTCCAGAAGACAATCATTGACACCCTTCACAAGGAGGGTAAGCCACAAACATTCATTACCAAAGAAGCTGGCTGTTCAGCAGAGTGCTGTATCCAAGCATGTTAACAGAAAGTTGAGTGGAAGGAAAAAGTGTGGAAGAAAAAGATGCACAACCAACCGAGAGAACCAGTCTCATGAGGATTGTTAAGCAAAATCAATTCAAGAATTTGGGTGAACTTCACAAGGAATGGACTGAGGCTGGGGTCAAGGCATCAAGAGCACCACACACAGACGTGTCGAGGAATTTGTCTACAGTTGTCGTCAGAGGCGTCTTACCTGGGCTAAGAGAAGAAGAACTGGACTGTTGCCCAGTGGTCCAAAGTCCTCTTTTCAGATGAGAGCAAGTTTTGTATTTCATTTGGAAACCAAGGTCCTAGAGTCTGGAGGAAGGGTGGAGAAGCTCATAGCCCAAGTTGCTTGAAGTCCAGTGTTAAGTTTCCACAGTCTGTGATGATTTGGGTGCAATGTCATCTGCTGGTGTTGGTCCATTGTGTTTTTTGAAACCAACGTCACTGCACCCGTTTACCAAGACATTTTGGAGCACTTCATGCTTCCTTCTGCTGACCAGCTTTTTAAAGATGCTGATTTCATTTTCCAGCAGGATTTGGCACCTGCCCACACTGCCAAAAGCACCACAAGTTGGTTAAATGAAATGAAAAGTTGGTGTGCTTGACTGGCCAGCAAACTCACCAGACCTGAACATAGAGAATCTGTGGGGTATTGTCAAGAGGAAAATGATAAACAAGAGACCAAAAAATGCAGATGAGCTGAAGGCCACTGTCAAAGAAACCTGGTCTTCCACACCACCTCAGCAGTGCCACAAACTGAGCACCTCCATGCCACGCCGAATTGAGGCAGTAATTAAAGCAAAAGGAGCCCCTACCAAGTATTGAGTACATATACAGTAAATGAACATACTTTCCAGAAGGCCAACAATTCACTAATTTTTTTTTTTTTATTGGTCTTATGAAGTATTCTAATTTGTTGAGATGCACCTGTATATTCATGGAACATGATCTTTAATGTCCTAATAATTTTCGGCATAAAAGAAAAATCTATAATTTTGACCTATACAATGTATTTTTGGCTATTGCTACAAATATACCCGTGCTACTTACTGTATGACTGTTTTGTGGTCCAGGGTCACATTTGTTGTTGTGCATCAAACACACACATTTCAGCTTCCGTATAATCAAAACCGACCCAGTATACATGTTTTAGCATTAAATATCATTTTTTACTAGAAAATGTCACATTAGGGAAGAATAATGGGTTTGCGAATACTGCTTCATGTTGAAAGCAGTTCATGGTATAAGAAATAAACTAGAAAGATTTGGCAAGAAATGTTCCCAAAATGACTAAAGAACATTTATCCAATAGCGTTTCAGAGCTGATGATCCTGTCAGCATGGAGAGCCTTCCAGCAAACCACAACAATGGTCAGTCCTACGGATACACACTCTATCAGACTGACATTTATTCAGGTGGAGATCTCAACTCAAAGAACCATGTTCGTGACAGAGCTCTAGTAAGTCCATCAGTCTTGCCCTCCACAAATGTTATTATGGATGACAATAAAGAACAAATTAAGGAGAGAATTCTAAATCTGTTTTTTTTTGAAGGTGTTTATTGACAGAGAACTCATTGGTGTTTTAGACTATAGAGCACAGAAAGTTAAAATACCTCACAGTAAGGTAAGTATGATGCAATGTTGGTTTATTAAGGTTTTTATTAAGGGTAATTAAACTAAACATGCCAAACAAAAACCTCAAACTAAAACAGATTGGAGTAGTTTGAAACGACTTATTGCACAATAATAATACAATAAAAAAAAAAAAAATTGAACACATTTTCTGTCTTTGATTTACAACATTCTCCTTAAAAGTATTAATATGATCTTGTACTAATTACACTGTATGATTAATTATTGTGCATTTTCCTCATTTCTGTTCACAGAGTGAGAGGACCTTGAGTTTGCTTGTTGAGAACTGTGGACGAGTGAACTATGGTCCAGCTCTTGACAACCAACAGAAAGGTGTAGTAACAGTGTAGTAAAAATGATCAAATATTGACATGGTTTAATTGCATCTCACTATTCTATAATAATAGACATGAGCAGTAGTATAGTGACCATAACAGCATGCTCATTCATTTGTATTTTGATCCACGCAGGGCTTGTTGGTGATATAACTCTGAACAATGTACCTCTAAAACAATTCACCATGCACTGTTTGGATATGAAGACCAGTTTCATAAACAGGTTCATTCGGAGCATTTTTCCCTGTATTGTGTATCTGTAGTACTATACTGGCCCTGGTAACTTCAGCTGCAGGACATACTGGTATAACTGGTTTATCTGGGATTTAAGAACAGGTGTTTTAAAAGCATAGGGCAAAACTGAAATGAATAATTCACCCAAAACTGAAAATACAATGTACTCGCCCTCGCCCATTGTAACAGATTTAGAGAAATTTTACATTACATAATTTACTCACCAAACAGATCTCTTCAGTGAATGGGTACCAGATTTAAGAACAGGTGTTTTAAAAGCATAGGGCAAAACTGAAATGAATAATTCACCCAAAACTGAAAATACAATGTACTCGCCCTCGCCCATTGTAACAGATTTGGAGAAATTTTACATTACATAATTTACTCACCAAACAGATCCTCTGCAGTGAATGGGTACCATCAGAAGAAGAGTCCAAACAGCTGATAAAACATCACACGAATCCACGCCTCTCCCGTCCATCAATTCATGTCTTGTGAAATGAAAAACTGTACTTGTGAGAAACAAATCTATAATTTTCACCGTTAATCCACCATTTAACTTTAAACCCTCGCTTCTGGCCATATTTGAGTCCATAATCCATGATAACACTTCCTTCAGTGAAAAAGTCCATCCTCTGTTGTGCTCTCACATTAAAATCCAACCCAATTTTCACTTGTAAACAGTGCTTAATTATTTATAATCATATTTATCTCCTGATTCAGATGAGACGACTTTATCAGAGAAAACAATATTATGGATAGTGACCTTTTATTTTAGCTGGAAGCAATATTTTCATGTTAAAAACATTTTGTTGATGGATTTGTTAATTACCACCTCACAGTTTGTGGATTATATACGTTATTTGTGGATTATTGTGAAGTTTATATCAGCTTTTTGGACTCTCATTCTGACGGCACCCATTCACTTCAGAGGATCCATTGGTGAGCAAGTGTGTAATGCTATATTTCTTCGATTGTGTTCTCTCCATATTCCTTGAATTGCTCCATTTTTCTTAGACTGCGGTCTCAGAAATGGATGTCTGTTGGTACGAAGCCCACCTACCCTGCGTTTTTCAGAGGATCCCTGGTAGTGGATCAGCCCACAGACACTTTTGTGAAGCTGCCAGTGAGCATTCAGCACATTTCTACACCGTTTTATTTCTCACCTTTGCTTTTCATCCTTGACTGACATGTTTGCTCATAGATAGAACACAGAAGACAGTTGTTCTGTATTGTTGGCAGAATTGGAGTAAAGGAGTGGTTTTTGTGAACGGGCAAAATCTTGGACGCCACTGGTGGGTTGGTCCTCAGAAAGCCCTCTATGTTCCTGGTCCCTGGCTCAGGAGTGGAGATAATGAGGTGAATGACTGCATTTGACTGTGGTGAAGTATGACACAAGCCGTCATCGATGTCTAAACTGGTCCTAGACTATTTATTCTGCATTGATCGATACAAATTCTGTGCCTTCCTTTCAATCCTTTCTTTTTGTCTTGCTTTCGATCTTTTAGATTATCGTTTTTGAGGAACTCAAAGCTGCGGAAACGATCCATTTTGTTGAAAATCTAGAATACAGCAAGACAGTGGAAGTATCTACACATCTGTTTTGCACCCTCATATGAAACACACCTGCAGCTTTACAATGAAATCTCAGGCTTACATCCATCAAAACAGATCTGAACATGTTTTACTTAAAGCTAGACATGACAAGTGAAGAGTTCAGATTTAGCAATAGACTTCCACATTTAATTAATCTTATCAAATTATGTTTTTTAATTTGATGTTTTGTATTACAGGCTTTCTGAACTATGTTTGAATATGCAAATTAGACATTATCTGAGATTAAATATGTACTAATTTGCAAACCTTTCTAGAACAGTAGCTTTAACACTGGATAAAGCCAGATTTTGGATTTATTTCGATCATTCTATGCATCAGAAAATATTGTCAAAAGCAAAAAAAAGTACTTTCAACTTACTAAGAACTTGTATACAAAGAAACCCCTCTGTAAAAACCTTCAGAATTTAAATAAGAATAAAACATTTGCAAAAACATCAAATGTTATATTTAAGATAAAAAATCCTAGACTTTAAACATAGTATTATACTTTGAATTAAAACCACAGGACAACTCTGTAATAAAATATTGTATTTTGGATGTTTTCTTTCCATTAGTTTGATATAAGACATGTTAAACAAACAAGCCTAAAATTAAAAGAAAAACAAAAACCTGACCATTGTATGAAAAAATAAAAGAAAAACGATTTTGCTTGTATTGTCTTGTCTATTCCACATGTTATGCTGTATTAACAACATGGATCATATAATATTAGCATCCTGATTCTCTGTAAAAGAACATGCTAGACATGATACGAGCGTTGATTCGCTTGGTTAGATCACTGTTAACAGTCAGATACACATCCACTGATGCTGGCATGCGGTATGACGGAGAACTGTTCGGTGAGGATTATGTAAGTGTGCTTGTATTTAATCAGTCTATGTAATCTAATGTTTTCATGTGATGAATTGGGGGAAACGGAGGATATAAACTAAGCGTTCTTAGTAGTAACCTTTATTAGTTGCTTTGAGAGAGCAACCATACATTTGTGCAGTTTTACTTTCTTTTTACTCATTTATTCCTCCTTCATTGATA
The DNA here is from genome assembly GCA_027564155.1 of Gymnocypris eckloni scoliostomus. Classification (NCBI taxonomy): domain Eukaryota; kingdom Metazoa; phylum Chordata; class Actinopteri; order Cypriniformes; family Cyprinidae; genus Gymnocypris; species Gymnocypris eckloni. The sequence goes on from CM050416.1 coordinate 31,599,429, forward strand.
ATAATTTCATAATTTATTATTCAATGTAATCATATATTCATTTCTTATAATCATTTTAACTATTTATATACCATCATCATTGATCTATGTATTGATCAGTCATTTATATTATTATTTATTTCATTGTTGTTTAGTCTTATGTGCGTGTGGTTTTACGAGATATTTGTCTTCACAAGTAAAGAGAAGGTTTTTGTGAAGCTGTAATTTTCCACTGCTTGTGGTATAATACCAGTTGTTGGATTTATGCTCGTCAGATGAAGTATTGAAATATACACAACTAAGATTATTCAATAAACTGATCCTTTTTCATCACTATTCGTCTCCTGCTTCTGTCCTTCTTTGGCTTTGTTCAAGGTTCAAGGTTCTTGAACCTTCTTTGTTCAGTCAACTATTTGGCTGATAGACTGTTAATACTGTTAAAAGGTTTTGGGTATTAGACAACTTTGCTGACTAGTTGTTCTGTTACCAGACGAAACAGATATTTTCTGACATGATCTTATATGTCTGGCCTGGAGGTATGATCTAAAAATACCTTATGATTAACTTATCTGTTTAACAACCTTATTTTGACTACTGAAATAGTTGTTCAAAAAGTCTTATAAATATCAAATATAATTTTTCCCGACAAAGTAAAAGTTCACTTAAGTGGGCGTTTTTCTGATATTTCACAAGTTTACACTACACAGCATGGGCAATTGATTCAGTGTCTGTATCTATGAACTATGAAAATTAAAAAGGTCCTGTTAAAACGTTTTAATTTATTATTTATTATTACAGATGGCTGTGTAACGTGCAGTAACGTTACATGTCTAAAGAGTGGCTACTCAAGGCCATATGGTGCCACCTACATCGATTGTGTTAAATTTAAGTAAATAAAATGTATGCCTGTGTAACAACAACAAAACACTCTTATAAAAATAACAGCAAATTATTAACACTAGCCTAGCCATACATTTTCCGGTGGTGGTTTCTAGAGTAACAGTACGTATCAGCCTCTGATTGGATGACTGCGCTGTCAATCACGTTCCGGCGCAGTGTGCTATTCTCAAAGTGAATCAACTGAGAGCGCTGAATGTACAAGTAACGACAATTACTCAAATAGCGGAAGAGTTGTCCCGCCTTTTGCGTAGCGCTCTCGGTCCATTCAATGCTTTCTGTTTGTGTTCCGGAGCGACGCCGTCAATAGGAGTGCATTCATCGGCCTCAGCAGCAGCTGCAACAGGGGAGGAAGAGCTGGCAAGTACAGTGTTGTGTGACCTTAACCAGGCCATAAAATATCAACAATGACAGCGTGTTAAATATTGACCGCCGTCTCGATATTTGTCCACGGGAAAAGCCAACTTTGAACCCTACGACATAACGTTAGTTAGCGTCTTGCTTATTTACTTGTTTTCCTGCTTTTGCTGGACAGGTTCCTGACAGGACAGGTGGACATTAGCTCGTAAAATACCAACCCACTGTAGTGATGGACATTTGTGTGGTTTTGGGCTGCTCTCTGGCTGCTGTCCTTGGGGGTGTGATCCTTGCATCCTATAAACTAGGCTTACTTTACCAGCTATTTCATAAGGTATGAAACATGAATGTAAAAAATCTGCATTGATTATAATATATAAACTTCTCACAGCATAGTCTGACATCTATCTATCTATCTATCTATCTATCTATCTATCTATCTATCTATCTATCTATCTATCTATCTATCTATCTATCTATCTATCTATCTATCTATCAAGTTAGTAGTGACTATTAGAATAATAAAACATGCATGTTTAATAACTATACAAGAATAGTTAACTATCAGGTGAAGAAGCACAGTTTTGCACGAGTATGTGTGCCAGGTGTACATGTGTATGATTAGTTTGCTTAACAACAACAGCATATATTTTTTTGTTCTCAACAAAACAAAAGGTGCTGTAATGCACTAATAACAGGCTTGCCTGCTGTCATGTGGCCAGGCTCCAATGCCAAACAATTTGTCAGCTATTATGCATTTGTATCGTATTGCCAGAAGTGTATAAAAACAGCATATGGTTTGGCTTGTAAGGATTAAGTAAACAAGTAAAACCGGTAATGAGTGTCTCTACACAAACAGGAACACAGTAAGATTAGTCTGACATTACATTTTATTACTCCCAGAAATGAAAATCCACCTATTTTTTAAATGCATGCATGTTTAATCAAAATGTCATAACTGGACCTTCCGGGGAAAAAGACCTCTCTGCCCGCTGGACTTTTTCAATCATTTAGTTACTTATACCTACTCCTGCAAGCTCATGTTCATCTGCCTCCACTTTTGACTGCAGCGCCTACATCTTAACATCCAATCAACAAACCAATTATAGAAAAAAGTCCCGCCCTGTTTTTATCTTTTCTTCTGCACTGAAAAAATGGTGCATATAGAAGTTTTACTGAGAAATTGGTAGCAATTGGTATTTTCAACAATACTGAGTAAATAACAAATTGCACTGAATGTGAAACTTTGAAGTAGAAAGACTTCAATAGTATTTTATTGTAAAACATATTCCAACCGTTTTTATTTACAACTTCTCCCCTCAGTGTGTATGTAACATTATGAATGAAATATCCGTTTCATTGCTACTTTAATGTTCATCATTCCCAGACAGAAAGACAGAGCCCTCGACACGGAGGAGAGAGCGTGGCTGAGGTTTTGCGAGCGCATGGGGTCAAATTTGTCTTTACGTTGGTGGGAGGACACATCTCACCCGTCCTGGTGGCCTGTGAGAAACTGGGCATCCGCATTGTTGACACACGCCACGAGGCCACGGCTGTGTTTGCTGCCGACACCGTAGCCAGACTTTCTGGTAAGACTGAATCAGAAAACAGATGCATCATGCTAGAAGATGTAGGAGAAGCTGATAATCTTTAATTTCACAGGTACAGTCGGTGTGGCTGCGGTGACGGCAGGGCCGGGGCTGACGAACACGGTGACTGCGGTGAAGAACGCTCAAATGGCCGAATCACCGCTGCTTCTGATCGGCGGTGCCGCTGCTACTCTCTTACAGGTCAGGAAGTGCCTTATGAGTTCATGCGCATGTCACCTGCATATTTGCTCTCTGCTCTGGTTAGCTTCTGTCTCTATAGCATCCTTATCTTTTCTTCATATTTCTTTCTATCTGTGTCTTGTGCAAACATTGGGTTTTATCTCAACTCCAGAGTGATTCTCAGGGAACTAGCCTTGAACCAAGACAGCAAGGATTACAAAAAAAAATCATAATTCACACAAAATTGAAATGTTGTTGTCATTTATTCACCCTCATGTCTTTACAAACCTGTGACTTTTTGGTAACCAAACAAGTTTGTCTTCTGTTGTATGGAGAAACCCAGAGGTGGAAATAGTACGAAAATATTCTACTCCAGTAATAGTACCATTGCATTAATGAAATTTTACTTAAGTACAAGTAAAAGTACCAGTCTAAAAATCTACTCAAGTACAAGTAAAAAGTAGCTCATTTAAAATTTTCTTTTTTGAGTCAAAATTACTTAGTTACATTTTAACAATGGGAGGGAGGAAATAATGGGATAAGCCAAGCGTGTCAAACTCAGTTCCTGGAGCAGTGTAGATATTACCCTTATTAAACACATCTGATACAGCTAAACTAATCATTTAGGATTATTTGAAAACGACATGGTGTGTGTGTTGGAGCAGGGTTGGAACTAAACTGTGCAGGGCTTCGGTCCTCCAGGAACTGAGTTTGACACACCTGGGATAGGCCTATAAATCTCAAACTAGTTAGGAATCAGTTATTTAGAATAATAAACATTTAGGCTGTTACCAGGCAAATTAAATCAGTATCAACAAAAATCATCTTTGCAACGCAGAGGAAACACAAGCTTCACCTGAAGTGGCATTTCAATGTATTTACACACTGACATGAATGCATTTAGCCTGCAGTTACAAATGCAGAAATAATGTTTTGATAAATAAGACATACATTTTGAATACTCGTTTGAAATTATTAAAAAAATGTAAATAGATTCTTTAAATGTGAAATTAAAACAGCCAGTAGGTGTCAGCAAGTCACTCTTAAGAGAGTGATTGCGATTTAACCGAATCATCTAAACAGTTGATTAATATAGGAACGAAACCGCTTCAGAGACACAAAACTGTGCTAGGGTGGCTGTGTTTGGATTTATTTTTGTTGTTGAAATAGAGCAAAAATGGTGTCTAAAGCGCAAGTCTCTTAATTAACTTCTTGTTTTTTGTTTTTTAATCTATAGGCCTGTGTAATCATGCTGATTTATGGAGAAAAACGGCACTCTTCATGTGATGTTGATTTACTATATGAAATTATATAAATATATAAATTGTCTGCTTCTATATCTTCAATTTTGTGATCATTCTACATGCATTTTAACAGACTGAATCACGCAGTGAAAGAAAGCAGTCCAGATGCACGCGGATTAGTCTAATCTAACGTTACTAGATTTCACGGCACACTGTTTAGAGTGATTTGTTTGTTTTTTGGCAAAATACTGATAATGTCAAATCGCACATCGTTAAAACAACAATTATTATATTATCGCAGATGATATTGCACACCCTCCACCACTGTCTTTTTGGCTCATTTTTGCTAAACCATTTGCTAAACTAAAGCTTCATTTTAACCACCAATGCAACGATGCAAGTATTTACCGTTATTTACGTTACCTCTACATGCTTGTGAAGGGTTGATGTCGAGATTTTATTAAGCTGCTAGTTCGGTCTCCCGAGGCAAACACAGCTAACACTGCATAATAGAGCATGAATATATGGCCAGGGGTTCACTTCATTTCCTTCGAGTTCAACTTCAGCAGAGTACGACGGGGTCTGGTTTTCAGCTGGGTCTGCAGCAATAACGCCTGTCTTGTCCGTCTGCATCTTTCTCGTGATTTATTTTTCTTGTTTGTTCTTCTGCCCATTATTTGCTGCAGTAGTTTCCAGGGATCAAATTTGGTAAAATGTATTTATTTTTTTACTCTGTAATTAATGTGTTTTAAAATGTAGCGAAGTACAATACTTCAAACAAAATATACTTAAGTAAAATTACAGATTTGACAATTTTTTTTTAAAATGTAGAAGTACACAAAAAAGCTACTCAATTACAGTAACGCGAGTAAATGTAATTCATTACTTTCCACCTCTGGAGACACCCAAATGTCACAGACAAAGGACGGTAACATCAATGATGCTAACTGTATAACAATAACTATATTAGCATCCACAACAACACACAATGATGTTTTGTGTATTATAAGCATGCACTGCAGTTGTGTTATCTGCTGTAAACGCTGAAGATCTTTAAGGTTGGGTGGATTCTGATTGGCTGAAAGTGATTCCAAAGTTGTCATTGATATAGTTGTGGTGTGCATTTGTCTATTGTTATAAAATAGAACACTTATTAGAACTTTAAAGTTATTTTAATTGTAACTGTTATTCTTCTTGGTTTGAACAGGCTTTTAATCGGTTTAATTTCAGTGAGCTAATTGTTGGTTGTCACCTGCATCATTGATATTATGGTTTCTTTGCAGGGAAGAGGTGCACTACAGGATATTGACCAAATGTCCCTGTTCAAGCCTCTCTGTAAGTTCTGTGCATCAGTGAGGACCGTGAGAGAAATTGTTCCCACAGTCAGAAAAGCCTTGGCCATCGCACAGTCTGGCACACCAGGTACAGCAGCCCTGAAGTGTACTCTTACCTGCAAACGTGTTGCCTTTCTGTCAAAATCGCCATTCTGGCAAATCCGAGGACTTTTTAATTTTGTGTGGGTGGCTTTATATGAATGTCTCTGAGGTAAACTGACTCTACATGCTGAACATTTTAAAGGGGACTTTGGATGCTAAATTCACTTTTACGTGGTGTTTGCATATAAATGTGTCTTAGCAGTGAGTGGACACAACCACCCTACAATGATAAAAATCCACAAAAAACCTAAACACTCAATTACCAGGCCGTTTAGATTTTTTAAGCAGTATGACATCACTCTGCTCAGGCCCCGCCCACGACCGCTGATAATACAAATACTTATAAGATGATCGTCACCAAGTTTTCATGTGTATTACTACAGCACAAATTATGCAATTACTTGAATTTATCTTTCATTTTATTTTATTTTCTGAAATATGTAATTATATGCGAGTGCTGTTTTTTAATTCTATGAGCATAATTCTACAGTATTTCTTTGATTCACAGGTCCAGTGTTTATAGAGTTTCCCATAGACACGCTGTACCCTTACCATATGGTAGAAAAAGAGTTTGCCCCTAAAAACACTCCCAAAGGCCTGATGGGGAAAATCATCGCATGGTATACACAATTATCACTATTTACACACTATTATTCCTGCACATGATCTTGTTATTAAATGACAAGCAGTGTTTTTTATTAACCATCTTTAGTATGACTGAAACAATTGCCATTCTTGTCATCACATAGGTATCTCCAGAATCATTTATCAAACTTGTTTGCTGGAGCTTGGGAGACGCGTGATCTGTCCCCACTCCCTGTTCACATCCCGCAAGCCACAGAGGATGAGGTGAAACTTGTCTAGCATATATTTTATTGGAAGTTAGACTGTAGATGCATCTGATCATGATAAAGATCATGTTACAAGATGGTATTATCATCATCCAGTCTCAGTATATAACACATTACTTAAACGACACCAAGCAGTAGCATAAACTTAGCCTCTATGTGAAGACAGTGTCTTAAGAACTAGTCTGACCAACTAGCAGTTAACCAAGAGGTAATCAGTCTTACGAAGTCTAACTTCCCAGTGACCACCTTTTAGGACTAACTTGTAAGACTAGTCTAAACCTTTATGCAACCACCCCAGGAAAGAAAGCTCAAAGATGGAGAAATGTTGACTTTTGCCCCAAATACAGAAGATAAGATCACATTGCACTTTGAGTGGCTCTTAACCTTTTGCTCTTTCCAGGTGCAAAGGTGTGTGGAATTGGTGAGCAGAGCTAAGAAACCTGTCATACTGTTGGGCAGTCAGGCAACATTGCCCCCTACACCAGCGGATGATGTCCGGTAAATGAGTAGCTGTCTCTTTAAATGTTCAGGGTTGCATTTTCAGGTCGGTCAATCTCTGACCTTTGGGTCACCAGTCCAGATTTACCCACTAAAACACTTCCTGTAAATCAATTCTGACATATTACATGAATTCATACATTGGCAGTCAAAAATGTGGACGCACCTGCTCAAAGACATAATAAGTATGAGATGGCACTTAAGTATGGCAGAACCTGATTTTACCAAGTGCAACATGTTTCTGGGTCAACATCTTTGTTAACCCTGGAACAACATTGTTATTAACCAATCAGATTTGAAGAACAATTTTTAATTTTTGGGAAATTTAGGCTTACAATCAGTGTTTGTTGCTTGTACATCAGTGTCATTCATCTATAATTTCCTCTGATTTTAGGGATTAGTCATGGTTAAGGTTAGGTTTAGGTGTAGGGAAATGGTCAAGATTACATTTTTGATTAAAATGTTGTCGAACACATGATGAACAAGTAAAACCGTTACTTGTTAGTATGCAAACTATGTAGCGAAACAAATCAATACCATCTTATAATATTTTGTCTTTAGTGTCACTGATACTTACCTAGATTTATGAAATGCATCCTGGGATGCTGTGTATTGAAAAATGTATGTACTGTCTAATTCATCCATTTAAAACATATTAAAGTTATTAAATATTATTTATTATTTTGTTAATACACAGGCACAGCTGTGTAACTGTATCTACAATTGACATGTATTTCAGTACAAACATTTAGATTAGAAGGATGTCTAAGAAATGTAAATTCAGTGTGTGTCCAGACTTGTGACTTTTGGTACTGTATGTATAGATTACATTGATCAAAAATGCATTTGGGTTCAAGTCCAAAACAACAACCAGTGATTTACACGATTGATCATAAGCACCCATAACACGTGCATGAAGTCAATTTTAGTTTTTTCTTCCCATGTTTCTTTCACAGAAAGGCCTTAGAGTCTTTAGGCATTCCCTGCTTCCTGGGTGGAATGTCCCGAGGGATGCTGGGAAAGAACAGTCCACTGCACATTAGACAAAACCGGAGAGATGCTTTAAAAGATGCTGACCTCGTGCTGCTGGCAGGTGGGAAACATCACCACCTACTGAACTGTTGGAGTATGTGCAGAAATACACATACTTAGTGTGTTTGGAAAGTCTGAAAATCTCAGTCAATTTTAAAACTGTGATTCCATGCCTGGATGCGTTTCATACATGCACAAGTCATGGATTGTTTCTAAAAATAATAATTTTGTGGTAAAGTGTGGGAACCCTGGGGTTTGCATAGTTAGTTCTTGTTCCTGAAAGTGTTTTTGTTGCATAGGCACGGTGTGTGATTTCAGACTGAGTTATGGAAGAGTGCTGAACAGACGGAGCAAAGTCATCGCTGTCAACAGAGACAGGAGTCAGCTACTTAAGAACTCAGACATGTTCTGGAAGCCAACAGTGGCCGTTCAAGGTGAACAGATGCATTTTACTTGTACATAATATATCATTATAGTACAGTATTTAACTATAACATCAGGTAATATAATTATTATTAGACAAGCAGAAATGAATCAATGAGCTAATTCACTAGAAATAATCGTTAAAGATATTCCATGTGTGCTGGTATTTTATGACAAGGTTTCCTTTCCTAACTTATTCAGGTGATGCTGGTTCTTTCCTCCTGCATCTCCAGAAAGCCCTGAAGGGACACAGATGTCCAGAGGAATGGCCTAGGAGCCTGAAAGAGCGAGATGCCATCAAAGAGAAAGCTAACAGGTGATCTTATCTCAGCTGCTTGGATTCATTGTCTCTGGAGAACCAGGCCTGCACTACATGGCCAAAAACATATGGACAGCCAAACAGTTGGCAGCGCTCCCTCCGGTTAATTAGAAGGGGTGTCTGTCTATATACGTTTGGCTATGTTTGATATTGTCTTCCAGTATAGTTTCTCATTATGCCAGTTTTTGTCCTCAGCTCAAAAGCAGATGACAAGACAGAGATGCATTTGAACCCTCTGAGTGTTTTGCATCGTGTGGATGAGCTCTTGGCTGAGGACAGCATCATAGTGGCTGATGGGGGGGATTTTGTCGGCAGCGCTGCATATATCATGAGACCCCGGGGCCCGCTCCGCTGGCTGGACCCAGGTTAGAGCAAGATGCAAGTTGTTCAAATGCTCACGACTTAAGATGATTCAAGCTTTTTTTAATTTACATGACAGCACTTGTAATCTTCATTACACACTATATCCATTTAAAATAGCATATCCATATATACTGAAATAATTTTTCATACATTTGTCTTTGGTCCTGACAAGCAACATTATTTTCTTAACTGGGTTAATAACCTGTATTATGACAAAAACATTGAAAGCATAAAAGAACTGTGGCAGCAGATTTGTAATCCATATGTTGTTATTTAAATAACATGCTTGTTTTTATAATTGGGTTCATTCTTAATTTTCAAAATGCTGTTATATTTGTGTTCATTTTTTAAAGTTATGTTCAGTTTTGGTGCAAATGTAATTCCATAATAGTCTCCAGCTCTGTTTGGTCAAATCCACTCGTAGTATTTGTGTTCATAGTGATTTGTGGCTTCTCTTCGCACCAGGGGCCTTTGGGACTCTGGGTGTTGGAGGAGGTTTTGCTCTGGGAGCAAAGCTTTGTCGACCTGAGTCTGAGGTAAGAGTTTAAATCAAATATTTGTTTTCTTGTTAAAAATCACGTTTCATTAAGCACTCCATTGTATGCACAATACAGCCTTAATCACATTATAAGGGAGCATGTGAATGTCTTGTTTACAGGTATGGATCGTTTACGGCGACGGTTCACTCGGATATAGCGTGGCTGAATTTGATACCTTCACACGACACAAGGTACCAGACATTACACATGTGTGTTTTATAAAAATGCACATTTACAACATTTCTAACCTCTTAAAGGGATAGTTCTCTAAGTTCATCAAGATATCATTAAAGTAATCCATATGAGTTGAGTGGTTTTAATGAGTATGAGACATGAGACTTTTATTTAATAATACAATTTGATAAACAGCTCAAAGGCACCTCAACCAAACTTGCTTGATGTGCAACAACAAATCTCTTTTGTTCTTTTGGAATCTCAAACGTGAGATTGTCCAATGTTTATATGTGAATAAAACATTAATTATATAAAGTGGTTTAATACTCTTTAGAAGACTTGAATTAAATTGATCGATTCATATGGATTATATTTACATTAACTGAGTCCCAAATGACACACTATTCACTTATACACTAAACACTTATGCACTATGTACTCAACCATGTAGTGTATGAATTATATAAGGTTATTTTGTCATTCACAAATGTGACCCTGGACCACAAAACCAGTCATAAGGGTCAATTTTTCGAAATTGAGATTTATACATCTGAATAAGCTGAATAAATAAGATTTCTATTGATGTATGGTTTGTTAGGATCTGATCAATATCTGGATCAATATTTGGTGGAGATACAACTAAAGTAAAATCTGCAATCTGAGGGTGCAAAACAAATCAAAATATCAAAACCTTTAAAGTTCTCCAAATGAAGTTCTTAGCAATGCATATTACTAATCAAAAATTAAGTTTTAATATATTTACGGTAGAACATTTATCAAATATCTTCATGGAACATGATCTTAATATCCTAATGATTTTTTGCATAAAAGAAAAATAGATAATTTTAAGCCGTACAATTTATTTTTGGCTATTGCTACAAATATACCCCAGTGACTTAAGACTGGTTTTGTTGTCCAGGGTCACAAATGGAGTCTGAAAGCCCCTTTGTTATTTAATTAAAGCTGAGACAGTTGAGTACAACTCAAGTGTTCAACATTCCACACTTAGTTTTTTCGGTTATTTAAGTGTATCATCAGTATTTAAAGTGCACTTCTCAGAATTCTCCATGTGAATGCACTACTTGCTTCATTTATACTACAAAATGTCATCGAATAGTGCATATATATGCGATTGGGGACACACCTGGGGTCTCATTTATAAATCTCTCCATATATTTAATCCTAAAAGTGCATGTACGCACAAAAGCTAGATTTTGTAAATCCCAGTCAGAAAAAAGTATGCGTACGGGCATCTTCACCCCGACTCCTCCCAGAAATCACCATATATGGAGCTTACAACGCCTAGTTTTACGATGCATAACCTCATCTGCATATCATTTCCATGCATGACACCATGTTTAACACCGTCAAAGGTACAAGACATTAATGAAATATGAGATCCTGACTTCAATTCCATTTGGACCATAGCATACAATAACATTTGTATTGCTAAAAATGATCCAGTATTAGTTTTATAATAAATATATGAAAATATCCATTAAAAACAAAACGGTTTAAAATAGTTGATCTCATTCTTTTACACTGGTCAATTGTTTTAAACGATGCAAATCAAATTAAATGTATGCAGTTTTTCTGATAAGGTGACCATAAGCTGAACATCTATTTTTAGTGGATATAACAGCTGATATAATTGGACTATATTTTTTGCAGTGTAAATACAATTGTCTGACTCTGCGAATTACTGAAAGTATTTTTAAAAGGAAATGTGCCAATCTTTATAAAGTTTTGGAGATGCCGGACATCAACATGTCCGTGCAGTACAGTGCAGCTGTGGTTGTACAGTAAGATGTTCTCATTGGTCCTATTGAATATTGAAGTAAATGCACATAATGATCATTATTCTCACAAAAAAATAAATTCCTCATATCATGAGACCTGCAGTTTTGTTTAGAAATGAATTATTGTGCACCTATAGCACTCCACGCTGTCATTAAGACATAGGATGCATGAAAAGTGATCAAATGCATCCACTATATGTCTAAATTTAATTTGGTTGAATATCTACGCAATTACTTTTTGTCATTTCAGTGCTTAATGAGAGTTAAATAGTTATTGTAAATGCATATCGAAATGAAAACACAGTTTAAAATCGTTTACTTCATTACTTCTCACTCCAAAAGAGTGCGTACACATGGTCTAGAATATGTCCGTTCGGTGCAGACATATTTACGGTTTCATTGTTTATGAGTTTATGAAACCAGATATGTGCGTGGAAAATTGCTTACGCATATTATATGCCCATTTTGTGTGTACGCAGCGTTTATAAATGAGACTCCTGGTGTCTTTACGAACTTTTGAAGCTTGAACATTTGTGTAGAATGGGTTTTTAATGGAGGGACAAAGATGAAACACTGCACACTTGCCCTATAGACCTCCACTGTAAGCTCACAACTATCAGCACTACTTTGTTTGAACCATTCCTTATATTCCTTCAAAAACACCCTTGCTGTGGCTTCTCTCTTCCCTCTAACGACTGCCTTGCCGTCTCACCTCAGACCCCAGTGATCGCTCTGGTGGGAAACGATGCGTGCTGGAGTCAGATCTCCAGAGAACAAGTGCCTATGCTCGGGAGCAACGTAGCCTGCGGCCTCGCCTTTACAGGTGAGAGGCTTTGGTGCAATCATTCAATTAATGCATTTTATTGCTATGCAGTAAATCTTTGTTTTATGGTCCACAAAAGTGTTTAATGTCATGATTAAGCTCTTTTCCGAAGGGTGTACTGTATGAATCGTAGTGAGGAGTTGCTTCACATCCACCTCTTCCTTGCAGATTACCACGTTGTAGCCAATGGTTATGGGGGCAAAGGTTACCTGATTGGCCGAGAGGATGAGTCGCAGCTTGATGACATCATTAGAAAGGCACAGAAGGAGTGCGGAGAGGGAAAGGCTGTTCTGCTGAACGTTCTGATTGGAAAAACTAACTTTAGGGACGGTTCAATCTCAGTTTAAAGAGAAACACTGCACCATCCTGCCTAGATACCAAAGTCTTTCTTGTGCTGTCATGCACAGAATATACCCTTTATTATGGTATATGGATTTTCAGATGATTTTGGAAAAGAGATCAAATCATGTTCAAAAACATTTATTCTGTTATGATGTGATTTAATACAATATTTGCAAAACTCACAAGAACATGTCTCGGTCATAGTTCATCCATAACTAGAATAAGTAAATGATCAAATGTTTAAAGAAAATTAAGCCTGTATTTAGGATCATTACAATTTTTTTCCTAATGTGACATCCCCAACTCTCATTACTGTAAAGCAAAAAAGGGAGAAAATAATGATATATTATTGTAGTAATAGTATTTTTTAAAAGGGGTTGTATTAAAATGTATGCTAATTTGAAAATAAATATTACATATTGTATGGTTATGAGAGTATAACTTCTCATTACAGATATACTGATATATAATAAATCATTTCTTGTGAGCTTGGAAATATTTTTCAAATACTTTTTCATTAAGCTGAAAAGGAGCAAGCACAGTGCCTTCACTCTTTATAGCATTTTATAAAACACTATAAATAAACCAGAAAACATTATGATGATCCAGCACATTTTGATTGAAATATTATTTTTGAAGCATGCTTTAAGAATATATGACTTTATTTACCTAATGATAATGCATTGAAAGACTTTCAGGATTGATTTTTCTGCTGTGATTACTGAATGTTAAACAGAAAATCAGAAATCTGATAGAAATCATTTTCCAAGAACTACGTCTGTAGTTATTTTGGACATTAATATTTCACTAATTAATGAATCCAATGGGTCTATGTTTGTTTGTCTAGAAATATCAGTCTAAACCAAAGTGATATCCTTGAAAAGCAGTTGTGTTTTGGCTGAAGTTTCAGACCTGGATGTACTATAAAGCCTCTCCTCGGTTTGTGATCGATCACTTCAGCATCCTCCACAAGAGGACCATTTGAATATGGCTACGTTATTTATCATTTGATCAAATAAAATAAATGAAAAACAGTCATAATTGTGTTTTTTCCCTCAAGACATGAACCACTAGATGCCAGACTCTGTCAGACTAACACGAGGCGTCATTCATCAGCTAGTAGTAAATACTGTATTATGAAGAATTTGGGAAAACATCTGATAAAATATAATAATGTTACCTCCAAACCCCCCAAAAAAGCATTTCTTAGGCCGTCATCTGCTGATTTCTGAAGATAAACACCATGGCTTGTCTAATCACTGAATCCATACAGTTTAATTTATGTTGATTTTAATGAGCAGTCAGTGAGAAGCAATCAATTACATGGCCAGTGGATGAAAAGAGAGAACTAGAGGAAGAAAGTACTGAAAATAAGGTCTCTCATGTCTCTGCAAGAGGCTATAAAACCATAAAGCTTCATTAACCACAGGCACATCATGACCTGTCCACAGTAGAGCGTGCTCTGCTATTAACCCATTCACTGTTTTATTGAAGGCATCATTTGAATGAGAACATATCATACTTTCACTGAGACGAACCGCTATAAAAGCAGCAACTTGAGCTCTCTCTTCAGCCATCTGCCATGAGTTACCTGTTTGCCAATGCAATAAATTATTATATTATATTATTATTTAAAACATGCAATTTTTAATGAAGTTTTAAGCTTGTCAGATTTTTACTAAAAGAACAGAACATTAAACCCCATTTATCCAATATAGTCATATTCCTTCTATTATCAACATGAATAAGTATCTCACTATTTTGTCAACTAAGTGACTAATACAACACCCCCATGCAACTGAGCAATAGTTTGTCCCAAAACCACGTGACTTGCATCACATGATAGCATTGCCTTTCAGTGACACGTTTTGAAAACAAACTGGTAAGTGGACTCTGATTTTATTTCATATTTCACTGATAATAGTGCATAGAATGAGATTACATTATATTATGTTATTATGCAAAAATGACCAGAAAAAAGACAAGCATGTCAGCTATGCTACTGTCAACAATGTTACTCAGCAATGTTAGTCATAATCAGTATCATTTGCATATTTAAGCCTGTTTGTGTGTTGTAGTTGATATAACTATACTTGTAAGGAGTATAGCTTGCACTACTGTTCATACTGAAGTTTGTACGATTTGTGAAATATTGGAATTAAAAGAAAAAGTTTTCTATTTGAATATATTTTAAGTGTAATTTATTGGTGAAGCTGAATTTTCAGCATCATTACTCCAGTGTCATCCTTCAGAAATCATTTTAATATGCAAATGTGCAGCTCAAGAAAGACATTAGTCTTATTTATATGATCAATGTTGAAAACAGTTGTGCTGCAAAATACTATTAAACATTTCATTAATGATTCTTTAACGAATAGAAAGTTCAATGAACAGCATTTGTTTGAAATAGAAATCTCATTATAAATGTCACTTTGATCAATTTAATGCATCCTTGGTGAATAAAAGTATTAATTTCTTTCAAAACCAAAAATCTTTGATTATACGTGATCCATTATTAAGTCACAGTAAGTGCATAATCATCACTCTCCGTGATTTCTACAGATGTCCGCAGCAGAGAAACAGCGACGGTACCGGGCTCGACGCGATGCTGATCCCTCAAGAAGAGCACAATATTTAGAGAAGCAAAGAGAGGCCTGGTACAGACTAATAACACATGGAAAGGTGAAACCAGTCACAGAGTTGAGTGAGAGCGAGAAACAAAGCAAAAGAGAGCAATGGAGAAAAGCACAACAGAGAAGACGACGAAGAAAACGAATGCTCGACAACACGATTAGTCCAAAAGACAGCAATGAGTTTGAACAGCCGGCTACAGAATCAAGGTAGAGAGCCTGGAAGCCGTTTCCGACACCGAATAAAACATTAAAAAGTAATTGAGACATTTGATCTCACAATTCAGACTTTTGTTTCTAGCAATATTTACTTTAATTTTCACAATTATGATTTTTTTCTCAGGATAGCCTGATGCAAACTCAATATTTTTTGTTTTAAAATGATTAAAAGTGATACATTTTTAAATCTAATTAATTACATGTGCCGATTAAGTAATCAAATTAATCTCAAATTAATGAGATTAATTATTTAACATGCACATCATGCCGATTAATTAAAGATAAAGTTATTAAAGATAATGGTTATCATTGTGTTAATTTAGAAAAAGCTATGAATAGACATTACAAAAAGTAGCTTTATAAAGAAAAATAAGTAGCTTTAGAAATAAATATTTTATTCAACATACAAAAATACAAATGAATAGTAACATATGAAATTATATAAAAAATATATGATAGGCCTAATCTAAATATATATCTTAAAGTCCAGTTTGTGGTGTCTTAATAAGCGAGTCATTCATTCAATCGGCTGATGCATTCAGAGATGAAGCTGACTTATGAATGACACTGAATTCACTCGATTCGTTTAAAACCGTGGATTCATTAATGAAACACCGCTGTGTGTTGATCAGAGATGCACAGCAGTTCTCCTAGGGCTTTATTTGCATTGGTGCACAGAATTGTGTCGTATAAACTTGCTATTGTGAGTTATTAAGTCTGAATTGGGAGTTATAAACTCACAATCCTGAAAACATAGTCTTTATTTCCTCAGAACTGGACTTTATATCTATCCATGGCAAGTTTATAGCCCACCTCACAGTTCTGAGAGAAAAGTCAGAATTAGGAGATAAAAAGTAGCAATTACCATTTTTATTTGGATATGGAAACGAGCTTCCATTGAAAGCGGTTTAAGTTTTTTTTATATATATATATTTGAATAGCCTATGTTATAAAAGGAAAAAGTTTGGAAAATCAATAATGTGTCAGCTATGTTACTCACATCATTTAATGAAAATGACTACTCTGACTGTTGGGTTTGGAGCCACCACCTCGCGTGTGTGTCTCTGTCTGTCTGTGTGTGTGTCTATCTGTCTTTCTGTGTGTGTGTGTCTGTGTGTGTGTGTGTGTGTGTGTGTCTGTCTATCTGTCTGTCTGTGTCTGTCTCTGTCTTTCTGTGTGTGTGTGTCTATCTGTGTGATGTTGTGTGTGTGTGTGTGTGTCTGTGTCTGTCTCTGTCTGTCTGTCTGTGTGTGTGTCTTTCTGTGTGTGTGTGTGTGTGTGTGTGTGTGTGTGTGTGTCTGTCTCTGTCTGTCTGTGTGTGTCTATCTGTCTTTCTCTGTGTGTGTGTCTATCTGTCTTTCTGTGTCTGTGTGTGTGTGTGTGTGTGTGTGTGTGTGTGTGTGTGTGTCTGTCTGTCTGTCTGTCTTTCTCTGTGTGTGTGTGTGTGTGTGTGTGTGTGTGTGTGTCTGTCTCTGTCTGTCTGTCTGTGTGTGTGTCTATCTGTCTTTCTCTGTGTGTGTGTGTGTGTGTGTGTGTGTGTGTCGTGACTGTATCAGTCTGTCGGATTAAACCTCCACGTCCCATAGACACGCGCGGGGGCGCGCACATCCGCTGTGATGCGCGGACACGTGTAAAGCTGAGCTTGTGTACACAAGCCTCGCGGAGGAAAGCCTGTAGACCGGTACTTCGCTCGAGGCTGAACTGATTCATTCAAGGCGTTTATCGTTTTAGACTCTGAAGCCTGACTGGCATTGATACCTTACTGGTATTGAGATCTTATTTAGGAAGCCACTTCAATTTTGTTCGATTAAAAGAGTTTATTTGTGTAGGGTGTTATTGTATCATTAGTAAGATAAACGCCTCGAGTAAATCTAAGAAAGTACCCGGATCCTCGTTTTTTCTGTTCATCTGGGTAAGTCGTGTTTGGAAACTTGTAAGATATACTTTTTGTTTCGGTATCGTTACTGTTGTCGTTAACGTTAACTTCCTTTCTTTTAGTTTTTTGATGTAACGTAACGTTAACGTAACGTTAGCGAATTGGTACATCTCCTCTTTTCCGTTATCTCGCCTTTCCAGTTTGTGTAACTTAAAAGTATACGATTTATAATTGTTTGTTTTGTTAGTCTTGTAGTTTGGAGATAAATAACATCCATATAACGTTAGACAATAGTGTAATATTAGCCTGTATGCTAAAGCTGTATTGTGTCGCATATGGAACAAAAGCAACAGGTGACTGAACACTTAACGCCCCTAAAACATGTTTTAGAATAATAATTACGTTATTACTATTTGTAATGGATTGGATTCAAGGATTTACAGAATTTTTTACATTATTTACATTATAATAATGCGATCAATAAGCGCTAAAAATACACTTGTAGCCTGCCCGTTAGCTTGCTAGCTCAAGAGGCTGTATTGGTATCAGTGTTTGTTTTAGGTTATGATTATTCGGGCCTTTTATGTGCACCTGAATCTGTCATAGCATGCATTTGAAAGAACAACTAAGAGAAAATAGAAAGAAAAGAGATATGACCTAACATCTGTTAGCTCTTGAGTGAACTTTGTACGACAATGCACTGCAGCATCTTCATATTTCATTCTGAGCATTTAAATACTGTAAAAGCTGCTCTTTCAATGTCAAGATAACAAAAGCATTTAATTCAATTAAGCTTCATTAACCTTCTAAATGAGCCCGTGCCTTTGGTCTAATTAATTCCTGGTAACACTCACTTTAAATTCACTAGGTTTTTAGATGAATTCATGTTCTCAAACTGTGATACTGTGTAGCATTGCGTATAAATGAATTCTATCTGTTTATCTGTCGTCTGCTGTTTAGCCTTTTGGTCAATATGTGTTGCTTTATAAATGAATTGCTCTTTGTTTCTCAGGAGTCGAATGGCCTCTGTTGTTACAGTGAAGACAGAGAAGCGTCCTTCCCATGACCCTGAGGATGGCGACACCGTGGCTAAGAAGGCCAGGTATGAATACAACAGATGTTCGTGTCTTGCTTTGCTGCCAGCACATTCCCAGGGCAAGCCAAACATCCTCCATTGAAGTCAGCTCCTGTTTGCTGACCTGTTCTGATGAACATGTAATCTTTCAAAGACCTGTACTTCCTGATATGAATGACTTCGCCAGATAGGTTTTTCCTATTCTTTGAAAAAAATGAAAGTCCACCCAAAAAAGAAAATTCTGTCATCATTTACACACCCTCATGTTAATCCAAACCTGTATGACTTTCTTTCTTCTGATTAACACGCAACAAGATATTTTGAAGAAGGCTGGTAACCAGTTTTGGTTCCCATTGATTTCCTGGAAATTGGACATTGGAAGTCAATGGGATGTAAAACTGTTGAGTTACCAGCATTATTCAAAATATTTTATTTTGTATTCCCCATAAGAACACAAAAGAAGATACCTTATTTTGTGTTGCTTTGTAGCGTAGATGATGGGATGATAAATTATTATTTTAAACACATCCGTACATGTTACACAAACCAGGGGTTTTTATTACATTTAGACATGTACAACATTTAAAAAGAAGTTTGCAAAAATCATCAACATCATAGAGAAGAAATAGAAAACAGCTAACGAGGTTGACTTTTTTCTTATAGTTAAGAACCTCCTTTCACTGATTGTTTGTTTTAAAGTTTCAGATCATATTTTTGAAGTCAGGTTAAGTCATGATTTGCATGCAACTTTGTAGCGTAGTTCTGTCCATATGTATGTTTCCTCTGACCTGATTACATCCCCTCCTCTGCTGACTAAAGGAAGTTATTGCCCAGCCTGAAGACCAAGCGTGCTCCTGAGCTGGTGCTGGTGATCGGCACGGGGGTGAGTTCAGCTGTAGCTCCTCAGGTGCCTGCGCTGCGCTCCTGGAAAGGTCTGATCCAGGCGCTGCTAGATGCTGCCAATGACTTTGATCTGCTTGAGGAGGAAGAGAGCCGCCGCTTCCAGAAAAGTCTGCAAGAGGACAAGAACCTGGTGCATGTTGCTCACGACCTTATCCAGAAACTTTCACCGGTAAAATGTTGTTTTTCATTTTCTTACCACTTTTGAAAGCTCTCTCTCTCTCTCTCTCTCTCTCTCTCTCTCTCTCTCTCTCTCTCTCTCTCTCTCTCTCTCTCTCTCTCTCTCTCTCTCTCTCTCTCTCTCTCTCTCTCTCTCTCTCTCTCTCTCTCTCTCAAAATTAATTTCAGGTTTCTTCTAGTTCTTTAATGTGTTAAAGTGTCAATTGTACATTTACAAGCATGCATTGGGCAAAAGATTTTAGAAATATTTACATTTAAAGGAGGATGTCATAACTAGAGATTGACCGATAATGGGTTTTTCTATAACTGATGTTTAGAGGTCAGGGTTCGGCCTGATTTTTAGGGCTGATATCTTGAAGTTTTCCCCTTCGTTTGCATGCTAAAATGTCACACTAATAATAAGTGGATGCACAACATTTCTAAACTTAACATCATCATTTATTGAACACTGACTTCAATTTCATATTTATCCCTTTGACTGACAACAGAAACAGTAAATTATATAAATGAAAACTAAATGTTTCATCAAAATGAAGATTGTTTAAAATTGATCTATTTTGTCCAGCATCTGATTTTATGGTTGATAATATATTATAAAGTGGCAGTAAATTTGTAATATAAAAAAAATAACATTTCAAATATTTTGCTAAACATACAATGTCTCTGTGATCAGTGAAAAGGTGGCAGGGCAAGGACAAATCCTGAAGAAATAAAATCTGTATTGTTGATCCATAATAAACATGTGGATCATGAACACAGTGCCAGGCGATGCATGGACTGAAGAGCACAACTAAGAGTTTGTCCATCATTAGTCCTCTCTCTCCAGCCAAAATGGGCCATAGAACCACGTGCCACTAATGTGGTTGTTTTTGTCACCCCGTCAAAACAACACTCAGGGATTTCTCCCTGATTTTCATTGTCAAGCCTCAGTATCATCTGCATCCAAACCCACCAGTGTCACTAGAGGATTTAGAGGGCATTAGGCTTGTGAAAGGGAGTTAGGTAATGCATTTCAGCTCCGGTGCTCGGGTTTCATTGTCTGGAATGATCGTTGCTGAACAATTCAAATCAACAAAATAACTGTCCTAGAAAAACATCAGCCTGCTGTCTGTCTCCACCCTGTTTGTTATTGCTAGTGTGAGGTCTTTCAGTGATTTGTGAGAGTTTTGAGCAGAGCAGTGGCACAAAAAACTATCCAGATCTGAACATGCGTCCAGGATTCACACCTCCAGAACAACGTGCCTTGACTAGATGCTACTTCATTCAGCTTCAGCATTACTTGTTTCGTTAGAAAAGCATTCTTTGTAATGTTCGCTGCAAGTCAGTAGATTCCAGTCAAAATACATTTGCGCTTTGACATGTTTGGACATGAACATTTAAGTCATGCTTGACTTTCAGACTGCCTTTATGATTCAGACATCAATGTTATTGAGTTACTATGTTGATAAGCACAAAAAAGTCCAGACCCTTCCAAGAATTGATTGCATGTTCATCTCATTTCCGAATGCTTGTTGCTCAATGCTGTTATTTTTCATTAAGTACCCAAATCAGGCTTCCAGAGAAAAAGATAAATAGACCTTACTGAGGGTAGACGCTATATTGAACTTGACACAGATGAAATCAAGGCTGTACGGGATAAACCTCTAGTCTTTACAATGACATGTATAGTATAAAGGTCCTAGATTATATGTAGCTTCAACTTTTATATCATATATATATATTATATCACTTTCAACTTTTTGTTTTGTTTGTGGTGAATGGGTTCCATCAGAATGAGATAAAAACATCACAATAATCCACAAGTGATCATCATTAACAGTCCATCAAATAATGTCTTGTGAATTGAAAAGCTGCATGTTTGTAAGAAACCATTATTTATTTTAATTTCATTCTGATGGCACCCATTTACTGCAGAGGATCCATTGATGAGCAAGTGAAGTAAGGCTAAATTGATTTTGGTAAAAATATAATTAGTATATTTTTGGTCTCAATTCAACAGTTTTAGCCAGTCTGGAGCCCTGCAAATGCACTTTGAGTGGTTTGATACAAAAAGTGTTTCATCTGTATTTAATGCTGACGCATATGATCAGATGCTGAGACAGAGGTTAATACCAGGTGTGAACAGCTGAAGACAACTACATTAATTCACGTCAGGTGTGGAGGTGATGATAATTAGCTTCTTCTTGAGAAAGTGCAGCACCTCTCTCTCTCTCGCTCTCTCTCTCTCTCTCTCGCTGTCTCTCTCTCTCTCTTGCTGTCTCTCTCTCGCTCTCTCTCTCTCGCTGTCTCTCTCTCTCTCTCTTGCTGTCTCTCTATCACTCTCTCTCTCTCTCTCTCTCTCTCTCTCTCATGCTGTCTCTCTATCACGCTGTCTCTCTCTCGCTGTCTCTCTATCACTCTCTCTCTCGCTGTCTCTCTCTCTCTCTCGCTGTCTCTGGTTTTCCATGTGCCTCTGCCAGGCTCAGAGACTGAATTCGGCTCAGTGTAATGAGATTGAGTCTGACCAGGACAAGGGCACTGCTGTCAAAACTCCTCTATTCTCAGTGCTCTCGTCACAGTCTCTCACATACTCAGAATCAAATTGTGTGCAGAGTTTCTAATTACCTACAAATATAGCCTAAATATTTGACTGAAGTATTCTGTTTCTTATGAGGTTCCTATTATCAGGGTTGAAGTTTGCATTGGTGAACACCACCATGTGTAAAATCAAGCTAATTTCACTGCCTACAAGATTAACATATCATTTCAAGACCTTTGAAGAAGATAATGCTTATTTTCCCATCTAAGCCAGTTTTGGTTGACTCCTGTAACACTAGATTCCCAGAAGAGTTATTTGAATACTCCTCAAGTTGATCGGTTTTCTATTCATCTCAAACTTCTTTCTTTTGGTCTCTGTAGAGGACGGGAAATGTACGCTCCACCTTTTTTAAAGACTGCCTCTACGAGGTGTTTGATGACTTGGAGTGTAAGATGGAGAACGCTGGGAAACATCTCCTCCGCTCCGTGCTGCAGTTGATGGAGAGCGGCGCTCTGGTCCTCACCACCAACTTTGACAATCTGCTAGAGATTTACGCCGCTCACCAAGGGACCAAGCTGGAGTCTCTGGATCTCACAGACGAGAAGAAGGTACCAGCTGGGTTTTCTGGATAAATGAGGGGAGTTAGCATTACAGTCTGTATTATTTGACGCTAACAATTTGAATAGTGAAAGAAGTCCAACTTTTAGATTTGCATGTGGTCAGTGCATAAATATAGTGTTGATGAAAGATGATATTTTAATAATATAAATGTCATATATTCTCCATGTTATGTATTTTCTGAAGCAACAATATAAAATCAGGGCTCATTTAAATTCATAATATAAATCCTGAATAGTATAAATCCGCTTGTGAATATCATATGATTATTAGTATAAAATAAAAAGTGACTGCAACTACTTTGAAAGTAGTTAATTCAATGTCAATCAAACATTCTTATAAATTACAACATTTAACAACAATGTTTAACATTTTAGTATTTTATTTTGTGAAACCTCAATTTTATATGTACACACATATATATACACTTTTTCTATTTTATTCTAGTAAAATGTTTGTAAACATTTACATTTTACAAGAAAAATTATTACAATTTGAATGAACTATTTTCAATTTGAATATATTTTAAAATGTAATTTATTATTGTTATGCCAAGCTGAATTTCCTACATCATTACAGTCGTCTTCAGAATTAATTTAGTATTAATATAAAACATACCAATGCAAAACACTTAAAAATGGTGATGTTTCTTGGCAGGTCATTGGGACCTGACCGTCCATCCGCAATGTGACTTCATATAGAGCACGATTATTTAGTCTGAATTGCATTATGACTGATAATAACAGATACAAATATCTGAAGACGAGAATATGAGGACAAAAATACCCATCGTCAGATCATCAGTTGCTTTCAGCGCAAACTAAAAACAAAGTGTGCGAAATGCACTTCCTCAGATGTTCAGTGCACTGGGTTCATCTCTGTTTGCTTTTGGCCATAAATTTCCTTCAGCACAAAGCAGTGAGCCATAAAATCAGCCTTATGGTCTCAGGGCAAGCGTCATGTGGTGCATTAGTGCATGTAAGCTCTACAGCAGCTCACCTGAAGGGCCCTCGGAAACACAAGTGACTGCATGTTCAGTTCCCTGTGTCTTTATTCATCAGGCCGTGTGTGCTTTTCCATAGCGTGGCCTTTAGGCAGGGTGTTTATGCACCTTTTCCATCAAATGCCTCTTGATTAGAACCTGCAGTCGTTAAAAGCAGCTGGACGCTCCTAGTGGGAGCCGGATTGGGAGCTGTGGAGTATGAAATGCTGCCGTGTGCTTGTGTGTGCAGGTTCTGGAGTGGGCTCAGGAGAAGAGAAGACTGAGCTTACTCCATATTCACGGTGTTTACACAAACCCCAGCGGCATCGTACTGCATCCTGCCGGCTACCAGAACGTTCTGAGGAACACAGAAGTCATGGTGAGTGAATGGAGAGAAAAAACGTCACACCACTGTTGCTAATTCACCGGGGTGGAGGACACTGAACCAAAGCATGCTCCCTTTAGTGCTCACTGTCCAGTCCTTGAAATAATTTACCCAGATGCAAACTGCTATAACAGCATTATATGAAGTTTATATGATGCTGATAAAAGCCATGTATTATGTTATGATGGTCTATGAAATAATGCAGTTAAAAAATGCAATTTGAACTTTGAATACACCTCTTCTATGATGAGCATGTTTTAATGTCTGAATTCACATTCATTTTAATGTTTTCAGGGACATAAAGTCAAAAATGTGAGGGTGATGCTGCATAAAACTGAAATTATGATATGGCTCAGTGCGGTTATCAAATTGTAATTTAATTAAGTAAATGTACTGTGTTTTTCAAAGTAAAGGGTGAAGCGTGGCACTGTGCTTATTGAGGGCTCCCTGTGGTTTAATGTTAATGAAGAAATTAAGACAAAAATATTAGTAATGTAACTAGTTGTAGTAGCATTGAAAATAATAAATGTGATAATAATACAATTTAAGATATATATGTGTGTTATAATATGTGTGTATTATAATATTTTTCTTTTATATTATACGTTATTTTGTAGTCATATTGATATATAATCACACAACTTTACAAATTGTGCAGCACAGCAAACCTGAATGGTTTAAAAATTGACATGTTTTAAATCACAAAATTTAAATTTCAAAAAAATTAGACCTTTTTAAGTCAAGCTTATTTCAGGTTTACAGTGTTATGTGGTGCAACTCCCCCCAAAACGATGATGATTTCTAAATTAATAATTCATGATATAAACAAATTAGTGTTGTCAATCGATAAAAACATTTGAACTAATTTTTCTAATCACGATTAAGATCACCTAACATTAAAGTTTGAAAATCTACTTATATATTGCAATAATTTCACATGCAATATTTAAATGAAACAAGCACAATATTAACGGCAGACAGGAGAGGACAATTTACATCAAGAAAAAAAAGACAGAAGCAAGCAGTTGTGAGTGGGGTGGCCAAACCTAGCCCTGCCCCAGCGTTAACTATGTTCAATTTGATATATTTCAAAGTATATTTACATTGTAATTATTTATTGTTATTAAGATGAGTGGACTCACATGTGTTCAAAGTGTAAGGAGAGTCACATCAGTCCACTGTGTTACTCCGTTGTTACATTGTTGCATGTTTTTGCAGAGGGAGATCCAGAAACTCTATGAAACCAAGTCTTTTGTGTTCCTGGGCTGCGGGAGGACCGTGGATGACACCACCTTCCAGGCACTGTTTCTCGAGGCGGTCAAACACAAGTCTGACCTTGAGCATTTCATGCTGGTGCGGCGAGAGGATGTGGGCGAATTCAAGAAGCTCCGAGACAACATGCTGGACAAGGGCATTAAGGTCATCTCATACGGCAACGAATACTCCGACCTGCCGGAGTACTTCGAACGACTGGCCAATGAGATTTGCAACCGGGATCTGGACCGGGATGTGGACACCAATGGCTGGGGTAGGTTGTCTTCCCTTTTTAGATGCGTTACATTCAACTGATATTTCTTTATTTTTCACCGATTAATTTGCTGGATTAATTCAGGATCTCCCATCTCACAAGGCGAAGAAAATCTAAATGGCTTTACGACCCAGAAAAACCTCCTGCAAGGTTAGGACAGCTTTTGTGTCGGCACTTCAAGCAGCTTGCATGCTTAAGGCAGTTTGGGCATTTGACTGGAGCATGACAACGCATTTTTTCCTCTTCCCTTCTTTCCTTCAGTGCATGCTTCTAGAACGATAGAATCATGAATGCAGCACAATGGCTTCTGTTGTTGTTTTATACTCACCTTCCCACTGTACTCCTCTGCACCCGCGGCTTCCCGTGATGAAATCAGCTGATGCACGCTGTTGTAATGAGACCTTCATTGTAGCTCTTCCTCTTTCCCTGTCCAGACGACCACTCATGACACAAGTGGCAGTCTGGGAACGTTTCCACAGCTCCGCCGCCCCCTTCCGCTCGGATCTGGTATGACTAGATCTTCACGCACAACAGACTCATTTCTCATACTTAAACCGAGCCGCCAGTCCCTGTTCGCTTCACACGGGAAAGGCGTCAGTAAAAGCACCACCAACCAAACTGTGAACTCCTGCAACTCTGGAAATGTTTATGAAACTCTTCATGTGAGTGAGGGAGATTTTTTGTTTATGTGGCTTTAAGTGAAGTGTGGACCAAGAATGATGTTCAGGGCAGTCTGATCTACAAAATATTTAGTTAGTAATTCAGCCTCACTTCCCATTTTTCATATAAGTAAAAGCACCAGCGATATTAAAATTGATTGTGTGAACCTCACAAAATTATCAAGAAATGTCCATGTCATATTTCACCTATAAATAAGTTTATGTATATACAGTAGTGCAAATAAGTATTTGATACACTGACGCTTTTCAAGGAGGTATACCTCAACTGTCCAGAAAATCACATTGTATGATTTTTTAAATCATTAATTTCCATTTTATTGCATGAAATAAGTATTTGATCACCTACCAACCAGCAAGAATTCTGGCTCTCACAGACCTGTTATTTTGTCTTTAAGAAGCCCTCACATCCTCCACTCATTACCTATACATATAATAATTGCACCTGTTTGAACTCGGTACCTGTATAAAAGACACCTGTTCACACACTCAATCAATCAGACTCCAACCGCTCCACTATGGGCAAGACCAAAGAGCTGTCTAAGGACACAAATTGTAGACCTGCACAAGGCTGAGATGGGCTTCAGGACAATAGGCAAACAGCAATTATTGTCTGCAAACAGTTGGTGCAATTATTAGAAAATGGAAGAAATTCAAGATGGCTGTCAATCTCCCTCAAACTGGGACTCCATGCAAGATCTCGTGGAGTATCAATGATCCTGAGAAAGGTGAAGGATCAACCTAGAACTACACGGGATTAATACACGGGAGCGCAAGGTCCCCCTGCTCAAGCCAGCACATGTCCAGGCCTGTCTGAAGTTTGCCAAAGACCATCTGGATGATCCAGATCAGGCATGGGAGAAGATCATGTGGTCAAATGAGACCAAAATATAACTTTTTGGTATAAACTCCTCTCGCCGTGTTTGGAGGAAGAAGGATGAGTACAATCCCAAGAACACCATCCCAACCGTGAAGCATGGGGGTGGAAACATCATGCTTTGGGGGTGCTTTTCTGCAAAGGGGACGACTGCACCGTATTGAGGGGAGGATGGGTGGGGCCATGTATCGTGAGATTTTGGCCCTCAGTAAGAGCATTGAAGATGGGTCGTGGCAGGGTCTTCCAGCATGACAATGACCCCAAACACACAGCAAGGACAACTAAAGAGTGGCTCCGTAAGAAGCATTTCAAGGCCCTGGAGTTGCCTAGCCAGTCATGTAATGTGAAAAATCCCTCATTTAATAAAAAAATAATAATAATTCTTAGTAATACTTAACATAGTACAGTAAAATTAAATGTTTAATAATAGCATTTGCTGTAGTAAATAATGAACTAAATAACGATTTTAATAAATTTGCAAGAAAAAAAATCTGAATTGTGAGATAAAAGGTTGCAATTAACTTAATTAATTACAGTATACAGAAATGCGAGATGTAAACTAAGAATTCAAAGAAAAAAGTCAGATTTGTTAGAAAAAAAGTAGCAAATTACCTTTTTAATTGTTTTATTCTGTTGTGGAAACAAGCTTCCATATACAGGACACACACAGACATTTTTATTGGATGAAATATGACTCCGGACACTTATTTTATTACTAAATCTGCTCTGTAAGGAGGAAATGCAGTAAACGTGTGATTTCTCAGGCTTTACTTCTAGAAGCATCGCCGCTTCCATGAATCTACTTGATCTTTTCACGAGACTGAGGATAATGATATAATGCCATCGTTTCTCTCAAGCCACACAACTTTCAATACATTTGATTGCACTTTGACAGTTAGTCCCCATTTATAGTCGTAAATGCTTGGTCAGTAATGCTCAAAAAAGACATGTAAACAGTTGTTTATAAACCTTTTGTATTTTAACTGCAGTGGTCCACTGTTTTATCATCTCTGTCCACAAATGTCATTTAAGTATTTTTATGCAATTTTAAAATAAAGCATCTGTTTGGTACCAAATGTGCTGTTGTCATTAATGAGAGTGCAGAAATGCGCAGCGAATGTGTTTTCAAGAATTACATCTACACACCTCATGTTTAACTTACGAGCAAGAGCGGCCATTTGTAACGTGAATGTACTAAACCTCCGGTGTCATCCGCTTCCAGTTACTTTAGCTGGACAAAAACATCCGTTATGCTGCTTGATAAAGCAAACTAGTATTTATATTATTTAAATTTATAATCGTAATCATAAACACACTGGTTTGTGGACTTCTGGTTATTTAACATCTACATACTATACAAAACAGTACTGCATTACACCAGAACTTTAATTTTTTAAATATATTTTTTTGCTTTTATTAAAGGGTTCGTTCACCCAAAAATGAAAGAAAATTCTGCAAGGCAAGTTTATTTAAATAGCACATTTCATACACCATTGTAATTCAAAGTGCTTTATATGAAAGGAAACACCAAAAAAATGAATTTAAAAACTTTTAGAATGATTTAAACGGTTAAATATAGAAACTTATTATACATTAATACACAGTGCAGTCAGTTCGGATATAGCACAGTTCTCATTCAGTAAATGCACAGCTAAACAGATGAGTTGAGTCTGGATTTAAATGTTTAAATTTAAAAATTTATTCTTGTAGCTTCGCAAAATTGAAGCTGAGCCATTGATATTACATGGACTGTTTTATTGGTGTCCTTACTACATTTCTGGGTCTGGAAACAGTTCAGTTGTGTTGCTGTCTATGCAGGGTCAGAGAGCGCTCTTATTTCATCCAAAATATTGTGTTCCGAAGACGAATGAAGGTCTCACGAGTTTGGAACAACATGAGGGTGAGTAATTAATTACATCATTTTTGGGTGAACTCACCCTTCAAGATAGGAAAGCATGTAGACAAGAGTTGAAGTGGGAAAGAGATGAGGGATGGGATCGGGAAAGGTCCACAAGCTGGGACTCGAACTCTGAACGAGCTATATGTTGGCGTGCTGCCCACAAGGCTATTGGTAGAGCCAACAATACCAAAATATTTGACTGTACGTCGTCATAAACATCCAGTCAGTGAATCCGCTGTTACAGTAGCTCAGTAACCACCCTGCTGAATTTGGTGACTATACCGATTTAAACCAATGGGTTTGTAATACATTTTTGACTGATTCATAAGAACCAGCACGTAAAAGTAATAATTTTAGAGAATCATACACCAGTCATGAGGCAAGTTTGTTTTTGGAATGCAACAGACACGTCTATTTGTATTTCTGTAGAAATGATACACAAAGCGTGAATTCCATGGAAGTCTTTTACGCCACGCAAGTCTGAGTTTATATCTCACTAGTCTAACTTTCTTTCCCTGTAACTGAGAATATAAACGTCTGAGAAGAAATTGAATTGAGAGCAATGGCAAGAAAGTAAAAAAAAAAGCACAATTCGTAATTAACTTATTTATTCCATGGCAGGAAGTGCGAGATTGTGAAAAAACTGATTATTGAATTGCAAACTTGAGTTCGTATCTTGTAATTCTGAATCTAAAAAGAAAAAGTCTGAAAGAGATGCAAGCATTTTTTTCCTGTGTTAGAAAAACAGGCTTCCATAGAATTCAGCATATGTAAAGCAGTATAGGAAACAATAAATCCCACTACTAGTTCCAAACATGACACATCATTACAAGCATTATAGCAGCTTTATTTAAGAAATATTACACATTCTCAAAGTACAACAAATCTTCTCTATGAAGCTCTCCAGTCTTGCCATTGTGCTAGCATAAATTAACATGAGGTGATGAGAATTAAGACCTGACTTTGTTCTAAAATCAAAGGACCGAGGGATCTGAACAAAAGAAAATGGCAGTACAGTCACTAATGAATTAAAACAAATATGTAAAACTTTGTAGGGCGTCAGATAGTTTGGTATATGCAGCATTTCAGAACTTTCTGCTGAGGCGCCTTCAAACCTTACAATACCTTTTAATATCTTTCATATCCAGAGGCATGACAAGCCTGAGTATAAAAGGAAGAATGAGAAAAGGCAGCGTTTGTACAGAATCGTTTTGGGATCAACGGCTAAAGTAATGAGCTGAGGCACTATGGTAGTGATTTCATGACAGTTTGGGTTGCGGGCATCATCTGAATGTACCCAAAATAATCAAATAAACAGTAGACAAAATACATTTAGAATATATTATCTCTCTTATAACATTGGAATAACACCTCAGTCCTTTTTTTGGTGGGCAGAAAGTACAAGAACACAAAGAACAGATGCAGAAAAGTACTTTCCATTATTTAAATGAAAACCAAAGCACTGCTGTCTGATTGGCTGTGTTACATGTCAATCAAAAATGGTTGCTGAGGTGAGATCAAGTCAAATGATATTACTTCCATTCATTAAACTGAAACACTTTTTTTTTTCCTGGAACAAAACACAAGGATCCTAAATATGAACTGAATTTCAGTTAAACCTGTAGGACAGCAAAAGAAACACCTATCATTTCAACACGTAGGCATTCACAGGAAGCGGAGAGGGTCACAGGGTCTCATATCTAGCTGTAGCGGAACCGTGAAAGTCGCTGGAGCAGTAGAGGCAGGTCTTGTATCTCAGGCCTTCATGAGTGCGCTGACCACAGCCCTGGCGTTGAGGCTGCGCAGGTCGCTGTACGTCTGCCCGGTGCCCACAAACACGATGGGCTGACCGGTGATGTAGGTCATGGAGATCGCAGCGCCCACCTACACGAAACAATGGGGAGTTATTCTTAACCAAGATTCGCTTCACAAGAACGGAAACAAAGGGACCTGAAGACATACCTTATCATCAATGGTGTCAAACTTGGTGAGAACGATGCCATCGATGAGCCTGGGTTTGTCAGTCTTGGAATGATCAGCCAGCGCTTGATTAAATTTAACCTACAACAAAAAACACATTCACTACATAATGACCTGGTAATGTTTGGCTTAGTACTGAACTTCATATATAAACTTCCCACATGCTACAGAACAAGTGAGAGAGTGGTAACCGTCATGACATCCTTTGAAGCCCAGATATTGTTTCTAATTGGCTGAATTATCCCTCGTTAACTTTTCCTCTCTCGAAAGTCTCTCAATGTTATTACACATAGACTTTACCCGTTACTTTTCCCCAAAGTAGTTCAAATGCACCAATCCATTTTTATAATTATGTATGTGTGATTATTTTATTTGTTTTGTCTGTTTTTGATGATTGCTCACCAAGATAGTGATGATGGGAAGTTCGGGTCATTTTACCGACTCGGACCTTTGAGTCTCGTTCAGCAAAATGAACAAATCTTTTTTTGAGTCATTTCGTTCTTTTTAGCAAGCTTCCTTACAAACGGGAGCATAGTTATCATTATTATTTACAGTTACGTGATGCGTTTCTGGTCTCAAATTGTAGCTTTTTATTTCTTGCAGTTTATAAATGTGTGAATTTCTACCATGATGGTTCTTTTCCATAACACTGAATGTGGTAACAAAGGTAATAAACTAAAGAGTTGGCTATTATTATGAAGTCTTTTTCCATCAGACTCAAACCCGAAGACTCGACAGATGAACTAATCAATTCTCTTTCCGGCTCATACTGCATGAGTCACGTGATGAACGAACGACTCGAAACAGGTGAACTAAGTCCAGGACAGAACCTATAGGATGGTGCGCATGCGCGACTGAACGAATCACTCCCCGAGACGACTCGTTCTTCCCGAGTCACATTCAAAATGAACGAATCGTTCTAGAACGACTATCACTACAAGGTAGCATTTAAACAAAAACAACAAAGCATTAATATTGTGAAATACTATTAGTTTAATTTAGTTTATCTTGATATACTAAACTTCAACTAAAAATATCAAAAATGATTTAACATAATTAAAAACTATAATATTATCTCAATAAAATAACACTGCTTCAGTGTCACATGATCCTTCAGAAATCATTATATTATGCTGATTTGATGCTCAGAAAACATTTCTTAATATTATCAATGTCGAAAACATTTTTACTGCTTAATATTTGAGCAAACCATGATACATTTTTTAGGATTTTTGCCTATCAATTTCAGAAGAATATAAGTCTCATATATCAAATGTATTTATTGTAATTTTAATCAATTTAATGCATCCTTGTTGAATAAAGGTATCAAATTCTATTTAAAAAAGAAACATTTTGTATGGCTTTCAATTTTCCTTGAAAGACAAGTATACATTTTTGAATAATATCTGACACACTTTTCAATTTAATATTGCATTTTGGTTTTGATTGCTTCTATAATGTCCTCATTTGTAAGTCGCTTTGGATAAAAGCGTCTGCTAAATGACTAAATAAATAAGTGTAAGCAGACTGGGGTTGAAAAATGGCTCTCTGCAACATCAAGCGCTCCCTAGTGCTAAAGCACTTTTTATTGATTTACATTTCTGGTTAAAGATGGCTACTTCAGGCCATATGTGGCATTACACCTACCAGCTGATCCACAGCCTCATTTCCCACCAGCGCTTCTCCCACAAACAGCACCAGGTCCGGGGTGTTGACGGTGATCAGCTTCGCCAGAGCCGTCATCAGAGGAGTGTTATCCTGCATACGGCCGGCGGTATCGATCAGTACCACGTCAAAGCCCTGGTTCCGAGCGGAGAGAGAGAGAGAGAGAGAGAGAGAGAGAGAGAGAGAGAGAGAGAGAGAGAGAGAGAAAGAGACAGCAAGAGAGAAAGAGGTAGCGATAGAGAGGCAGCGAGAGAGAGCGAGAGAGAAAGAGGCAGCAAGAGAGAGAGAGAGAGCGAGAGAGAGAGAGAGAGAGGCAGCAAGAGAGCGAGGGAGAGGCAGCGAGAGAGAGAGAAAGAGGTAGGCGAGAGAGAGAGAGGCAGCGAGAGAGAAGAGAGAGAGGCAGCGAGAGAGAGAGCGAGAGCGAGGGAGAGAAAGAGGCAGCGAGAGAGAGAGAGGCGAGAGAGAGAGAGAGAGAGGCAGCAAGAGAGCGAGCGAGAGGCAGAGAGAGAGAGAAAGAGGTAGCGAGAGAGAGAGGCAGCGAGAGAGAAAGAGAGAGAGGCAGCGAGAGAGAGAGAGCGCGAGAGCGAGGGAGAGAAAGAGGTAGTGAGAGAGAGAGGCAGAGAGAGAGAGAGAGAGGCAGCGAGAGAGCGAGGGAGAGAAAGAGAGAGCGAGGGAGAGGCAGCGAGAGAGAAAGAGAGAGAGAGAGAGCGAGAGAGAGAGAGAGAGAGAGAGAGAGAGAGAGAAGTGTTAATAAATGAAAGCTAAAGTTGAATTTCCTCTAAAATCCCCAAAAGGTTTTTACCAAAGGCGATAGCCTCCATGGCGATCCCAGCAGCATCCTTGCCGTAGCCCTTCTCGAAGAGCTGTACGGCGGGCTGTCCTCCGTGCTTCTCAGGGGGGTGTAGAGAGTTCAGACGCCGCTGATGAGTCCTCAGCTGCTCCACGGCACCCGCGCGGAACGTGTCACAGGCCGCAATGAGCACCGTGAAGCCGTTCTCGATCAGCCAATAAGAGATCTGTACACAAATAACATAGATAAATACATGTCACATGATTTCTATATAATGTCAGGGTATCTGCAGGATCTATAAGCTCAAATTTAAGATGTGCACAAATAAAATGAATACCATATAAGCAGGGTGGGGCAATGTCTATGCTAACACATTAAAGTAAAATATATACAGATAGATAAAAAAAAATTATAAACCTAACATTTCAGACTTTAAACTATTTTTAAGAAAAGTCAAAAGTCTGAATTATATTAATTTATATGTTATTATCAATCAATTATATTACATAACATAAAATATCTTAATTGTCTAGACTTTAATAATGCATTATATTTAATAATGTCAATCCACCAGTTCACATTTACAACTGCAATGTAAAAACCTGGGTTGATTTTCACATTGGTCTAAACAAAATCAGCAGAGCGGCTTATTGAAAAATATCATAATTCTTGTCTTTCCATCCCCAAATTTAAGACCTCTTGAATTCAAAACTAAGACGTTCTTGTACCATTTAACACTTTTTATGGCCTTAAATTTGATGCAACTAAATGTAAGTATTTTTAAAGACCTGCAGAAGCCCTTTAATATTCGATATACTGATTTGCTGTTCAAGAAACATTTCTTATTATCATTATCATATCATATTCATGTTGAAAACAGTTAGGCTGCTTAATCATTTTAAATATTTAAGATTTTATATTTTATAAATGAGATAAAAAAGAATGTATTTATTTAAATTTAGAAAAAAAAGCATTAAATATATTAAAAGTGACAGTAAAGACATTCATGTTACAAATGTCTATTTGAAATAAATGCTGTTTTTTGAGCTTTCTATTTTGTACAAGAATCCTGAAAAAGTTTCATGGTTTCCATAAATATCTATTAAAGAACTAATATATAACATTAATATAGATAATTAATTGAGCCATGAATGATTTCAAGGATCTATTTGACACCAGATGACCAGAGAAATTATTTTAAAAAATTAAAATAGGAAATATTTATTTGAAATTTGAATAATATTTCACAATATTACTGTTTTTACAGTATTTTTGATTTAATAAATGCTTATTTTAAGACTTATAAGTCTTATTTCAAATAAGACTTATTTCAAAAATATAAAAAAATTGTTTACCGTTAGTGTATTTCACATGAATGAAAAGATTTTATACATTGCATATACATTTCGGATTTCAATCACTTCTTAACAAAAGCCAATTCTTCCACACTTTACATCTCTATAAGGTAATTAAAAGTATTTTAAGGACCTTGTGAGTTTGTTTTGTTACCTTGGCGAGGTTGGTGGACTTGCCGACGCCGTTCACCCCA
Source organism: Gymnocypris eckloni scoliostomus (assembly GCA_027564155.1). NCBI lineage: Eukaryota > Metazoa > Chordata > Actinopteri > Cypriniformes > Cyprinidae > Gymnocypris > Gymnocypris eckloni. The sequence goes on from CM050416.1 coordinate 31,634,623, forward strand.
CAGAAGGTGACGATGAAGGGTTTGCGCTGAGAACGAGCCTCTAGCACGTCCCTCAAGATGTCCACGCGCCGCTTGGGCTGCAGGATCTGCACCAGAGAGTCCTGCAGGGCCTGCTTTACTGTAGAGGCCACAGCTGGAGGGAAGAAGCCAGGACAAGATTTACAAGCAAGACCGAAGACAGACACGGCTGTTCAGCAGCGGAGCGCTGTACTCACTGGTGAAAGTGCCCATGACTTTGCCTTCCAGTTTCTTGGCCACGGAGACACAGAGCTGGGAGGCGATTTCAGCTGCTACGTTCTTGGCTAGAGAAACAAGACAAGTCTGATCACGTTATGACAAAGACTGTATACAGTATATAAACTGGGGTCTAGTTGTTTGTTTGAATCTTTGAGGATTATTTTGATCAGGCTTGATTCATTTAGACTGATTTGAGAACTTTTGAATAAATTCATTAAAAAGAACAACAGACTCATGAATTAAAAAACGAGTAAGTTTTATAAACATCAGTAACTAGCTGATGCGTTTTAAATCCTTAAATATGATCATCCACATGAGAGAGAGACCCATCTTAACATTGCGAGGCAGCTGTACACGTTCCATCAATAAAAGACAATTCATACTGTGGAAAGTATTATTTTACAAATATCTTATTTCTGTTGTGTTTTTTTATGTATATCAATTTTTATTTAATCAAAAATAATTAATGTTCTTTTAAAAAATATAATTCTATTTTATTACTTTTGTATATCTATAGTACTGTACTGTTGGATGAACTTTTTTTTATTTAATCAAATTTGTCCTTATTTTAATCAGATTTTGTTTAGTTTTCCTACATATCATACTGTACTGCATTATTTTTTCATATTCATATTTTATTAAAAAATATTAATTGCAATCAGTTTTTAATCAATTTTGTTTTCATTTGATCACACTTTTCTTACATTTCTGTTACATGTATTATATCATGTTTATTTGTATCTATTTATTTGCATTTTACATATTTTAATCAAATATTATAGTTCTCTTTTACTATACTGTTAAATGTATTACTCATTTATACAAATTTTATTATTTAAGAAATTTTACTCAAATGTTAAATACAATATAATAGCATCAATGACTATTAAAAATACATTGATCACAGAATGTTTTCCAGCCAAATTTACCATTTGATAAACAATATATTAGAAAATTAGTGTTTTACATGTAAATTTTATGTATAGACTCTAATCAAAAAGTACATGAGATCCACATTTGTAACAAGACAATACATCTTAATTTTTAATGCTTTAATGTACAGTCATCATGGGCTCATGGGTCACACAGAGATGATTCAGCATCCAGACCTGTCAATAATTGCAAACCACCCTTTTTGGCTCTGCAGAAACACCACACAAATGCACATTCAATATCAACTGTAGCTGCAGAAGCAGCAAGTTCAGATGAAGAAACTCAACATTTTGAGGCGTGCTGAAAATACAAAACAGCAGTAAGTTTGTTACCCTTTCTTAGTGTTTGCCACCACAACTCTCTCCTCTTCTTGCACTACTTCATCCTCCTCATCGGAGGACTCGTAATCGACACCTCGCAGGTCCCCTTTCATTGAATCCACCTGGATCAGCTGGAGGAACAGAGTCACTTGATAATATCATCTGACATAACTGAATTTGATCGAAAAGCTTTAAACCACGCATATTCGACACTGAAACTATAATGAATTTTACTAGCAGTGCTTGTAAAAGATGGTGCAGTGGATTTGAGATTCTTAGCCAGGAGTAATAATGGACTGCGCACCGGTTCAGCCGTGGCATCGGGGTCTTGGTTCTGTGCGTCACTGGAGCTGTTGCCATTGGTTCCACTGTAGTCCAGCTCTCCAAGGCTCTTCCCGCCCATATCCCAAACCCGCTTCACCTTCCCCTTCGGCTTCTGGGGTTTAGGGGACTTACTGTACAATACAAGTGAATAAACACCATTTTATTTCAAACCAGCGTTATTTTAGCATCATTAACATACTAATGTATTTTCTATTAATATTTAGAATTTTTATATTTCACTTTTATTTTAAAGTTTCTAATTTATTTTGTTGGTTGTACATTTTTATTAGATATTTTTTATGTCCATATGGCATGCATTTAAAATGTATTTATTTATTAGTTTTAGTCATTTTAGTATTTGAACAAACAAAAATGAGAAATATTTATTTCAAGTAATTACTTTTAAGGGTAAATTTACATGACGAAGACTTCACTAAAAACAGAAATGTTTTTGCTCAGCATTTTTGAAGTTTCGCAGACAGACAACAAAGTTACTCTCGATCTCGTTCACACAGATCCATGAAAACAACTAAAACGCTGTATTTGTTTCATGCCAGTCCAGTAGTTGGCGATAACAATTTATACTATATATCGTTTTCAGAAACGTGCACTTTGAAACCCATTTTAACCCTTTACGATTCCTGTAAAATTGGCCTAAAACGCCTAAAAAAGGCATACCCAAAGTAAATTGCATGCTGTTCTTGGACCATTTGGATGATATGCATGGTGTTGGTCTCCTTTGAAAGGTGACACTCTGAGGTTTGTTTCTCATCAGAATCACTGTAAGTCTTACTGATATTGAGTAATAGCACTTTGAACACACTGACTATAGCTGGGAGGTATGAGCTGGAAAATACATTGGGATCACAGAATGAAGCCTTTCCAAGCCAAATTTACCATTTGATAAACAATATATTAGAAAATTAGTGTTTTACACATGTTTATCTAATTTTATGTATAGACTCTTCCAATAAAAGTACACTTGGGAGACTCCAAGCGACCCTTTGTAACAACGACACATACAATGCTGTAATTCTTGAATGCTTTAATGTACAGTCATCATTTTGGGCTCTAATGAAAGGTCACACTTAGAGATATTCAGTTTCTCATCCAGATTCACTGTCAATAATTGCTGACAGATAGTAACTGAAGCATAAACACATTATAGTGACATTTATTTATAGAATCCAAAATGTGTACACTTTTAAAATTACATATATATTTATAATTTATAATCTAAATACATTTTTTTCCTATATTTCTATTTCTGTACATAGTACATTATTAAATTAGTGTTTTCTTTCTTATATTGCATCCCTACTGTGTTATTCCTATGTATGTCTGTACTATTATGCATGTCTTCATTATGTCAACAAAAAGTGGTCTGATAAAGACACTGATTGTACATGCTGTGTTTATTGTATCTTAAAATTTTTACATAGTTTAAATCACAAGAATCTCAGCTTTCCGTGGATATATGACATTAATTTTTTATGAGTTTTTGTGTCTGAAGACTTCACCCTGTCACCACTAGGCGTCCCGGTACGCTGGATTCTTAAAGGGTTAAAAAGTTTGTTTTCAGGCCCCCAAAATGAGGTTGCTGCACGATTAATCATTAAAAGACCGAGATCTGGATTCAAACACCCATGCGATCCGATGTTTCTCCATCCAGAACATTCAAATATGTGTCCGCGCTGCCGCTGACACAGAGACATGTACCAGATTCACAAACGGTCTCAGCTACACAGTCATATTTCTGTCCTATAGGCGTTCATATAATCACAGAAATACTGGGATTGAAGTTTATAGCTCTGATATAAACATGTGGTCTATGGTAGCGATCAAAATAGAGCGAGTCATGTTTTGCAAGTAACTGGTGCTTCAAATAACGTTTGTGTCGTTTGCATTGTTTCGCCACTAGCTGGCAACGAGTAACTGTAAAAGATGTAACTGGATCATTTATTCAAGAGATTAGTTCAAAGATGCGGATTCATCCAGTAACGAAACAAGTGAAGTATTTATGAGTGCGTCATTGAATCTTTCATCCAAACCACTTTTTCATCATTTTAATATATTTTTTGTTGTTGTTGTAATAAATACATTTTATTTTAAGTACATATATAATCAAATATCTAATATTTCCTTCAAATTAATTAAATCCTTTTTAAATAGACTGCAGTTCAGAATCGTGATCTCTATTTGAGATAGAAGTCTGCTACCCGACCCGAACCCGCGGGTCCCGAAATAATTTCGGGTCGGGTTTCGGGTTAATGTTTAATGGATAGCTTTGGGCTCGGGTCGGGTTCGGGTTTGTAGCTAAACCAAAACTATATGCAGAGGCTTCGCTGCTTTCATAGAAGCACGCACACACATATCAGAGATCGCGCACAAACAGCACGGAAACTTTTATTAGTAAAATAGCTTCGACAGGCTACTGACTCGCAAGTCACAACATTATATTTATCTGCAATGAGGCGCAAAATCGCTGTTTTTGAAGTAACTAAGCCTCATTGCTTAAAGAGAGAGACGCGCAGACGCAGGTTCACATGCACGTGCAACTTTCCTCGGCCTCTCTCTCTCTCTCTCTCTCTAATAAATTATTAATTCATTCAAATAAATACAATCTTATTTAAGAGCTTATGTCTGATTTAAAGTAGACAGAATGCTAACGAGCCTTAACTGACAAAAAATGACCATAATTTGCACGGTCATCATCTTCTTGTCCATACAAAATTCATAAACTCGGCAGAATGTATGCGACCGCTTGTAACGGCCAAAACTGTGTTTGCATGCATCACATTAGTGTGCAGTGTGCCCTTTAAGAGACTGATCCCTTCACTTATAACGTGCACTATATGGTGATGACGTAGAAGGACTACGTGACTGTGAAACCATGGATGATAATTCCGCTCTGCCTTCTTGTTATTATTTTGTATTTACTCTTGTTTGTAACGCCAAGAAAGAGTTAATCTCTCATGTATGAGAGGAGCGCGTTGTTGAGTACCAACCATTAAATGTGTGGGACACCAACTTTTCGTTTTCCATCTCTTTCATTTCATGGATTTAAAGAGTTATCCGGGTCAGAGCGTTACACGCTGCACCTGATGTTCACAAACTTTCATAACTGGTAAATGTTTGTGAAATGGCAGAGCCTTGATTAATCCGTTTCTTTGCATGCAATCGTGAAATGCAACCTTTTTCCTTTTTTTTTTGTTATTCGTTGTGGGGCGGGGGTGATTTCGGGTCGGGTTCGGGCGCTAAATTTAACTGTGCCGCTCGGGTCGGGTCGGGTCGGGTCGGGTCAGACGATCTCAGGTACGGGCCGGGTTCGGGCTTCAGTTTTGAGCCCGTGCAGACCTCTAATTTGAGACAATAAACAATCGTGACTCAATTTATCCAGAATCGTGCAGCTCTACGTTGCAGCCAAAATGCATAAAAGGTTATATTTGTTGTTGAACAGGGTCGTGTAAACGGCCCCTTAGTTCATGATAATAATCCTGCTTTACAAATTATGAATTATTATAACTATGTCAACAGACAAAATAACATAGTTTGAGTGATTAAGTGGAAGTCATGTTGAGATCTGTGTCCCAAAATTCAAGTAGGCTTCAAGCTTTTCCTCACAATTCATACGCGTCCTACCTGGGCTTCTCTACTTTTGCGCCACCCAACTGCTTGCTGATGAACTTGGCACGGTTCCTCTCGATAATCTCCTCGTGGGTCAGGCCCTCGCCTCCATTCTCCACAGCTTTTTTTGAGAGCGTCTGTGAGGCAGCTTTCGCCGGATCCCCTCCTGATTCAGCTGACGACGAGAACGAACGGTTACATTAACAAAACTATAGCTTCGGTCGGTTGCTTTGTTAATAGTCATTAATCAGTTTATTAACTATTAATAAATTACACTTCTCACCTTCCTTTTTGGCATTTTTACTTTTCTTGCCTCCTTGCTCCTTGACTTTGTCTCCATCTTTTGTCTCAATCATAGACTTCACAGTTTTCTTGGATTTCTCCGATGCATTGAAATTCCTCATAGAGACGGGGGCCTTGGCTTTGCTGCTGACCTCCGCCTCCCTGCAAAATGATGATGAAATAATATTACAATGTAGACGTATCTCGGTTTCTACTGATCTGATTCTGCAGTGACTGTCACATAGTCCTCGTGTAGCAACAATTGAGTCAAAAATAAAACTTGTAAACTTATTAAAATAGTTTTTAGATAAATTGATTCTCTTGCAAACTGAAAATGTTGCAGTATTAATTGGGCCACCATTATGTACCTGCACACACTGTATGTAGGGCCTATGATTTCAATGAGGACATAAAGACATGAACAACATCTCCAGAACTGATCTGAGAGTCACTTTAGGAGCATTTTACCATTTCATTTGAGTAAAACTAGCCTCATATCATACGCACACAGAACTTTAAAGATATTCACAGCAACCCGTCAAAATAAAAGTTCGGTTTTATTAAAGACATTATGCCAGAAATAGGCTATATTAATATTATTTAGTAGATTATACATACTACTACTACTGTTGAAAAATAATACAACTTTATTCTTTTAATAAATAATCACAAAATATTTTCATTTGAATAGTAAATCCCTTTATTTGCCAAAAATGTAAATGTTTAATTTTCATTAATTAAAACATAAATTAAATCAATGTGTTATGCCTTCATCTGATAACCGGTAAAATTGAAATACACAACACAGAATTTCTGAGGGGGATATCTCATAAGGCTACTGTAAGAATAAATAAAAATATGCATTCGAATAATTAGACATGCTAAAACACAGAATTTGGTAACAATAAAACATTTAATACGGCCCTAAATATATAATTTTTGTTACACCTTTAATAAATTAATGTTAAAGTTTCCTGATTTTAATTACTTAGACATGCTTTTTGATTAATACAATTTAATTTGACCATTAAAAAGGAAGAATATTAAAATGGAAAAAAACGGAATCCAGAAAAATTTAAACGGAAAAAAAAGAATTTAGAAAAAATAAACTGATTTCATAGAACCCTATGTATGCCTGCATTACTGGTCAAACGTAAGGATAGCATGACTTTTCTTTTATGTATTTGAATATATTTCAAAATTTGCCAACAGTAAATTTTGTAATTTACTCCTGTGATCAAAGCTGAATTTTCAGCATCATTACTCGGTTTTACTTCAGTGTCACGTGATCTTTCAGATATCACTCTAATATGCTGATTTGCTGCTCAAGAAACATTATTATTATTATATTATATTATTCTTATTATCACCCTGATAATATAATATAATATAATGTTTCAATGCTTATTATTTTTGTGGAAACGGACACATTTTTACAGGACTCTGAGATTCAGAAAGTTCAAAAACAGCATTTATTTGAAATATAAATATTCTGTAACATTATAAATGTCTTTACAATCACTTTTTATTACTTGAATGCATCCTTTCTGAATAAAAATATACCTTTCTCCTTAAAAAAAAAAAAAATATTTTCAACGTCAATGTGTTTGTTTATATGAATATGTCTGTTGCAAATATATATATAAATATTTTGATCCAAAGGTTTATCCTTTTCGACAGACGTTTCGATGTATTGATCCAGAAAAAGGTGTAGCTCACCGCAGAAATCTGTGGAAGTCATCTCCAAACTCAAAACGATTGTTCAGAAACTTCAGGGCGCCTCTCTGCTCCAGCTCGTTCTTGTATCGATCTCTGAAGTGCAGCTGGACATCATCCATGAACTTGTCCACATACGTCAGCGTCAGGATCTTTTGAAAACCCACCTGAGTCAGCAGAAGCACACGATCAGACAGCTGAGTCACTGATCGATCACATTAATGACACTGACACTCACTCACCACAAACACCAGCTCAAACTCATTATCCAGCTTGTATTGAAGACGCAGGGCATTGTGGGTGAAGGAGTTATTCCCACTCCTCTCCTGCAAAAAGAAACATTCAACTTCAAATGTGTCTTAACATAACTGTTGTATTGGGCTGAACACAGACCGAAACGGTTGTTTTGAAGTGAGGGATTGTTATTTGTACTGTGTTCTCATACAAGGTTCATTTGAAGTTAGATAATAGTAGATCAAACATATCGAATATTAATGTGTTTTCTTAACTTTTGATTTTCTATTCTACTTTCTTTGAATTAGCATCTGCTGCTGTTCACTATGGAAGCCTGCTTATATATTTAATAAACTGTTTTTCTTGCAATTCTATGTTTATATCTCATCATTTGGACAATTCTCTCAATTATGAAAAAAAGGGCAGAACTGTGAGATATAAACAGAAAATTATTTCAAGTTTATTTCTAACAATAAGGTATTTTATTCTCAGAATTGGACGTTATTGAGATGCATAAACTAGAGATAGAAATATAATTATTCTGATAACAATAAATTAATATAACAAAATTTTTTAAATAATATAATACATTTTTATAAGAGTAGCCTAATTATTTATAATATTACTACAAACTTTGATTTGACAGTGTGCTATAAGCTCTTTGTTTAATTGCAAAAAATACAACATTTATAAGCAAAAAGACTATTTTTTAATAAATATTTGGAGAGTTACAATACGTGAAATTAACTAAAAAAAACAAAGAATCTTAAAAGGAATAACGTTTTTAGAACTCTTTAAAGAATTCAAAAATATTCCAGCATCTTTAAAAAGATATTATATATTAATATTAGTGGTGGGCCGTTATCGGCGTTAACGTGCTGCGTTAACGTGAGACTCTTATCGGCGATAAAAAAAATATCGCCGTTAATCTATTCTCAGAGTTGGGTTGGGAGCTGGGTCTATACTACGCAAGCTATGATGACTTTCACCCTGATATTTTAGCGCGGATGTATACCTGAATTGCACTGTAGGGGCAAACGAGTCTTGAACTAGAGGCTCGCAGTCCGTGATGGACAGATTGTTAACGGCTGGTCTATGTGGTAATACAATCGGGCAGGACATCCAAACACTCACTTATCATTCATCAACCTCAAATATGGCTTTTCATCTGAAAGATGTATGTAGTAGCAACTTTACATGGCCGCTCAATATGATGTTAACCTAGAGAAATGTGCTATTGAAGTATTTTGTGTGGAAGCGCTTTGCTGCAGGACAGGCTCCGGTGCGTTCACTTGCTCTTAAAATCTCCGTCATTTTTGGTCATACAGATAAAAGTAGCCTAATACATCTTTGAATCTGTAAAGACTCTACGTTATTTGTGTGCACTCAGAATAACAACGAAACGTTGCGCTTTTAAGCAAACAGGATGCGCTTTAGGTCTCATGTGAACTTGAGAATTCACTCCGTGTCACCCTCTGCTTGAACCTGTGTGTATGCCTAACGTTACTGTGAAATTACCACATCAGACGTGACGTGCTAACATGGATGCAGCTATAAAGCCGCCGGGTTTGCTTCAGGGAAAATTTATTTTAAGAAGCTTCCCAATGAAACTGTAAACAGTTCATCACGACCTCTTGTGTATCCCTACAGTTCAAAATTCATGTTTAACTGAATAAACAGTTAGTAAACACAAGTACATCTTATTGAACATAGTTTATTTTCATCACCAATTATCATAGTAGAACAGCTTTCTCAAGCAGTTTGTGATGCATTTTGGAAACAGGAGATGAGCCCCTGGTCTAATGTGCCACCTGGCTTGAGAAACCCGTTCTCAAAGACTTACTTTTTTAGCCATTATTTGGGTAGCACACATATTCTGAATGCCTTCGGCAGAATTCAAATGAGCCATTTTAATCTAGATTAATCTAGATTAATTTCAAAATTAATCTAGATTAATCTAGATTAAAAAAATTAATCTATGCCCACCCCTAATTAATATACAACTTATCAAAGAATAGGTATAAAAGACTGATAAACTAAACGAAAAGCGGCTACTTTGAGCTGTGTGTCTAGGCTAGTAACGTTACATCCAGTATGACTCAAACGCATCTGTCAGTCAATATTTGTGCTGTTTTACTATAGTAACCTACATTACCCCTCACAGCTCGCGCCATGTACTGCCATGCACTGGACACAACGGTCCTCTGACGGTCCGAGTCTTTACCTGCAGGATGACGGAGCGGATGAGAGCGTTAACGGGCCCGGTGAAGGACTCGGTCACTCCGGCCCCCTGGAAACACCACAACACGATCCCCCCTTTACTGAAGATGGCGAAGAAGTCCAGCATCTTTGCCAGTCACGAGCGAACCCGACACTACGAGGAACAGAACAAACTCCGTTCAACAAAAAAACCTGTAAACAAATAAATAAGTGCTCCAAAGTTGGCCTGCGCTTGAGTTAATGTGCGCAGCGCTGTCTGCCGTCACTAAACTCACGATCAGACACGTCAGTGGTACAGCGAGGAAGTGACGCAACTTCCGGTGGAGCGACTGATGAGATCAAAGCTTGAAGTCGCGCTATTCTATTTCATTTGATATTTTACATAATTACATTTGAATACATTGGTTTAGATTTTATAATGAATACTTTACTTACGTTTTTAATCAATATTTGATTTATAAAAGCAGATTTATTGTGCTGAAAAAATGCACATGCATATGTCTAAAAAGTATTTTATCGATATCGATTTTTATTTTATGTTTTTATTTCATTTTCGTTTATATAAATGGTGCAGTATGGCCTAAATTAAACTCATTGTTTTAGCCTACTAGTATATGTATTTTCACCTGTTTAATATATTTAGTTTATTAGTATAGTGTGTATTTGAGTCTCGTCAAGCGACCGGTATTTTGCACAAACGTCACTTCCGGTCAGTCTTCTCTGGTTTCTGTTTTCACTCTGCTCTGTTGGCAAGATGGCGTCGGAACCGAACAAGACAGAAATTCAAACAATTTTTAAACGTTTGCGCTCCATAGCCACAAATAAGGTAACACACCAGGTCTTATAGAAATGTGTCTGTGAATGTTTTCACTATCGTTCTAGCCTGTACGGAGACATCCATGTGTTTGTTTTGTGTGGGATTACGTGTCATTTGTTTGTCGCTAAACCTGTGCGGATGGGGCCTGGGTCCCGTCAAACACATCACACCTGTTTCCAGCTGTCAAACACTAATGACTTTATATTAACAAGCTATTCGGTCTTAAGTAGCCGTCTTGAAGGAAATCACCCGACTGCGGGTCTGTCTGTTTCACGAGAATGACGCAGTGGCGATGGAAATGACTCATCCTGTAATAATGTACCTCAAACCACCGGAGATTCCGGGGTAGAATGCCCCAAAGATGGATCAAACTCATTCATATTGTAAAATATGCTTAATAGGGCATGACATCGCGACATAATGTACATATAGATTAGTTAGAATTATCTTGTAACTTCTATTATACATACAAACATATGTGTGTGTGTGTGTGTGTGTGTGTGTGTGTGTGTGTGTGTGTGTATGTATGTATGTATATATCTGTGTGTGTGTGTGTATGTATGTGTATATATTTGTATAAGTGTGTGTGTGTGTGTGTGTGTGTGTGTGTGTATGTATGTATGTATGTATGTGTATGTATGTATGTATATATCTGTGTGTGTGTGTGTGTGTGTGTGTGTATGTATGTGTATATATTTGTATAAGTATGTATGTGTATATATTTGTATAAGTGTGTGTGTGTATTTGTCAGCAGACTGTAAAGATCATAAACTAATAATACGTTAAGCCTTATATAATGTTTATGAAGTCTTTAGTGCATTCCTTCATACTTTGCCGAAAGTATTATAGATTTTTTTATGGACATGTTTGAACCAGATGTTAGAACAATTTGTCTGCAGTCTTTGAGTGCATTTCAGTCATGTACTAGCATGGAGCTCGTGGTCATTGGAAACCCGGACATATGAGGGAATTGTCATTTGAGCACTGCAATTATTATTTTTTTAACGCTGTTCTTTACAGAGTTTTTTTGTTCTGAAGGAAATGTAATGAAAGGTATGTTTGCTTTCAGGCCTGCTTTGACTGTGCCGCTAAGAACCCGAGTTGGGCCAGTATTTCATATGGAGTGTTTCTGTGCATTGACTGTTCTGGGATACATCGCTCCTTGGGAGTGCACTTGAGCTTCATCAGGTCAGTCAGGATCTCTATTGTTTATTATGCTGTCATGTGTATGTCTGTCAAAGTTTGTATTCATCCGTGGTGTTACAGAATGTCACATGCATTTGTTAGGCACGCGTTAGAGGGGGAGTTAAAGTGTGGATATTGTCTTTTCAGATCCACAGAGCTGGATTCCAACTGGAGCTGGTTTCAGCTGAGATGTATGCAGGTTGGAGGAAATGCCAACGCGGTTAGTTCTTCTTTTCCTACCCTATAATATCCAATCAGTTCTGCCTTTAAAGCTTAACTGTAGACACTGTGCATGTACATCATCACTCCCATGTTTTCTTTGAGCACAGATGGGGTTTTTCCGCCAGCACGGCTGTACCACCAACGACACCAATGCGAAGTATAACAGCCGTGCGGCTCAGATGTACAGAGAGAAGATTCGGCAGCTTGCCAACACGGCGCTCTCCAAGTATGGCACTGATGTGAGTATACCAATCTCATACTGTTCCAGCATTATCACTGCCTAGAAAATGAACTATGCCCCAGCATTGGTTATTAAAATATATTTCAGCGCCATGCTGTTAACATGCGCTAAAAGCAGAGTCTTTCAAACTGGCATTGCTTCAAATTTTACATTGAACATGATGTGTAATTTGAATTACAACAGGCCTGTGTTTAAAAGAAACCTAAATGATTAGTTTCTAACCCCAGTCATTTAGAGAACTACACATTTGTGGTTATCACAAACCATGTTTATAGTTAACTTGTATTCAATGTAGTCTGGGTCATATATTCCTTTGTCTTAAATAGTGCTTTAATGGATGAGTTTGATTGAATGCATGCTTTTTGATGTTGACAACAGACATGCAACCTACTAATTGTGAACCACTTGCACTTTAGCCTATCTTAATGTATATATTATTGGCATATTTCGTAATTTATGTTGCTGTTTATTTATCTAATGTAATGCAAAGATATATTTGGATTACATCTCTTTATATGCAGCTGTGGTGTTTGTGATATTGAATAAACTTTGAACTTGAGTCACTGAACAAACTCCACGTTACAGTATTCATTAGCTTTATCTTTCCAGACGTAGTTATGAAAGCACAATAGACAACCAGGATATCTGCATTCAGGACATATATTTAGATTGTATTTTTCATTCAGCTGTGGATTGACAACTCGAGCTGTGCTCAGGCATCAGCTGTAGAGAAGAGCGAGACGGACTTCTTTGACGAGCACACACAGGTAGGACACACACAGAGTTGTGCGGTGTGAATTGTAAATTCGTTTTTATGTCTTTGTTTTTTGTTTAAAAAGAGTTTGACTACTCACAGTGGACCAGTTAACCTGGTAACAGGATTCTCACAGACAGAGAAACCTAGAAATATCAGGAAATTATTTATTGAACCCTTTTCACAGACTTTGCAACAGATGAAGTCCAGATATTTCTCTCTTCTGACCAACGTTATCAGTCTCTCAGTATTTTTTCCAATTTTGGAAAGTAATAGTAATTCCATTAATGCATTTTTTCTGGTTCACCTAAGCTCTAAAATATTAAATCCGTAATCAAGTGATGTTTTTATGATGTTGATCAGATGTGGATGCTGTTTCATCCGAACTATCTGTTAACACTTTAGTTTAGGGACCAATTCTCACTATTAATTAGTTGTTTATTAGCATGCCTATTAATAACATTGGCTATTTATTAGTGCTTATAAAGCACATATTCTGCATGAGAATATTCTACGTCCCTAATCCTACCTATTACCTAAACTTAACTACAGCAAAAGTCGTAGTTAAAGGGGGCATAACACACACAGTTTCACCCAATCACATGTTAATCTTGAGTACCTATAGAGTAGTATTGCATCCTTCATATCTCCAAAAAAAGTCTTTGTTTTTATCTTATTTATGTAAGAAAGATACAGCTTTACGATTCTCTCCAAAAACAGCCGAGCTCCTTGAAGCGTGCCGTGGGCGGAGCTAAAGAGTGACGAACACTTGCACTGATCACGAACTAAACACAAATATTTGATGCCGTTTCACTTATCATCTGCAGTTCTGAATCATGACCGGGATCTTTGATAGGGGGACTGCTCCATTGTATCAAACGATGTGCAAATCCAGCGTCGAACTGGGTTTTGTTTATAAAACGTTTGTCAACACACACACACACACACTTGCAAAGCTCCATTGCTGCCCAGAAAAACTAACTGTACTATCCACTGTTTACGTAATGCTGGGTTCTTTTGGGAAGCTGAACAACGTTATCTTTCCCTTACAACCAAAAACACACTTCTTTAGAGACATTCTTCCCGAGCGAGTCGCGTGCAGTGCAGCTGAATGAAGTGCATTGATTGGCGCTCTTTCTCTATCTCGGTCTATGTGTGCGCAGGCGTGCTCTTCTGGGAGAAATGCCTAAGTAAGGAGTTCCACCCTTCATTACATCAGGAAGATCCATGATAAAAAAACTTTCTGAAACTTGTACGAACCCGGAAGGAAGATTTTTGGCTCAGAAATACTCCTTCATACTTCCAAATCGTTTTTTTATTCTTTGGCCATACTTAGCTTGATAATCCAACTCTTTAACAGTGTTAACAACTCTGAATGCATGAAACAGCATTGCACCCCCCCTCCTTTAATGGTTTGTAAATAGCAAGAATTGGAAGGATTGTGTGAAATTGTATAATTGTTCTCTTACCTGCAGCTTGCCAACAGTTGGAACATGGCGTCCCCATCCCTAACAGATGAAAATGGATCCATAACCCCTCAACTGGAGCAGAGCCATCCTAAGAGTTCAGAGACCAGCACTCGTGAGTGTACCGCATTACACATCATAACGCATGCATTTCATTCTCAGTACTTTGACATTCAATCATTTCTTGTCCATGTGATGCAGAGTCTGAAGAGGGTCCAAGCATTGAAGGACTGAGCACAAGTCCTAAAGCCACAATAGGTGAGTGTTTGCTGGATTGTGTGTTTGAGTGCTCAGGCAGAATATATATTATCATCACAACTTCCCTATATTATTTTGGAAGTACTTTCTCTCCAAACATTGATGAATCACTTAAGTCAAGCTCCAGGACCTGTTTGAAAAACTAATGAAGTATTCCATACACCAACCTTTTTCATGGACAACAGAAAGAATTAAATAAAAAGTGATATGATGCTTGTAAAATAGCATGGTTAAAAAAAAACTACATAAGTCTCTTTGA
The DNA here is from genome assembly GCA_027564155.1 of Gymnocypris eckloni scoliostomus. Classification (NCBI taxonomy): domain Eukaryota; kingdom Metazoa; phylum Chordata; class Actinopteri; order Cypriniformes; family Cyprinidae; genus Gymnocypris; species Gymnocypris eckloni. The sequence continues at coordinate 31,649,718 of CM050416.1, forward strand.
AATAATTAGTATGTGTAATAATAAGCCAGTAAATGTAGTTGAGCAACATTCTTTGCAAATGAATTGAAAGCCTGCTGTCTGTTGTGTTAATGTAGACGACTCGATGAGATTGACATCTGGAGAGTCTGAATCTCCTAAAGGTGATATGAATGGTTTATAAATAGCAGGATGCCTATTGGCTGATCAGAATGAAGAAGCATGGTTCTGCGCTTGACTGACACTTAATTTGAGTGTGTGCGCCGCTTTGGCTCCTCCTCTTTATCATAATATTACTGCAAAACTGCTCATATTTTATAAGCTTGGTGTTATTTTAAAAATAATCTACTGCTTTTAAGTAATAATGCATTTTCTTACCGATTCAAATCTATTCAGGATGTCATCAGGGGCTGTGTATATATATTGCACTTACACAGTTGTTGACTGGGATTTGATTTAATTTCAAATTGAGAAATTCAGTGCTGATCAACATTATGAATGATATGCTGTTAATAGAGCTTAAATCCCAAATTATAATTCAGTTTTGACACGAATGCATGCATACAGCTGAAATCATAGCCTTAAAAATGGATAGTTTCACTGGATAGTTTCATCCTTGTCCAGTGTATGCGAAAGGTATTGCTCATTTCTCATTAGCAATAAAATGTCTTTGTACTCACTTAAACTAGAGTTGTGAGTATCGGTTAATTCCCTTACACAAGCTCTCGTCAACATGGCCGTCTATAGCTGTTGCTCTTTCCAGTAGTTTATGGACCCTTTTCACAGACTGATAATGCGTTTCCTCAGTTAACATAATAAATCTAGCCAGTTTTGTATATATTTTCATCAAAACAATGATGTACATTTATAACACTATACTTTGTTTTATAATACCTTGGGAATGAGTATTAGAAGTCTAGTTGCTGCTGCTGTGTGGGTGTTTTTAACACTTGGCTGAGGGAGTGACGGCAGATTTGACATCTTTCTCTGTTCTGCCCAATGTAATCAATCTTTCAGGGTTTTTCTCTCTCTTTTGTAATGTCACAGAAACGTTATCATGGATTTTTTTTTTTGCTATTGGAGAAAATAGGAACCCGAAAGCTATATTTGTTGTAGTTTCCATTCACCGTTACCATTCAATCCAAGAAATGTTGAACGGGTCCATTGTTGTTTAACGTGAGCTGATACGGAGTGTGCAAAATTTGGCTACGCACTTCATTTATACTTTATTCATATTCCTACTATTCTTATATTTTAAAACACAACTGGAGTATACTTTGGGCTGCACTTCTGTTGAGCCTGAAACATTGCTTGGAATTGATTGTTTTAATGACTACAAGCATTTCTACCACTATTGACCTTCCTAGTATCTGTACATTAGTGATGCGTGGATGAGCGAAAACGTCATCCAAATCCGCAGTTTCAAATAAAGGTAACCACCCGCCAGACGCCCGCACCTATATTTTTGTCTGATTTCGATAACCGCACATGATTGTCACATTTAGGGTTTGTATATGGACATGAAAAACCTGGAAAAGTCATGGAATTTTAAAACAGCAATTTCGAAGTCTGGATTCATTTGGAAAAATAAATAAACCCAGAAAGTTTTGGAAAAGTCATGGAAATCTATTTCACAATCCTCTGTATAATATTATTATTTTAATTATGTCCTGAATTTCAGTGCGGTATTGCGCATGTCTCGTATTACTCATTCCCGCAGATCTCAACTTTAAGATGAGGGAAGTTACTTCAAAACATTTATTCAATACAGCGTATATAGATTAGATGAGTAAACAAATTCACACAAACCATCAGATCAAATCAGTCATTTGAAAACAGCGTGAGTGATTCAGCACCGAGTCCTCTCTCTTTGACCTTCTCTTCACATCAGCGAATCTAGAGCTGCTGCGACACAAGACTTTAGCTCATGTTTCGGTGCAGTTGACAGAATTGTCAACAATTTCCTAATCGGTCAATGTTGCATCGTCACAAAAATGTATTATTTTCATGTCTTTTTAAGCCATTCAGTACTCGTGCTCTCCTTTTCTGTGCACTCACAGTCACATCCAAGGAGCGCTCTGCGAGTACCAAATCAAAAAAGCAAAGCTTTGGCGAGTATCCTCAAAAGCAATGTCGGTTTTGTCTTAAGTTAATGTAAACAGCAAATGAAAATGCATATCAGTATTGGATCCTTGAAATACAGGTGCATCTCAATAAATTAGAATGTCATGGAAAAGTTCATTTATTTCAGTAATTCAACTCAAATTGTGAAACTCGTGTATTAAATAAATTCAATGCACACAGACTGAAGTAGTTTACGTCTTTGGTTCTTTTAATTGTGATGATTTTGGCTCACATTTAACAAAAACCCACCAATGAGGGGTGAGGGGTTTACTCTCTTCAGTGAGATACTGTAGATACTGAATAATTATTCTTATTTACAAAGTATTTACCAATTCTTACTCATACCATGGGATAAGTTGTCACTGGAATGCTTTTTGTGGCTCAAGTTTGTTTCTTCATTTGAACCGATACATAAAATGTAGCATCACATCACTTGCTCACCAGTGGATTCTCTGCAGTGAATGGGTGCCGTCAGAATGAGTCTAAACGTCTTATAAAAACATCACAATAATCCACACCACTCCAGTCCATCAGTTAACGTATCGCGTCTTTAAGAAACCAATACATCAAGACTTCTTTTTCTTTCTTCAAAAAAGAGTCCTCTATCCGTAGTATTGCTTTCTCCAGTGACAATCATCTTTTCTGAATCAGGAGAGAAATATGCAGAGATTAAACACCATTTACAAGCGGAAACGGTTCAAAACAATTGTGGATTATTGTGACGTCTTTATTAGCTGTTTGGTCTCATACATTTGCAGCAAATCCTTTTTATGTGTGAGCTATTTCTTAAACTCAAAATCGGCATATCTTACCCAACTTTCCCATAGTTTGTGTATAAAGTTGCTCACTGACTAAAAAAAGTGTAATGTAGTGTTTTCTAATCTCATAAAGAGCTCTCAGGCAGTTTAGTCTGGACCCAGATCGTATACCGTGGTATTTCTGATGTGTTTTCCGGTCTGGATTGACTTGTGCCCTGGAATGAGATTAGAGCAGCTTCTCATTGTTGATCAGGATCCAGTAGGTGTAAATCTTAAGACCAATTTCAGCATTCGTCTTAGCACAAAGCTTCCAGACGCCCCAATTTTCTGCTAAATTACGTAACTCATTGGTTGAATAAGCAATAATAACGCTGCATGGATGTTGCCAATGTTCATGTGTACACTTTAAACGCTCTTTCTCTGATAATTGAACTGATTGTGTGAGATGTGACCTCTTTCCTTTCTTCAGGCTGTGCTGGCATAATATTTCTCAGGGCACTTTAGGATGTGGCCTGTGTCTCCGTGCACTAATGATCCTTATAATCTATGAAGAAATGGTTTCCTGTTTACTTTTCTCTGACTATACTGTCTGTTTTCAGAAGTGAAACCCTCCATTATTGGAAAGAAGAAGCCAGCCGCTGCGAAGAAAGGGGTAGGTGAACAATCAGTGCTCTCTTTCACTTCCAGATCTTGCATTTCACTTTTTGTCAGTAGGTGTCAGCAGTGCTTAATTTGTACATTTCGAGGTCCTGGAACAAAGCTGGGTAACGGATCCGGCATGTGATTAGAGGGAGAGGTAACGCAGCATTCACGTGATCACATTGGTGGGCCATTTTAAGTGATTAACATGGATCAGTTGCATTAACAGTTTTATTAGGGTTAGTACATGAAAAAGCAATGACATTTTGAAACCGCAATTTCCAGGCCTGGGAAAATAATCAATAATGGAATTTTATTTAGCAAATCTCTGTAATAGAGTTATAATTAATCCTGTCCAGAATTTTGTGGGGGATTGTGTGTATATTGCATTGTTTTACTCATTCCCGCAGCTTTCGTGTTTATAATGAGGAAAATTCCTGCAAGTATTTATTGAATATGTAGGTTAGATGAGTAAATAAATCCACACAAACTATCAGATTAAATCAGTCATCTGAAAACACGTGAGTGCTTCAGCTGGACCGCGTCTTCTCTTTCACTCTCTCTCACTACAACAAGCTGCTGCACGCTGTCGCTGATCCAAGACTTTCTCTCGCATTTCGGGACAGTTGACAGAATTGTCACTTGCTTGATCGGGTCATTGTTGCAAAAATGTTTTTACTTGCGCTCCAGAGGCTGGTTCAGGCTGAGCGCTCAGTCACATCCAAAGCTGCCTGAGTATCATATCGAGTTATTTTTCCTAGTTAGTTGTTGAGCTTAATGGCCAAATACACACAAAAATGGCCATCCTGGTGAGTATCCAGGTTTTTTCTTAAGTAAATGTCAACAGTTGAGAAAGAAAACGAATGCACAAACTCAACTGCTGCTCTAAAACCCTGTGGTGCCGCCCCCACTTCACTCATAATTAAATATGATTTAAAAGAGGCATGTGAAATACTGGATCATTTGTTTATTGATACAACTGCTTGAAATAAAAACAGATGTTTTCTGATTATTAATTTTTCCCCTACTGCAATGTAAAATAAATAAATAGGCCTAAATAATAATAATAATAAATAAACACTATTAAAGCTGCAAACTCAAATGAAGTGTACAAGCCTGAAGTGGCCATGGGAAGATTTGGGAGAGTCCTTGGTGAGCAGCACAAAACAGCTGGTGTAGTCAGGGCTTCATCTGAACAAACCCGGTCCGGATCAGCACCTCTGAACTCCGATCATCTCAATTTGGGGATACTGAATTTGGGGTTTTCATTAGTTGTCAGTTATAATCATCAAAATTAAAAGAAATAAACACTTGAAATATATCAGTCTGTGTGGAATGAATGTATACATTATACAAGTTTCACTTTTTGAATGGAATTAGTGAAATAAATCAACTTTTTGATGATATTCTAATTATATGACCAGCACCTGTGTGTGTGTATATATATATATATAATTGCATTTGAGGGAAAGATAAATAGATATGAAAATACTAAACATACTAAAACAAAAAAAAATGTGTTTGGTAATTATGTAAATACATAAAATATAAATCATCTATATAAGCATGTGTTGTCGTCAAACCTCAAAACATGTGGTTATGTTTACAGGTGCTACTTTGTTAGAAATGTTATAAATGACTGTCTTCACACTCGATTATCATTTTGATTTTAGCTTGGCGCTAAAAAGGGTCTTGGTGCCCAGAAGGTGAGCAGCAAGAGCTTCACTGAGGTGGAAAAACAAGCCCAGGTGGCCGAGAAAATGAGAGAGGAACGGGTCACTGAGGTCAAGAAACAAACCGAAGAGTCCATGTGAGTCTCCAGATGCCACACACTCAGAATCTCTTGGACGTTTGCGGATGCTGTAAAACTGAAATGCCTTTGCTTAAAGATTGTGATTAGAACCTGTTGAATGGTCAAGCGTATGTTTGAGTATGATAAGATGGTGGTTTCTCTAACAGTGTAATCAGAGCTATAGCTTAGTTTTTTCCCTGATTGCGTTCCCTCTTTTCTCAGAGTGGCCTCGATGCGACTGGCCTACAAAGAGCTGGAGATTGACAGGAAGATGGAGGAGAAGAAACTGAAGAACCTCGAGGGCAAGAAGAAGGAACAGGTGGAGAGGCTGGGCATGGGATTCGGCAGCAGGAGGTAAAGATACGGCGGGAGCCTGGAATTAAACCACTGTCACCTTAATCACATCACTCCCCTCGAGCATGACATCACTGTCTGCTGCACATTAATAGCCCAGGATGCTGAGCGGTGTCTGTTTGTTCATTTTATTGTACATTCTGCTTAATGAGGCTGAAATGATGTGACTTTGATCGTCCGCAGTGCCGTGTCTCATTCCGTGATGGCTGAGATGCAGGTGATCGAGCAGGAGACCCCGGTCGGAGTCAAATCCTCTTCTCGCTCTAAGCTGGACATGTATGATGAGCCCGGCTTCGCCTCCGGACCGCCCAAGTATGTTTGTTTCAGACATCATTTGTGAATGTGTGTGTTTGCATGTGTGTGATTTGTATCAATCATTGTGATCTCAGGTACAAGGACAACCCTTTCACGTCAGGAGACAGCTTTGGCTCGCGCTGGGACAATGAGGGAGGATCCTCGTTCTCTTCCTGGGCTCTGGAGAAGGAGGAGCCTAAAGAGAGTGAGGTCACCATCTCAAGCATCCAGCCAATCGGAGAAAGGTTGGTTGAATAGCGTCCTGATGCTGTAGACGGTGATTTGATTTGTGGCCGGTTTTATGACCCCGTGACACGATGTGTCTCAGGTTGGCCAGCCGACGGAAACCTGAGGTGTCTGTGCCAGTCTCAGAGTCCAGCGAAGCACAACAGAAGTTTGCCAACGCTAAAGCAATCTCATCAGACATGTTCTTCGGCCGCGAGAGCAACCCAGAGGTGCAGTGATCCCACTAGAGCGCGAGTGCTGACTCTGACTGGCCGTTTTGACATTTTTCACATACCTTTTTTGCATTTTATTTCTATATTTAAATATATTGTAATTAGATATATACATTTTTAATATATTTTAAATGTAAATATTAGGGCTGCAGCTAACGATTATTTGTATTGTCGACTAATCTATCGATTAATTTTTCGATTAGTCAAATAATCTATTGATTATTTTGAAATTAATCTATTTTCTGCAGTTGATGAATTCTTTAGTTAAACTATCAATAAATAATAACAGTAACTTCTGTTATTAACATTTTATTTTATTCATATGTTTTCTCATAATACTGCACAAAAAAATAATAACAAGAAAGAAATCAAGAAAGAAAATAACAATAAATAATAAGTAAAGAGAGAAAATAAATTAACAATAAATAATTAATACAAAATGTGAATAAATAAAACATAAGTAAGAAAAAATGTATAATAATTAATAAAAAGAAAAAAGAAACAATAAATAAAGATAATAACAAGAAGAGAGAGATAAGGAAATAACAATAAATCAAAATGAAAGAGAAAATTAAAATAAATAAGAAATGAGAGAAAAATTTAAATAATAACAATAAATAAATAATAAAAACAAAAAAGGAAGAAAGAAAGAGGATTACAGGGCAGTGAAGTGTTGGCTGCATGCTCAGTTCTGTTCGGGACTGACAGCAGCTGCTTACAGGTGAGAGACTTGAAAGGTTTTATTTATTCAGTAGATTAAAACATCTTGAATACATATCTGTTATGAATGAACAGCTGATGTCATAACCATCAGGACACGAGAGCGACAGAATCATAACACCGGGAAGTATTATCACAGCTGACAGCATGTTTTTAAATAAACGAGCCTAGTCGAGGCTTGTCCTATCACACAGTTAAACAACTAACAATGACTTAAACGCTTTGTTAGCGAGTGCAGGGAACGCGTTTGGTGCGCGCGTCTGAGAGCTCGAGCGATCTCGTCCACGTGACAGCAGCTCCAGTGGATCTTAAGATGACCGCGATCATTTCTCCTTCTCTGTGAGTGCATTAAACCCGTCATGATTATATAGGAAACTTGATGTCCCGTGCTGTTCCAGTCATTCAGCACAGCTTTGAATGCGGTTGTGAATCCTGACAATGTAAAGGGGTCTGTTCGGCTATATACATGCGGTTCTGACAGTTGTATAATAATAAAATGCTCTATGAACTCTCTGTGAAGTGATGTTGCCATACTAGACTTTACCTTCTGCTCTAGAGTCTTGTTTGTGTTAAACATGACAGAAAAACAGTCTTAATTAGGGATAACTGCAGGCTCGCTCAATGGGCGTGGCTAAAGGTGCGACGCTCTCCATGCTAATCGACGTATTTTTATAATCGACGTAATCCATGACGTCGACGAATCGCTGCAGCCCTAGTAAATATGTAATTGAAAAGGATTTCATGATCATATATTATTATTTAAATTTATATTTATTAAATGTATATTACAATATATTGTTGTTGTGTATATATATATATATATATATATATGTTTTTTATTTATAACATTATACATACATTTTAATGTATTCTATACAATTACATAATTATTTTATATTTTCACAAACACATGTTTTATGTATTATATTTGTATATGTTTTATATTTATAATTTCATTGTTTTACAATTGTTTGTAATATACATAATACATACATCTTTTATATCAAAATAATGTATGTTTATATAATATACAGCATGTTTTAGCTGCTTAGATTTCCTCCATATATTTGAAGTAAATCTACATTTGTATTGTTTATATGAATCATAATTCCCCCACTAGTATGAAGCAAAGACTCGTCTAGAAGGCATGTCTGGAAGCACCTCCATCAGCTCTGCTGACCTGTTTGGTGATGGTTCCTCTGGTAAACACTTCTGTCTTCAGCTACCGTTTACTTCATGCTAATTCGATTATAAAATGGACGAAAGTCTTCTATTGGCGTATTATCTTACATGACTGTGGTGCTGTTTGGTTCATGTACTTGCTGTAGGCTCATCAGGATATGACGGCGTGCTTCCCTCCGGTCCTGACATCGCTCAGTTCAAGCAAGGTGTGAAGACTGTAGCAGGGAAGATGGCCGTGCTGGCTAACGGAGTAATGAACACCATTCAGGTGAGCGCACACATTTCAGTCTTGACCGTGTATATTTACTACGTCCACAGCAGCTGTATTAACTCCATCTGATCGTGTGTGTTCAGGATCGCTATGGATCTTACTGAAAGGACTGCAGAAGTTTTATTACAGGACGCACCTCACTGCTGATTGGCTCGGGTCTGTCTTTCCTACATGAACACACATCAGAGAGAGAGAGACCCGATCTCTCCCCAGACCACTGTAGACTCTTGCTGACAGTATTTTAATTTCTTTTCGAGGACTTGTTTTATTTTCAGGAGCACTGGGGAAGAGTGTAAAGTTTGTTTTCAGACTCGCAGTGTTTGAACTAACAGTCCTGTTTTCTATACGATGTACTGGTCTTTAATTTCAAATAGGTATGGATTTGAAAAGTATTCTGTCTGGAATTAAATGTATAACTAAACTTAGAGCGCTAATATGTTCTCATGGCTTTCGTTTTGTATTTGAACGGTTTCGTAAGACCTCTGTTCATTCGGTGGACAAGGAAAGGAAACCCATATGGTATATTTATGGAATAATTTGAACCCATTTCCTAAATGCAATCTATTCGATTTTGATGCATTATCATGATTTTACATTATGACAAAGTGATAAAATAACCGTAATATTGTGCAATTGTCCTGGCATGTCAAGGACGAGTTTTGAGGCTTTTGTGGATGCGAACCTGGAGTTTGAGTCTTCAGGAACGATGATTTGAAACTGAACCCTGTTTGTTTTGCATGCCAGCATAAGCTGAAGACACTGGTGCTGTATTCGATTTCCAGCATCACTCGTATTTACACAGAAAGTGCTCAAGAAACCAAGCGGGCTGAGGAGGTTTAAAGCAATGTGATGCAATTTAACGAGACGCCGTCAGTTTAGATGATAAAATGACAGCTGACAAAATAGTTTTTGATTTAAAGTTCCCCCACTTTTGTCTGTTTTCTGCTAATCTGCATGTGCAATACTGTTTCCTAGTACATGCATTACAGCCTTCCTTTCCTTCTCTGTTGGGCTCATGCCAGACCGGGAGCTGGCGAATGGGATTTGTCTGCCTGTCCATTTGTATCCAATGCTAAAAATAAAGAACAACAACCCAACTACCGTCTGGAATAAAAGCTATTTATTGTAGCCTGTTGAGAAGAATCTGAGATTTGTGTGAATAAAGATTGAAATCCCCACAACAGCTGTTTTTGATTCAATAAACACAATAATCATTTTATGACAGAAGGATTACAGATAAAGTGCAAAACAAGCAAGACTGGTAATGGAATAATTAATGCACACAAAGTACGTATTGACCCTTTAACCCTAATAAAAGATGAAATCAGTAAAGCCTACAGTGTTATATGTGCTCATAAATGATCAAAACCTGTTGTACACAACCTACTGAACATCTGACGACTATTGTCTGATTAATAGTTTATACTTTTAGCCAGTAAAAGGCCTTTTGGTATATTTTAGTATAATAAAAAATATTTTTGTGTGAAATTTGTACTTAAAAAATATGAAGAACTTCACTTACTGTTTGTAATATTTGAAGAACACATTGGACTGAAGCAACTTAGTTTTACTTGATTTTCCAATATACCATTTTTAGAATAATCATATTAAAAATATCAAATATGAGCCATCGGACTTTTGAGGAACGTTTATTTGTTTATCTCACAATCAACATTGCATTATATATTTTAATACGGATATATATGAAAGTGACAAACGACCATGTATGGTGACCCATACTCTGAATTTGTGCTCTGCATTTAACCCGTCAACGTGCACACACACAAACCGTGAAAACACACTCGGAGCAGTGAAAACACACACACACCGTGAAAACACACTCGGAGCAGTACACACACACTGTGAAAACGCACCCGGAACAGTGAACACACACACACACCGTGAAAACACACTCGGAACAGTGAACACACACACACCGTGAAAACGCACCCGGAACAGTGAACACACACACACACCGTGAAAACGCACCCGGAACAGTGAACACACACACACCGTGAAAACGCACTGAGCAGTGAACACACACACACACACACACACACACACACACACACACACACACACACACACACACACACACACACACACACACACACACACACACACACCGTGAAACACACTGCAGTGAACACACACAGTGACACACACACACACACACACACACACACACACGGTATTGAAGGTGAAGACTGTTGCACCTCTCCATTCATTCACCCCTGCTTTCTTATAAAACACCACTGTTCCTGGATCAGATTTAGTTTGATAGCACTCCAGGCGTTTCGATGTTCCTGATTCCGGAGGCCTTGAGTCTAAAGTCTGTTCAGGAGTGCTAAAAGACCCTTTGATCACAGGTACAAAAACACATACATGTCACCTTCTGTTATTGCATCGAGAGCGAGGATCTACATACGAACAAAAGATCAATGTAAGCGTAAGTCCTCCTTCAGTCTTATTTGCACAGCAGTTCAATTAAAAGAGGGCGATCAGAGAGACGCATTATCCCTTTCTAGGCCCTCGTTGTGTCCCTGGCTTCTCATCCATGTCAAAGCTTTGGATTTGCTTAGTCACACAATCAAAGAATAACAGGTTTAGGAACAGCAGACTGGCTATAATCGGTAAATATATGAATGAAGCCGATTAGTGTAACAAACAAACAAGTAAAATCCTGAATAATGGGGATTTATGGCTTAAGCCAGCCTCTGAAATCACTCAAACACATTCAGACTCTCTGAGTAAATTAAATTCCCTTCTCAGCTTGTGAAAGTTAAATTAAACGCAGAAGTTGCTCGTTCACATCTCAGCTGATATGATCGAACACAAGAATGATCGAAGACTGACAGATCAAAAGATAGACCTCATAAATACAAAATACACTCCAGGCTCTGCAAAGTCTTATTAAAATGTGTCAGTACTGTATAATCACACACTAAAGCGTTGCTGGTGTCACACAGTCGGATGTAAATGCAGTGGATGGATCCATACAACCAGTGATGATGGTGATGGTGAAGGTGATGGTGATGATGATGATGGTGATGGTGATGATGATGATGATGATGGTGATGGTGGTGATGATGGTGATGATGATGATGGTGATGATGGTGATGATGATGGTGGTGATGATGGTGATGATGATGGTGATGATGGTGGTGATGATGATGATGATGATGATGATGGTGATGGTGATGATGATGGTGGTGATGATGATGGTGGTGATGATGGTGATGATGATGATGATGATGGTGGTGATGATGATGATGGTGATGGTGATGATGATGATGGTGATGATGATGATGGTGATGATGATGATGGTGATGATGATGGTGAGGATGGTGATGATGGTGTCTCAGTTGATCCAGGCGTACGAGTAGAAGCCGTGCTCCTTCCACAGGTCACACCTCTCTCGAGAGTAGCTTGTTATGAAAGAAATGTTCTTGTCCAGCAGGGCGACGCGTGAGGGGAACTCCGGCCACTCCTCTGGCATCCTACCTGTGAGGTTACGAAGAGTTTTGGAACGTTAGAGGCGAGATTTGATCACACTGATCACATGCAATTTCAACCAGCTCAGGATTGTGTTTCTCGTGTTTGTCAGTGCTGTTTCATCTGGAGTTAAACTAGTTTAAATCATCAATCCACGCTGGAACAATCGGTCACGTAACCGAGACTCGCTGCTCTAGAGAGCTCACGCTTCGCTGCCGTTTGAACTTTGAGTCATGTGTGGTGCTCCGTGTGGTGCAGTTCAGAAGAGTAGTGCTGTTTCCTTACGCTTTTGGTGCATAAAAACTATATTGAACATTTATCAAACGTTTTATTTAAGAAAATTGTATTTTGATAATTATTGTTTTATTGCTCTGCACTTCAAGAAGTATTAACTTTAGCCATGTGGAGCACTTTTAATGATGGATGGATGCACTTTTTTGAGCTTCAAAATCTAAACCACCAATCACCGCCATTATAAAGATTGGAAGAACCAGGACATTTTTTAATACAACCCCCGGGTGGATTTGTCTGAAAGAAGCAAGTCGACACCTAGGCTTGAGGGTTTTGATTTTGGGGTGAACTATCCCTTTAACTCTATAAGAAAACCAGCTGTTGAGTAGCTCTGCATATCAGACAAAATCTTCTGTTGGGATCTGATCCAACATTCCTGGTCTTGGCAGTCGCTAGTCGTCCCATGATGCATTGCGAATGACAAATGACTCAGAAACAACGGTATGTTATAAAACATTTAACTACAAGTCGTTATAATAAAAGTATAAGTATATTGGATTTTTCAGATTGTGGCTTAATAGAAGTGTTTCATTCATGGGAGGGTTTTCTTAAAATGTAAGAATATAATAATTATATCATATCAATGTAATTATAATTGATTTTTGGATTTTAGGAAAAATATTGATTTTTTTTTCAATTCCAGAACCCTGGTATTGATGAAAACAATGTTGCATAGTAGATGCACTAGCACTTCAGTTTGGGGTCAGTAAATAAAAAAATATATATCTTATGCTCACAAGAGTTGCATTTATTTGATCAAAATACAATATAAAGATATTGATGCTATGAAATATTATTGCAATTTAATATAGCTGTCTTCTATTGTAATATATTGTAAAATGTAACCTATTCCTGTGATGCAAAGCTGAATTTCCAGCATCATTACTCCAGTCTTCAGCATCACATGATCCTTCAGAAAGCACTCTAAAAGCTGATGTTCTGCCCAAGAAACATTTCTTATTATTAATGTTGAAAACAGTAGTGCTGCTTCATATATATATATATTGTAATATTATACTTTTAATCAGTATATAATGCATGCTTGTTGTATAAAATCTTTGTTTTATTTCAGCAACTACATAAGAATCTCACTGGCCCCAAACCTTTGAACGGTATCGAATGTATTTAACGTTAACTCTCAAGAAACAGGGTCAAGCTTTTACTATAGATTTCAAGTGTTATATTAGAAATATGGGAAATCTCACATTACCTTCTTTGGCAAAATGTACAAAATACTTGGTGATCATTTCTTGGAAGTTGCTATCAGCCTGTGACAGGGTCCCGAGCACCATTTCAAGACCCTGAAGAAGGCCAGGCTGTCCAGAAGATGAAAGGCAAAGCGACTGGGGAAGGGAAGCCAGCTGGAGGCGTTTGCCTGTTTTGATGGAGTGTAAGTCACCAGATAACGGTACACTGAGCTCTTTAAGGCTCCTGGAATACATGAGACATCAATGCAAAGATTTAGATTGAAAAAACTGACTATGGATCAATAATGTAGCATAATGTTAATAGCAGAGCGGTCTTGTATCCTCCTGAATGGGTTTATTTTGAGATAACGACTAGCTCACTGTTCATTATCCTGCTTATTATACAGCCACTTACCATGAAATATTTATTGGCGCTCACAAATGATAAAATATTCAGAGTGCTGATAAAGCTCAATTGTGCAATGAAAAATGAATTTGAACCTGCGGCTCTCTTGGCCAGGTCGTTCCTGGGACAGGTGGCCCTCATGTCAGAGACCATGGTGGTGAAGAGCCTCTCTGGACACCGGTCAGAGGTCGGGCACGGGGCCGAGCTATTGTACAGCCTGAGCGCCTGATTGGTCAAGGCCTCTCCGAAAGGGGTCAGTTTGTCTGAGTGAACCATCAACAGAGACGTGGTGAGGAAAAACATGTCCGCTTATATAGATACTCATTCATTCATTTATTTAAATGTCTGTTATGATTAGACTTACTGGTCACAATCCACCGATAGTCTCCCCAAGTCCATGTTGAGATGTTTTCATATGGAGGACTGAAGGAAAACACATGCATGTCACGTTCATGTCATTTCAAGGGTCGGGCAAAATCACAGCGTAATGAATTGTCTTCCTAAAATTGAATTGAATAGAAATGAAAAGGAATAAACTGAATTGATTTAGAGGAATTGTGCCAAAACATTAAAAATGACAACACTATATCTAATGATTAATTATACATAAGTCAGTTAATCATGTTAATTTATCCCCTGAAGAATAACAGATGCAGTGTCTTAATATATTAATGACATCGAATTATTATATTAGATTTGAATTATACTTACTATATATATACTTGTTAAATAAATAAGAACATTATAGGGTCTATATATATATTAATTTAAAATAATAATAATGAATTATAAATATAATGATTATAATAATATAATTATAATAATACTTGTATATTACAACTTTTTGTGATCTATATATTAATCGAAAAAAGAAATATGTTAACATTAAATAATTACCATTATTAAATGCACATTTATATAGGTGGCATTTCAAACAATGATTATAAATATCATATATGTTTCTACAAATAATATATTATAATATTGAATTAATTGAATTCAAATCCAAATAATAACTCTGCATCGTGCTTGCTAATTTACGGAGCCCCGCACATGACATGCAAAAAATAATAATAAATTGTGTGCATGATTTAGCATAGTAATAGCAACTCGTGAACATGATTTAGCCTGCTATTTTTTTCCTGCATGTCATGTGCGGGACGCCGTACTAATTCAATTCAAATCCATGAACTTTAAAAGCATTACCAATTAAATTCTGAACAGCACACAATCCTTTTCATTTTACAACCAATAGCTGAAAAACGACCAAAGCAGGTTACCTAAAATCAGTCTCCTGTTCAGTTGTTCCAACCACAAACGGGACGTCATTATAAGTTCCCTCTACCCCCTTCTCCCAGGTCTCGAACGGAGGAGCTTTGAGAACATAGTTGTCAATTACTGCAACTGGGCCAAGAAAAACACCTTTGACTGGAAGATCGGTTAACTCATCGGCTGCCCATGCTGGGTACTGCTGCCACGGGATTGCCTGAGTCAGATACAAATCACTGACATTAGTTCAACCACAGACCCATTTCTGATATATCACTACCATTACGAGAAATTAAACCTCATCGGCAGATTTTCATTGGGAATTCATTGAGCGTACGGCGAGATCTGGCAGCCGGTCGAGGTTTGATGATTTATCAAAGAGAGTTTACGGACCAAACGAAGAGGCCAAAGGGTTGTTAGTCAGCCGTGACTCTCCTGCTGCCTTGCTGAGGAAGGTTACAAGCTCAGACATACATTTCTCACCTGAAGGACTTGAGCGATGTGCAGTCCTCTCAGGCAGATGGCGTTCTTGCAGCCAGTTCTCTTCAGGAATTCTAAGTTGTCTTTTTCTGCTGACTCCAGGGAAGCATTATACACATACGAGCCGCTCATGTCGATCGCGCGATGAAACAGTCCTTTTGCTAGTGGAGACATCATCAAAGTCCAAACCGAAGTTCCTCCTTATGATCACACAGGGAGAGAAAAACTTTATATACATTAATAGAAGTCTGCTTAATTATATTGAATGGCACTTGTAGTACATGCAGACAATAAATTATGATATTAATGAAATAAAGGCCACCTAAAGCCTTGTTCAGACTGTCAGCCCAAATACCATTATTTGTGCCTCTGACTAGAGGTCTGCAGCTCAAAACTGAAGCCGAACCCGGCCCGTACCGAGATTGTCTGACCCAACCCGACCCGACCCAGCGGCACGGTTAAATTTAGAGCCCGAACCCGACCGAGATCCCCCAACGAATAGCCAACTAAAAAGGAAAAAGGCTGCATTTCACGATTGCATGCAAAGAAATAGATTAATCAAGGCTCTGCCATTTCACAAACATTTACCAGTTATGAAAGTTTGTGAACATCAGGTGCAGCGGATCGCATACATTCTGCCGAGTTTATGAATTTTGTATGGACAAGAAGATGATGACCGTGCAAATTATGGTCATTTTTGTCAGTTAAGGCTCGTTAGCATTCTGTCTAGTTTAAATCAGACATAAGATCTTAAATAAGATTGTATTTATTTGAATGCATTAATCATTTATTTGAATTAACGAGGAGAGAGAGAGAGAGAGAGAGAGAGAGAGAGAGGGGGAATGTGCGCGTGCGTGTGAACCTGCGTCTGCGCGTCTCTCTCTACAAGCAATGAGGCTTAGTTACTTCAAAACAGCGATTTTGCCGCCTCATTGCAGATAAATATAATGTTGTGACTTGAGTCAGTAGCCTGTCGAAGCTATTTACTAATAAAAGTGTCCGTGATGTTTGTGCTCTGCGCGATCTCTGATATCTGTGTGCGTGCGTCTATGAAAGCAGCGAAGCCTCTACATATAGTTTTGGCTACAAACCCGAACCCGACCCGAACCCGAGGCTATCCATTAAACATTAACCCGAAACCCGACCCGAAACCCGACAGTATTTCGGGACCATGGTCGAACCTCTACCTCCGACTGGAATCTGATTGAAATGTTTTACGCTTGGATTTGTGTCCCTCTTTCGTTTTACTCAACGACGTTGCATTGGAATACATCTATACTGACAGCAATACAGATGTTGTCTTACAACATGATATGCCATCGTGCTGGATTATATAACTGTGAAGTACAGACCAGCTCTATATTGTCATCCACTTGATTTTTCAGCATGTTTTCTACAAACAATGTCTGACATGTTTGTGTTTTATGTAGCATGAGTAACTGACATAGGCAAAGAAGTTACGCAAAATCCGATCTGACTGAAACAGATTTTCATAAATGCCATTTGAATAGGTTTTCACGTGTTTTTTTGCCACTCACACTTGTGAAATATGATTGGATTCCAATCGCATATATATATACACAAAAATCAGATTTGGACTGAGTCTGAACAAGGCTTAAGTGTACTTAAAGAGTGTACACTTTCATGACTATGTTTCTTAACACATTTAAGTACACTTTTAAATAAGTTTTTTTAAATCATTATGTTTAAAAATCTTTGTTTACACATTATTTTACGGTATTCTTACATGTACTTACTGGTTAGGGGTTAGGATTAGGCTTAGTGTTACTTGCATGTCATTATGCATAATTTATTGTAATTAAAATAGCAAGTATATGTAACAAGTACACCTTAAAATAAAGTGTTACCAAATCTTTTGTTGTGTTTAAAGTACAATTATGTTGATGTGTTTACTAACATACTCAAGCACATGTACTTCATTATATGTTTTACTGTAGTGATAATACTTTTACATAATACAAGTATATAGTTAAAATGTCCTGTCTGCAACTACATCATTGTACATGTGTATTTACAAATGTACTTAAAGTGCCCCTATTATGGATTTTAGTAAATTACCTTTCATGCAGTGTAACACAGCTCTAAGTGAATTAAAATAACCCGCAAAGTTTTAAATCTGAAAGTGCACCGTGTATAAAGTTATTGTCTCTCAAAAGAAAGAGTCGACTCTGAATCATTGAAACGAGTAGTTTTTAATACGAATCCC
This sequence comes from Gymnocypris eckloni scoliostomus, assembly GCA_027564155.1. Taxonomy (NCBI): domain Eukaryota; kingdom Metazoa; phylum Chordata; class Actinopteri; order Cypriniformes; family Cyprinidae; genus Gymnocypris; species Gymnocypris eckloni. The sequence goes on from CM050416.1 coordinate 31,667,641, forward strand.
AAGCCGTTTCATATTGACATCAACATGAACATTAGCATATTGCCCACCCACTTGTTGGTCTTTTTGCGTTGGACTGAATGAAAATGTATTCTTTGCTACTAGGTGCCTTTCTGGAGCGATAAAAATAGTGCTTTCCCCGGTAACACTGTACACAAAGTAGCACTGCTCACAAATTCTGCTTTATGACATGAAAATGATACCAATCGGTCCAATCGCAGATTAGCGTCACGCAAAGGAGGGGTTTGGAAAAAATTTATCGTGGTGGGAATTGTTTGGGAGTCATTGAGCAAATAAGGTAAAAATAAATGCATATTATAAGACAATGAAAGTGTTTTTTGACCTAGCATGCATGCAAACCTGTTATTGGGGACTCCCAAAACCAAAATATGAACCTTTCATAACCCATAATAGGGGCAGTTTAAATACATGACATACAAGATTCAGTACAAATGACATTAAATTATAATTTATGTTTACCATAAATGTGTGTAAGTACATTCAGCAGTACAATTTAACCATTTTTAAAAAACAGAAGTAATTATGAAAGTGTCTAAAAACCGCACATTCAGTTCACACTTACATATATTCTTAGTAGGGATGGGTACCGAAACTCGGTATTTAATCGGTCTCGGGGCTAAATTATAAAAGACCGGAGTATCGATAAGCTCTGACGTTAACGGTTCTGTTATCGGTACTGGAGAAATTAAGAAAACACACATACATTTATTATTGCTATATATATACACATTATCTTGCAAATTATATCCCGCCAGAGTCACCAGCTGTTTTTATATGCAATAATATTCAAACTCTTGTCTATGATGCATTTTGCTATTCCCAAATCAGAAGCGCGATCGCTCACGTGGATGAGTTCAGCAGCAACATAAGCCCTGTTTATGATAGAAGAGAGAACTAACCATTAAAACATGCTTACACTTTAGGCCTGTGGCTGTTATATTAAACTGAGTTTATTTAATGTTTTTTTAGCTTCTAAAGATTATAGCCGTGTTTCTTCTAACACAACTTCCTTCTCTTCACAGCGGCGCGCATTCGTTCCTCCTGACCAAAACTTAACGTCAGAATCAGATCAATCGTCTGTCGATTGTTGTAAAATGCCGTCTTTACAGTTACTAAATTGCTGGACATGTTTGATAATGAAATGTTGGAAGTACAATCCACACGAGACGCTGTTCCTCAGGCTGAAGTGTGTGTGCGTGTGTGTGTGTGCAGGGGCGCGGGAAGGTGTTTTATGTAGGGGGGGGGGGGGGGGTAGTCAATTTCTGCATATAAATATTACCAAATAGAAACAGAAAATCGTGCTATAGCCTACGCACTTTCATGAGATCGTGTTAGACAACAATTAGCTATTTTACAAATGGGAATAGGCTACAATGAATTCATAACAATGTTTTACATTCAAGCTTAAAAACCCTTAAAATGTATAGTGAAAAGTTTTTTTAAAAGCATCTGGAATGCAATAAAGTAATTTTAAAGCTGTTTTTAAAGCATTTGCTGCATGGATTAAAACGATAGGCCAATAAATAATTCACATCAGTCAGACAAAATTGCATTGCAACAAATCCTTTAAATTTCAAGGACAAAGATTTACATACTTTTTTTTTATTGAATACAATTATAAAATAAAGCAAATTATAATCGGGCCTGTTTTAGGCTTTCCCTTATTTTTATATTTTAGATGGTGAGGTGACGGGGAAAAATGACTCGCCATTTCCTCATTGGAGAAATATATGCATCTTAACGGATTACATAGGCTAATGAAGAGTTTTGCTTTGCTTTGAATTATTTCGTTTTAAAGTAGTATTTTAAAGCTTTCTATAGATATATTTATCATATCTCTGAGCCAGTTTCGAGTTGCGAGTTTCGGTTCATCATTGAAGCCTCTTGTTCAAAACCGGAAGAAAGTGCATTCTCTGTTTTCCTATTTTATAAAAGCACAATGTTGATATTGTGAATGCACACAAATAAAAGTAGACCCTTTACAGTTCAAAATGATATATTACTCTTACCTTTATGAGAAAAAAAATCACACGGCGTATTTTAAGTTGTTTTTACTGTAAGAAAAAATCCTCCATGTCCTGTAAAGCTCGCTTCAGCTTCCACTCTCCACACAAACTGTTGGATATTGCACATTTATATAGGTTAAACATTTAAACTAACACTGTGATATGCTTGAACTGTTTATAGGCCTATCTATCGATTTTATTTTAGTCAAGTCTTGATGATTTGATAAGGCTAAATTAATCAAACATAGGCGATCAACTCTGATGCTGGCCGCTTGGTCGTTGCTTAAAAGAAAAAACATTTAACGAACAAAAATGCTCCCAAGGTTTTCTAAATTAACTTTATGAAGAAAAAAAAAACGAAACATCGTCTAATCACTTTTCCATTACATACAAAACTGAACTATTTTAGCTATAAGCTGTTTTGGGAGAAGGGAAAGACTCATATCGCTGAGAAAAGTACATCCATGATATTTCCATGTTCCGCTTTTAAGCCACAACCTACAAATTCTTCAACACAATCATAGCATTCACAAACATAAAATCAAGCATTGGCAGTGCTGCGTGCGTGATTTGGCAGGATGTGCGCACATCAAATAGCCCTGCATCAGTTTAATAACTTTGATAACTTTAATTCTTACAACTGTTAAATTAATGGGCAAATGGTAAATATGTCGAAGATCACATAGAAATAGATAGCAAAATAGCCAATGTAAACTAAATGTTATAAACATCAGCAACCATATACATTTTAAATTAATCTTTATTATAACAAATTTAGCCTATATATTTTTTTATTCACAACAGTTTACAGTTGCCTACAGACAAAAACAGGGGTGCTGCAGCACCCTCAGCACCCCTGTTCCCGCCTGTGTGTGTGTGTGTGTGTGTGTGTGTGTGTGTGTTGTGCGTGTGTGTGTGTGTGTGTGTGTTTGTGTGAGTGCGTGTGTGTGTGTGTGTGTGTGTGTGTGTTTGCCATGTTAATTAAGCTGCTAATCTATCATAGAAATATATATTTCATACATATATGTGTATGTATGTATGTATGTATGTATATATATAAATAACAAAAGTACCGATAAGAATACCGTTAAAGCACCGGATCGATAAGCAGTATCGATAAAAGTAGTAGTACCGTTAAAACCTTAACGATACCCATCCCTAATTCTTAGACAGTTCAAACTTACATAAAGTATATATATATATATATATATATATACTTATAAATATATTATATTATACAAGTATTAAAGTATATTATTTCCATAACAGGTACTCTTTTTTTAATTATAATTTAATATTATATATAAAAAAATTCACAAGGGAAGGTTTCAGACAAACATTAGCAGTGCGTGTTTATACTGCTGGCCATATAAACCGGTTACAGCATAGCAAAAGCACAGCAAACAGAGTTTTGGTGCTGATTTATGGCATGTGTGATTATAAAACATGTTTAGCAGCTGCTTTCAGATATGGGTGTGTACAACACTGCAAATACACTTTTCGGTTGATGGGTAATGCTTTGTTTATTCTCCACTATTTCCTTTTCATAACCTTAATGCAATCAGTCACGTTGTCTTGCGAGGGGATGAATTAATAAGTCATGGGAACAAATTCTTAATCCATAGCTATGGTATCTTTTATGTATTCCCCTGTATGCCATGTCTGTGGCTCTGCATCTAAATTGCCAAATATACAAAACAGTTTGCCAAAATGTCTTGAGTGAATATTGCACCTGTGCATTTTGTCTTAAAGTGACAGCAGCATAATATACCTGCTGCTGTCTGTGGCATTAATGTGAATCAAACAGCTCAATATTCTTGACCTTTTTTTAGCTTTAATAAGAATAATTGTGTATGTTGGAACCGCGTAGAATAAATAATATGCCACACACAAGACAGATGCAAAAATGAGTTGGGAAAGCCATTTTATCGAATTCTATCCTGCATCCCAATGTTCATACTATGCATCCTAAATAGTATGTGAGATTAGAATAAGCGTGTCCCAAAGCATAGCATGTTGAAAAGAGTATGTCAAAAGTCTACGGATGATCTACCATTTTAGATCGATTTTTGAAGTGTGGATCCGTGCACACTCTAATGGCTAATATTGCCCACAGTCCATTGTGCTTTGGGCAAAGGATTTGGTTCAGAACTACAAACACAAATAAAAAGTGTTAAAAAACTACAAACATGGCAGATTCATTTTTGGGTGTACCATCCCTTTAAAGACACAACTGTATGATGTAATAATGTCCCAAAGCTTGCCTACTCTTCAACCACACACTCACTTTCTTCATCAAAATAGTACATATTTTAAGGGAGTAGTATATAGGCAAATTGGGCCCCAGCACTAGTGAATGTGAAATGCAATCAGGTGTAGGACCTTATCGAACGGACACACAAAATAACTTCAGAAGAAAGCAGTCCTTATGGGAAATTGAGAAGTCTTCTCTCAGCCATCTGTGGTTGTAAAAAGTAATAAATGATCAACCATCGACTGACTAGCTTCTTGCCTTGCTCTGCTTATATCCGCAAAAGACACAGGAAGGGAGAGATTTAGAGAGCCACAACCTGGATCTGCAAACACTGAGACAGCAATAACTGACCCTTTCCAGATGGACCCACTTAGGAACAGAACAGAACATCAGTGTTTTCCTGACTAACTTCAGCATAAATAACAATCTAAAGAACAAAGAATTGCTTATCTGGAGATATTACAGAAACAGATGGCTTGCGTTACCCGTGACCCTTTTACGCATAAACTACTAATCTGGTAAACACAAACGATTGACTTATAGCGCTGTCTGAGCTAAGAACATTCTTATGATCTCAGGATCAGGTGAAGAGAGGCGCTTTCAGCGCAAGCACTTCAGTAGAGCCTGGTTTATACTTGCTGCGTCAGCACGAGCACGAAGGTGTAGAGCCTGGTTTATACTCGCTGCGTCAGCACGAGCACGAAGGTGTAGAGCCTGGTTTATACTCGCTGCGTCAGCACGAGCACGAAGGTGTAGAGCCTGTTTTATACTCGCTGCGTCAGCACGAGCGTGAAGGTGTTGAGCCTGTTTTATACTTGCTGCGTCAGCACGAGCGTGAAGGTGTAGAGCCTGGTTTATACTCGCTGCGTCAGCACGAAGGTGTAGAGTCTGGTTTATACTCGCTGTGTCAGCACACGTGCGAAGGTGTAGAGCCTGGTTTATACTCGCTGCGTCAGCACGAAGGTGTAGAGTCTGGTTTATACTCGCTGCGTCAGCACGCGTGCGAAGGTGTAGAGTCTGGTTTATACTCGCTGCGTCAGCACGAAGGTGTAGAGCCTGGTTTATACTCGCTGCGTCAGCACGCGTGCGAAGGTGTAGAGTCTGGTTTATACCGCTGCATCAGCACGAGCGCCAAGGTGTAGAGTCTGGTTTATACCGCCGGCCAGCACGAAGGTGTAGAGTCTGGTTTATACCGCCGCGCCAGCACGAGCGAAGGTGTAGAGCCTGGTTTATACTTGCCGCGTCAGCACGAGCGCGAAGGTGTAGAGTCTGGTTTATACTCGCCGCGTCAGCACGAGCGTCGAAGGTGTAGAGTCTGGTTTATACTCGCTGCATCAGCACGAGCGCGAAGGTGTAGAGTCTGGTTTATACTCGCTGCGTCAGCACGAAGGTGTAGAGTCTGGTTTATACTCGCTGCGTCAGCACACGTGCGAAGGTGTAGAGCCTGGTTTATACTCGCTGCGTCAGCACGAAGGTGTAGAGTCTGGTTTATACTCGCTGCATCAGCACGAGCGCGAAGGTGTAGAGTCTGGTTTATACTCGCTGCGTCAGCGCGCGCGAGTGTAGAGTCTGGTTTATACTGCTGCGTCAGCGCAGCGTGCGAAGGTGTAGAGTCTGGTTTATACTCGCTGCGTCAGCACGAGCGCGAAGGTGTAGAGCCTGGTTTATACTCGCTGCGTCAGCGAAGGTGTAGAGTCTGGTTTATACTCGCTGTGTCAGCACGAGCGAAGGTGTAGAGCCTGGTTTATACCGCCAGCACAGCACGAGCGCGAAGGTGTAGAGCCTGGTTTATACTCGCTGCGTCAGCACGAAGGTGTAGAGTCTGGTTTATACTGGCTGTGTCAGCACACGCGCGAAGGTGTAGAGCCTGGTTTATACTCGCCACGTCAGCACGAAGGTGTAGAGTCTGGTTTATACTCGCTGCGTCACAAGCGTGCGAAGGTGTAGAGTCTGGTTTATACTCGCTGCGTCAGCACGAAGGTGAAGAGCCTGGTTTATACTCGCTGCGTCAGCACGCAGCGTGCGAAGGTGTAGAGTCTGGTTTATACTCGCTGCATCAGCACGGCGCGAAGGTGTAGAGTCTGGTTTATACCGCCAGCACGAAGGTGTAGAGTCTGGTTTATACTCGCCGCGCCAGCACGAGCGAAGGTGTAGAGTCTGGTTTATACCGCTGCGCCAGCACAGCGCCAAGGTGTAGAGTCTGGTTTATACCGCTGCAGCAGCATGCGCGAAGGTGTAGAGTCTGGTTTATACTCGCTGCATCAGCACGAGCGCCAAGGTGTAGAGTCTGGTTTATACCGCCGCCAGCACGGGCGGTGTAGAGTCTGGTTTATACTGCCGCGCCAGCACGCGGCGAAGGTGTAGAGCCTGGTTTATACTCGCCGCGCCAGCACGAAGGTGTAGAGCCTGGTTTATACTCGCGCGCCAGCACAAGGTGTAGAGTCTGGTTTATACTCGCTGCATCAGCACGAGCGAAGGTGTAGAGTCTGGTTTATACTGCGCTCAGCACGCGCCAAGGTGTAGAGCCTGGTTTATACCTGCGCCAGCACGCGCCAAGGTGTAGAGTCTGGTTTATACCGCTGCGCCAGCACGCTGCGAGGTGTAGAGTCTGGTTTTATACTGCTGCGCCAGCACGAGCGCGCGAAGGTGTAGAGCCTGGTTTATACTCGCCCGCCAGCACGAAGGTGTAGAGTCTGGTTTATACTCGCTGCGTCAGCACGCGTGCGAAGGTGTAGAGCCTGGTTTATACTCGCTGCATCAGCACGAGGTGTAGAGTCTGGTTTATACCGCTGCAGCACACGCAAGCGAAGGTGTAGAGCCTGGTTTATACCGCTGCGCACCTGCGAAGGTGTAGAGCCTGGTTTATACTGCAGCGCCACGAAGGTGTAGAGCCTGGTTTATACCAGCACGAAGGTGTAGAGTCTGGTTTATACTGCTGTAGAGTCTGGTTTATACCGCTGCATCAGCACGGTGTAGAGTCTGGTTTATACACCCTGGCACCCCTGTCTGCCTATTCCTCCAGGCCCTCTTCCACTCCACTGGCCTGGCCCACCATCCCTACCAAGACATTTTCTGTTTTTTAGTGTGTGTGTGGAGCATCTGGGATCCGGGCCACCAGATGTGCACATGGCTTTCTTGTTAACTGATCATTGTTTCAGTTGCTCCACCTGTGTCTCTCTCGTTACCCTCGCTTGTCTCTATTTAGCCTACTGGTGTCTGTAGTCCTGTGCTGATCCGTTGTCTTTAGTTGTGTGTGTGTCATGTTAAACTGCACAACAGTTCTCTTCCTGCCTGTTTTTCCTCTTCGGGGTGGTTTTTGTTCTTCTTTGTTTTATTTTATTATATCAAAGACCCATTCTCCTGCATTTGAGTCCTCGCCTCATCTTTCTCTCCTCACGCACACTGACACAGTATTTGTGACATGTTAATCACCACATAATGCAGTGATAGTAATACATTAACAAGGGAAATAAAGTGTCTGTAGGTGTGTTTTGTTGTTTGTAATGTACTCATATTGTTGCAGTTCAGTATTGGTGGAGTTGGGCACTTTCCTGAGGCCGTCCCTAGACAGTGTGGGGACTGTACGAGCTTGGACTGGGACGGCTATGGTACTAATACAGGATGGAGAGCTTCCAAAGAGATAACCGAGGCAGCTGTGCTTCTCTTTTATCACTGACATTTTGATCAATCTATAATCGCCAGCTTCCTTTCCTTCTTCTTTCTGAGATATTCAGCATTGATTAACACTTGAATGTTACATACACAATCATTTGCTCAATTGTATTTCTTTACTATGCATGTATATATATATATATATTGTATACTTATATTCTATATCAGATTAGCCATTTATTGAGCTTCTGCTAGTTCATATTTAACATCTCCTCACAATGTTCATGGGTTTCTTGGGTTCACGGGTTTCAACTGTTCAAAATTGGAAACAAATATATTGTTCAAATAAAGCCAGTGAAGTATCAATACTACTACACTTATTTTTGCTAACCTGTGAAGGGCTGGTAAAATCAACAATGGAGCTAATAATACTGGAATATCTAACATCTAAGACTATTTTTTTGTAGTATAAATAATAATTTGTAAATGATCTAGCCCTGCAGGTGCAAACATTATGTTGTTTGACTTCCATCTATGAGAGCCAGTATGCAGAAATGGGGCTTTTCCCTTTGCTTTCTTTTTTGTTAAAAATACATATTGTTAAAAATGCACTTTGTTAAGCTGGTCTCATCAGATAAGAGCGCCATGCTAATAAAATGTCTCAGTGGTGTTGGTATAAGAAAAAGCAATAATGCAAAACAAGACTTTTGATTCATTGTCCTTAATTTTTCACAGTAAACACTATTGGAGTAACCAGAATGAGAATATTAACTGGAAAGTGACATGGACCTATAATAAAAAATACTGTTAACAACAAAGTTAGTGAAATATACATTACAATTAAACACTTCATTTATGTGGATTCTTCTGGAGTGATCTTGATGAAAACCACTATATTCGAAATGCTAAGTGGGATAAAAAATTCAGATTAATAGATAAACAGGTTATTCTTTCTATTTTGATAAAAATAATGCTGTTAAGAGTATTTAAAATCTTATAAATGTGCTTGACAAGTTTCACATATACAGTAAGTGGTCCAAAAGGGTGAAAAAGAAAATAGGATTTATTTTAAAACATTACAGATGTCTAAGCTTTAAAGTTATTACCATGAACATTCATAAATGATTAAATATCTCATTCCAATGGCATCCTCTTTTCAACATGCTATCTTCTGCGAGACACTCATTCTAATCTTCCATACTATGTAGGATGCATAGTATGAACATTGAGACGCAGAGTAGAATTCATATTGTTCACACGCAGCTTAGAGGACAGGTTTATTTCATTTGAATCTTTATTCTATTGAATGCATTTGTTCTGTTGCGTGTCACTGACTTGTTTACTAATTGTACAAGTGGGTGGAAAACAATACATACTGTTTTATTATTAAGTAATGTGAAACGTCTAGCTTATTAGAAAGTAAATATTTTCCATACAATATTTAAAGAAAAATTATAATTATATCTTCAAAGAGACAGCATAAATAAGTAATAAAATAAAGTTACAAACGTATCTAGAATTTTAGAAACATGCTGTCTTTATAAATTCACATTCTCTAAAAGGATAGTAAACTTATATTTTGGTGGTCCTTGGCATCAAAAAGCTTGAAAATTATGCGATGACCATTAGATATTTCAAGTGTTCAAATACTTTTCGGTGTCATTATATGCTGTACCTGAGCTTTGACCAAATATGGTAACCCTTCCAGCATCACCACCGAAGTTATGGATATTTCTCTGGACCCACTGAAGTGCTTGGATCTGGTCCATGAAGCCATAATTCCCTTTGACAGCAAACAGAAAGACCAGAGAATGAACTACTATTCAGAACATTCATGCCATGACATTTGATCAATTTCAGTAAGCTGTAATGACAAGCTGAGAGCTAACGAGATGGACAGCAGTCCTGAGTGAACTGGACAGGTACGGGCCTCACCTGAGGAGTTGGTGGGAGAGCCTTCCCTGAGCACCTCCAGAGCCATGAAGCCGAAAGCACTGAGCCTGTAATTCAGACTGACGTACACCGTCTGCGTGCGGGCCGCCAGCTCTTCAGTGGGCGAGTATCCTCTCTCCTGGCCACTCAGCATATGGAGGTACCCTCCGTGGATCCACACCATGACGGGCAGGGGTTTGGCAGGCTTTAGACTCGGTGTCCACACGCTGAGATGCAGACAGTCCTCCTGTCCCATGACCTGCCCGTCTTTTCGGAGGGGCTGCACCTGTGCACAGATGCTACGGAATCGAGTAGCGTCGTAAACGCCCTGCCAACACTGTCCCACCTCCACTAGGTCCGCCGGGGGTCGCCAGCGATGCTCCCCCACCGGTGGTACAGCGTACGGGATGCCTTTGAAAGAGTAAGCGCCGTCTTTCCGGCTCCCACGCAGCCAACCGCACTCCGTCTCCACCTCTGCCACCCCTGGAGGCGGAGTCTCAGACACATAAGCCAGGTATCCCGCGAGAGAGAGGAGAGCGATCACGCCGCAGCCGATGAGGAACATGCACTTGCGTGACACCAGCAAGAATGGACTGACATAGTGGCGACGGACATACTGTATCTGTTCCTCTTCTTCGTCCTGCACTAGATAACGATACTCCACCCCCTCAGGGACCTCATATACGTCCTCACTCATTTTCTATCTTCTGTGAGAGAGAGAAAACAAGTGCAAGTCAATTCCCTGTTCATCTAGGAAGAACAAATTGCATTTCTGACACTGCCATATTTTTTGGGTCAACTTTCTATTTACCATATATAGAGAGGTCCGAATGTCAGAAACCACATTGAGATTTTCTTTCATTCAATGGAAATCCGCATAAAGGATTTAGAAAAAATGAAAATGTGAAAAATAAAACTATTATTTCAGATTATAAATTAATCAAGATCACTAATACAATAAGTCAATTTACGACATTGATTATATGAACTCTTTTGTACAGATGCTCCCATTTAATAAAAACTTGTATCCTGATAGTATAATTTTTAGTGGTGGGCCGTTATCGGCGTTAACGTGCTGCGTTAACGTGAGACTCTTATCGGCGATAAAAAAAATATCGCCGTTAATCTATTCTCAAAATTGGGTTGGGAGCTGGGTCTATACTACGCAAGCTATGATGACTTTCACCCTGATATTTTAGCGCGGATGTATACCTAGCCGAATTGCACTGTAGGGGGCGAGAACGAGTCTTCGAACTAGAGGCTCGCAGTCCGTGATGGACAGATTGTTAACGGCTGGTCTGTGTGGTAATATAATCGAGCAGGACATCCAAACGCTCACCTATCATTCATCAACCTCAAATATGGCTTTTCATCTGAAAGATGTATGTAGTAGCAACTTTACATGGCCGCTCAATATGATGTTAACCTAGAGAAATGTGCGCTATTGAAGTGTTTGTGTGGAAGCGGTTTGCTGCAGGACAGGCTCCGGTGCGCTCACTTGCTCTTAAAATCTCCGTCATTCTTGGTCATACAGATAAAAGTAGCCGAATACATCTTTCGAATCTGTAAAGACTCTACGTTTATTTGTGTGCACTCAGAATAACAACGAAGCGTTGCGCTTTTAAGCAAACATGCGCTTTAGGTCTCATGTGAACTTGAGAATTCACTCCGTGTCACCCTCTGCTTGAACCTGTGTGTATGCCTAACGTTACTGTGAAATTACCACATCAGGCGTGGCGTGCTAACATGGATGCAGCTATGAAGCCGCCGGGTTTGCTTCAGGAAAATCTATTTTTAAGAAGCTTCCCAATGGAAACTGTAAACAGTTCATCACGACCTCTTGTGTATCCCTACAGTTCAAAATTCATGTTTAACTGAATAAACAGTTAGTAAACAAGTACATCTTATTGAACATAGTTTATTTTCATCACCAATTATCATAGTAGAACAGCTTTCTCAAGCAGTTTGTGATGCATTTGGAAACAGGAGATCGCCCTGGTCTAATGCACCACCTGGCTTGAGAAACCCGTTCTCAAAGACTTACTTTGAGTCATTATTTGGGTAGCACACATATTCTGAATGCCTTCGGCAGAATTCAAATGAGCCATTTTAATCTAGATTAATCTAGATTAATTCCAAAATTAATCTAGATTAATCTAGATTAAAAAAATTAATCTATGCCCACCCCTAATAATTTTGTAAAAAAAATCTATAAAACAAATCACTCAGGCAGCACCTAATGTTCAGGCGTATAATCGTTAAACTAAACTTGAACTGAAATCAATTAAATATACAGTATCTCACAGAAGTGAGCACACCCCTCACATTTGGACATTTACACTTCGGGGTGTACTCACTTTAGTGGCCAGCGGTTTACACAAGCTGTACACTCACTACTTTACACTGTAGCAAAGTGTCATGTCTTCAGTGTTGTCACATGAAAATATATAACAAATATTTACAAAGATGTGAGGGGTGTACTCTCTTCTGTTAGATACAGTACATGAACTTATTTTATTTCATTTGCTAGCTTTTCAGATTTTGAAAAAAGTATTTTGCTCAAGGCTGAATTTATTTGATCAAAACCACAATAATAAGAAATATTTTGAAATATTGCGATTTCAAATAACTTTTTACATTTCTACTTTAATATTTTGGATTGATTTATTGTGTGACATTCAAGACTGGACGAATGGCTGCTGAAAAATCCTCTTTTTCTAATCAAATAAATACATCCTTGTTGTGTATAATAGATTTATTTCAAAAACATTAACAAATATTAGGCTAATTAATTATTATTACTGAAAAATCTTTTGAGAGGTAGGGTATATTTACTATATTAATAACAGTACATTTCAACCAACCCTAAACCCAAACCTTACAGTAATTATATAATTTTTTAAAATATTGCTCAGAACTTATTTATGTAATTACACTGTTACAAAGACCCCTTAAAATAAAATGTAACTGCATTTTCTTCATGGCTACACTGTGATCTTATACTATCAGACAGAAGCAAAAACATGCAAACACTTTCTGTGAAGCTTGTATTCCTAATGCTTTATAATACACATTGCAATACATATACTGTGCAATACATATACAATGTAATACACATATAACTGTAACAGCCTTATAATGTACAAAAGTACATTCGTGTACAAAATACAGAAGTAAATTATTGTACATGATGACAGTAAACCTATTCAAGATTGCACCTGTAGAGTCCATTATGTATGCTATTCTAACTCGTGAAATGTAATGATGTGTTTAATGCACTATACTCAATCAGTAGTTATTAGTGTGCATGTAGTCATATACAGTATATATGCATTACAGATGTGTTGTGAATATACATATAATGTATTATAAAGCATGCCTGTGTTTACCATAACTATAAAGCACTATAATGCCTTAGATCCAGGCTTCAGTGTGTGGTTTGTGTTGTTTATGCATGAAGTGTGTAAGCTCGTGACAGACGCAGGATGAGGCGAATAATCAGCGGAAAACACACTTTCCCGTTTCATTTCTCTATGAGGTGAAAGTTGAAATATTACCACACAAATCATCTGATTCAACTGAACGAGGCTACAGAAGAAACACAATATTAACGTGTAAAAACTTGTCTGAGAAACTGATTTCAACTACTGATTTCGACTCGGAGAACTCGTTTTAGCACAGCAAATATAGCCTATATGTGTACTAAACTGTACAAATTATAACAAAAATAAATCAACACTAAAAAAGTTTTGCCCTGCTAACGTCGATAGAAAGTGACTTGAAATCGCGCAACGACGACGCAAGCACTCAAAGATACATTTCATATTTATTTACCGAACCATAATAGCTTGTTCTTGTTTCAAAGCCTGAATATAATAGCTTGTTCTTGAAACAAGCTATTATTTCAAACCCTGAATATAATATGAAAAGCAAAAACGGAGACGAAATGACGCATGTAATGTACTTACTGTCAGAGCTCGTGCACGCGCGTTCTGTAACGGACAACACAACCCGCACGCTTATGTCTCAGGCTCCGCCCAGAACTCGAGTTTTACACAGCAACCACCGAGTATCAATAATAATGCAAACCATTAATAAAGTATACATTACTTTTTATTTATTGTGTATAATAATAATAGTAATGAATACTTTATAATGCACATGTTGAAGTGTAAGAAGCCAAATAGGCAAATATTACGTTTTAAAAAATATTTCCATTTCATTTATTTTATTAAAAAGAACAAGGGAAAGCATTTGTGAAATTAAATTTAATGCAAATAATTTTTAAAAATTTTCTTATATTTTATAGATAGATAGATATGCATTATGTATATTTTTTGCCTTTAATAACTTTATCTTATATAATGTTCAGCCCCAAAACATATAACAGGAATTGTGCAAAAGCCTTGAAAGTTTGAACTATGCAATCCATTACATATTTCTATTATGAGATATTTTTGGCCCATTCAGCAATGCATCTACAAGTATAATACATACCTGACAAAGCCTATGTGTTACTTTACATGTATTAATTTGTCAATAAAATTATTTAAAGCACACAACAAAAGCAATTGCATTTGATCAGGAAATCAATGCTAGGCGTGATTAACGAACTCTAGAAAGGTTTAATTGTTTTTAAATTGATCTAGATATTGATCCCTTCCCAACACAGAAGGTAATTTGCTAGTGGTGAAAAGGCTCTTAATTTATTAAACTAATTGCATTATATCGTGGCTACACAGATTACATGATTATATTATGTGCAGTAATCTTACAAAACCACCGAGGCTCCCACAATATGTGAACTCAGCATGAAATGAAAAGAGCAAAAGTGATAGATGGATTGCAATGGGGAGCTAGTGAATATCTAGGGGCACAATTCAAGAGAGATATCTCTTAACCCCACGGGGACGTCTAACGGATAGCTTGGCTGTTCCTAACTCTGGGGTCCATCAGGACATGTTTTGGCCTTCCTTTAGGAAGCAGTTTATCATCTTCAGCACTGCTGATACTGTAGTTCAGGGCTTTTTCATGAGCGTATACAATACAGACTGGGACTGTGAATCTGGAGGACATATTTCACGTTTATGTTTAATTCAAACTCTGATTTGAAACGAAAACATTGTGAGATCAGATCTTGAGTTATGGCCCATATGTGTACGAGCAGCTTTAGCAGCATTATAAATTACACTCTGACGGAAAACACTTGAGGCATGAGGACTCTTATTATGTAAAGATTTATTAAATGCATAAAGGTATATACAAAAGCAATTATCCGATTTCACACTTTCAGCATTTCACAACAGTCATGCTTTTAATTTTTGCTTCAGGTCTTTCAGTCAAAATAAAGATGGGTTTAATAGAGACTCGAATGACTATTTCACACAGTGAAAGAACACGCTCGTAATGCTGGTTTACGTACAGAAACTCTCATTGGAGTCCTGTGAAACGACGGGGGAACTTTACACGTATTTGATGGATCGTTTCACTGTAGCTACAATTAAAAGCATCACATTCAGCTTCATCTCATCGATGGCACAAAACAGAACAAACAAAAAAACCAAACATCTGTTGAATTGACTTCATGTCAGCCAGTCAATTATTGCGTTCAATAAAACGGTCCTCCTTGGAAATAAACAACTAGATTAAAAGGAAGGCATTCGTGTTGATTATGGGAGAGAAGAGCTTGAAGTTCGGCCAAAAGTCATTCGATAACAGATGTTTATAAGTGCAAACAAATGTGTCACAAAAGGCTCAGATGCATAAAATCACGAAAGCTAAAAGATAAACAATAACAGCATTCGGAGATTCATTATCCAGATATATATTCTCATACGCCCCCCCCGACTGCTCAACTCCTCAATAACTGTGGTAATGTTCTGGCACAGGTGTGATTTGAGTCCTCGAGTGTCACTGTCGCGTCCTCTAAATGGCTTCCTCTCATTCTGCTAACATTTTGGCGACGCTGACCTGTGAAAGATTCAGTTTGACGTCAGCCCCAGTTATAAAAGTAGATCTTCTGCCAAATGGGCAAGTACTCCATCAGTGGACCTGAGAGGACACAAAAAGAAATCCAGTCAGCACATATCTCTGAGCTTTTAGTGTGACAGCACTGAACATCCGTTGGGCGAGATGGATACGGCACTTACGCGCAACCAAACCGACTCCAGGAACATAATCTGCCAAGAAGTGAAGGAGGAAGAGGATCTTTGTCCTGTGAGTGTAAAAGAGACATTAGATATGGGAACAAAAATCACCATTATGAAATCTAAATAGATCATTTGTAAAACTCGTTTTTTTATATTTCCTGGAGAAAATATAGCGGTGCGATGCTGCCAAGTGGATAAGAGATTGGTAGGGTGTTCTGCCTAAATCTGATGTTATTTGACTAATTTCATTGTCTGGCAGGTGCAGATTGTAACCTTGATGAGTTGAGATTGTTTTTGGAGATTTGGAGAACTTTACCATTACATCACTTGCTCACCAATGGATCCTCTGCAGTGAATGGGTGCCGTCAGAATGAGAGTCCAAACAGCTGATAATAACATCACATGAATCCAGTCCATCAAATAACACCTTGTGAAGTGAAAAGCTGTGGGTTTGTAATCCATCAAGGGGTTCTGGACAGTCCATAATCCATAATAATGCTTTCTCCAGTGAAAAAGTCCATCCCATGTTGTCCTCTCACATCAAAATTCATCAACATGTTTGTTTAGAAAAGTTTTCATTTGTAAACGCTGCTTAATCTGTGTGTATTTCTCTCCTGATTCAGATTAGATAAACTTACTCACTGGAGAAAGCAATATTATGGATTATGGACATTTTGCCCAGAAACAATGGTTTAAAGTTCTTACTGACATGAAGCTTTTCAGTTCACAAGCCATTAACTGATGGACTCATGTGGATTATTGCGAGGCATTTATCAGATGTTTGGACTCTCATTCTGACGGCACCCATTCACTGCAGAGGATACATTACTGAGCAAATGATTTAACGCTTAATTTTTCCAAATCTTTTCGGATGAAGAAATAAACTCATCTGCATCTCAGATGGCCTGAGAGTAAGCACATCTTCACTTTTGGGTGAACTATTTTAAGCTCAAGGATTTGAAGAAAACACTACCAGAAGTGCATCACATGAGAAGACTACACAAATGAAATGAATGCAATAAAGGAGACACTGACTCGGAGTATCGGTCATAGAAGGGGGAGCGGAGCAGGTAGTAGAGGAGAAGGAAAGCCCGTCTCCTCATCTCAGCCCTCTCTCTGCGGTTCAGCGTCTTCTCGCTCAACAAACTGAAACTGGGCAGAAAACAGCATCAGTCTGAACTTCTTTACATCTTCAGAGACAGACTGAGGAAGACAGCGAAGAGAGAGAGAGAGAGAGAGAGAGAGCCCAGAGAGAGAGAGAGAGTGAGAGAGAGCCCAGCGAGAGAGAGAGAGAGAGCCGCGCCAGAGAGAGAGAGAGCCATGAGAGAGAGAGAGAGCACAGAGAGAGAGAGAGAGAGAGTGAGACGGAGAGAGAGAGAGAGAGAGCGAGAGAGAGAGCGCGCGAGAGAGAGAGAGAGCAGAGAGAGAGAGAGCGCGAGAGAGAGAGAGAGAGAGAGAGAGAGAGAGAGAGAGAGAGAGAGAGAGAGAGAGAGAGAGAGAGAGAGAGAGAGAGAGAGAGAGAGAGAGAGCGAGAGAGAGAGAGAGAGAGCAGAGAGAGAGAGAGAGAGAGAGAGAGAGAGAGAGAGAGAGAGAGAGAGAGAGAGAGATGCAAAGCACTCTGTACCTGGTTATCTCTAAGAGACCAGAGATGATCCAAGGTTTCCAGGAACGTTTTCCACAAATCCCAAGACTGGCCACTTATCAAGTGTTAAGGATGATAGATGTCAAAATGTTCAAATAACTTCATCACCACTGAGGAAATAAAAAAAATCCAAGATAATACATTTTTTCTACAAAAATAAATAAAGAAAAAGAAACAGCTTGGGCAGGGTATCACTAACATCCTCATCACACAATATAATTCACAATTAAATTACTTTTAAAGCATTAACAGCAAAAAAAAAAGGTTGGATTCACGCAAAAAAAAAACTACAAAAACCATGTATCTTGTTTTAAGAATGTTAAGAGAAGAAAAACTGTGATAAAAATGTATTACAGTGATTACAGGTTTATTTTCATATATACTTCAGATCACAACATTCATGCTAGACTCTGTTAAATGGGCACGGCATCATGCAAACTTCTGTGGAGGCCTTAATATGACTTAATTAAGATATAAAATAAACATAAAATAATCTAAGACTAAAAATCGAAATATGTCTTATATTATCTCACCCCCTTAAACAAATAACTCTGGATATATGAGGAAACCCAATTTTTGTGATTTATAGACCTGGAAAGGTCGAATAAACTAATTCAATCTTAAAACTTCAAAGGCATTTTATAATGAACATACATTTTGGTATAATTACAATACTTTAAATATTTTTAAGGTAGAAATCTTTTCCAGAAATTCCCGATTAAAGAAGCCACTAAAGCCTTGAAAATCCTTCAGCTCTTAAAACTTCTGCAATCCTGAAATGTATTTACAGAAACCAGAAGCGTTGACCTTCAAATATAGTTTTGGACAATAGAGGGCCTTGGAGACTACACGGTTGAGAACCCCTGCATTGGAGCATTTTTTAAAGAAATAATAATTGTATTGGATTTTATTTTAAGAGTTTGTTTGACCATGTTGTGAATAAAAACAGTGAAGTCTCACATAAAAGTACTCTTAAAAACCAATCATGAGCATGAGCAGTGGACTGAACACGTCCTTGGGAATAAACAAACACTTTTGGCTATGCTGGCACAATATTACACTGATAATATTTAGAAAATGGTCATAAAAAGTAAAATGATCAGAAAGGATACGATGCACGAGCGGTCTTGTGATGTACAGGGACTCTGCGATGGTTTCCTGCAGACCCAGAGGTGTGGGGCTTGAGTCGACCTCCTCTTCTCGAGCTCTACTTTTATTGTTTTTCCGAGGAAGACCCCAAAGACGAGACTGCAATGATGGAGCTGTGGGAAAGAAGTACACAATACAGTTTTCCATTGACACAGAGCACTGGGTTCGATACACTGGGTTGTATTGTCAGGTCTTACCGCTTCCCAGCGGTCTCACCACTCTTCCTGAACGCTGGCCCACGAAAGAAGTGTCGTCATCATCTTCTTCTGCATTGTTCTCTGTGTAGAGAGGTGCACAGGGAATCACTTTTTGACAGGAACAGACAGTTCCTTTCGAGTCTCGCAGTGTTAAGCTCAAGGGCACGTCTCAGAAACTCCACGGGCTCCGGCTCAACCGAACGAGCCAATCACAGCTCACCTGCACAGGCCATACACTGTGCACTTACTGTCTCACACACTGTTTAGTTATTATCATCAGCGGGAGTGTGTTTGTACTTATTGCTGTTAATTGTTTGTTGTGGCTGAGCTAAATGTCCTGCATGGTTGGTTTCCAGAGATGCTTCGGTGTGTTTCATTTCCTGTCATGCAGTGAAAAAAGCAATAAATGAACTTTGACTTCTAAGTTTGAAACCTCTGTCTTAGTATAATTACCTTTAATTACCAGACTACTCAAAGAGACTTCCATTGCATCGAAGGTATACACTTCTCACATTCTTTAGGAAATAAAACATAGTGCTTTATTTCTGCAGGTCTCGTTAACTGGAAATTCACAATGTGTTTAAATTATATATCGCCAGAAATATCATGAATAAAAATGACCTAAAGCAGTGTTTCCCAGACATTTCCGCTGAAATTATGACCATTCTGCTTGTTTTCAACCCCTCAACACGTTTTTTAAAGATGATAGAGATTCATTTTTATTGATTCCAAAATATTCTGATTCTGTATGTTATTAATAACAGTTTCAAAATATGTGTTTTTAGCATTTTAATAGATTTTTAAAGAAATTTAAGTCATCCTGTGGAGCCCTTGGAAGTTTACTGAGGTCAAAATGAATATATTTGATTATTATCTGTTATTTATTTATTAAACTCTTAATTAGATGAGTAGTATTACTTTAGTATTAACTAAAATATTTGTAATAACTACAGCTGATTAATTTCTTCTAAGGCAGTCTGCTCTAGGTCGGTTGGGGAGAGAATAATATTAAATGTGCAAATATTTGCATTTGTTCTTGCAAATAAAACATATTTTCAGACAAGACTTTAAGTCAACATTCCATTGTTTGTTTTCAAGTTAATTTTGCAAACATCTTTTCAAGTATCACCACCCTCGTGGTTCTCGTGTACGATCTCTCACCTTGACTACAGAGCAGAGAATCCCTGTCCAGAGCAATCACAGGCGGTGACGTCTGGACGCCCGATCTGTACCAGAACAGCAGGAGACAACGCAGGATCGCTCTAAAATCACAGGAGACGATGGACAAACGGGAGGCCAGACACCAGAATACAGCAATGATTATCAGATTAACTATTAGTTCAACTGATCATGACAAGTGTATAATCATCATTTTGAGAAAAAAAAGCTTCAGAACTCTGCATGAATCATATGGACTGTTTTTATGCGACTGTAATGGAGCGTTTTGTGTTCTTCTTTTAGAGTGCATGCCCTCATTCACTTTCACTGTACAGAACTCTTCTGTTAAACTTCTCCTTTATGTCCTACAGAACAAAGTCATACAGCTTTCAGGGCGGTTCAAATAATCGAATGCGATGATCATGTGCATCTAGTCATTAAAGCTGGTTCTGTGATCAGTAGTTAATCTCCTTCACGTGCTTTCAGATGGAGCGGAGCCGTAATCGCTGACAAGCTACGCAATATCGTATTTAAAACCGACTTTGAACACGATATTGCGTAGCTTGTCAACGAACTACGGCTGTGTGTAAATGATGATAATGTCCTCTTAGTGAACTACCCTGTTAGTTTACTGAAACAGGGTCCTTACTTGGCAATCTGAATAAGAACAATGACTAGCCAGCGTCCAGCTTCTCCCCACAGCTTAGCGGCCCCATCTCAGTGAAAACCTCCACATACTCCAGGACAGACAACCAGGTCAACAGCCTCTGCTGAGAGAGAGACTACACAAGCACACAGAAGCACAAGATGAGGACTAAACTCAGAAAGAGGTTAGCTGTAGTGTAGTCTCATTTTAAATGTAAATTATACAGCGCTGCATCTTGTTGATCTAAGACTGCGTCTTGCTTTGGACTTGACTGTCATACTGGCAGTCTGAAACAGCAAGCTACATGCTTTACTACTGTTAGATTTAAATTCTGCATAAATGAATGTAAAGCCACATAAATAAAGGGTAATGCTTTTAATCTCACTGAATACACATGGCTCCTTGGCTAGGTGGAGGAGGGGATATAGTCTATGCATTCTTGGGCTGTAATGCTATGTCCTGCTATACCTTATTTTGGTCATTTTGTGGACCTCCCCCACTGGTCCCATATATAAAGGCCTGTTTTAGATAGAATAAATGAGTTGAAAGCCATGATGCCTCTCTGTGTCTTGTCTTTGTGCTCCCAGATCTGCTGAAGACTTCGTTCACAACATCCAACATATATTTCTGATTTGAGTTAGAAGTGATCCAAAACAAAGAAAGAAAACTTAGTTCATAAGGAAACTTAAGTTTTACACTTACCTTATCTTTACTATTTTCCCCATTTATGTTGCAATTTTTCTGATTATTGTACATAAAGTACAAGTTTATATCAGTAGTCCCATATTCATAAACTTAATGTGTGCAACAAGCACTAGGAAAATACAAGTATCAGATCAGGACTCGGTATAGCAGATACTTGATATTCAATGACTCTGATTGGACCAGGAGCACAAAGACCTGATCGGGACATCCCTAATATAGACTGAGACCTGGAAGCTTCACATGTCAGTCAGATGCTCTACTTCGGTCTAAATGGCGGTTCTTGGTTAGAATAAGCTGCAATGAGGACTAGACTGTATGCTGTTGACTGGAGACTAGTTGAACTATCACACTCTCAATATAAAGTCAAACAGCCTCTGAGGAAGTCCATTAAGGTCATGGCTCAAACGCCCATCGCTGTAAATGCAAACGCATTCCTCCTGAAAGCAGCGGTCTTTAAAACGTTTATTCCTGACAATGCAACACACAAAGATAAATGTCTCTCAAGTACAAACATAAAGGAAAAAAACAATGAAGGAGCTTTGTAAACTTGGCTTGATCCAAAAAACGAATGTGTTTGTCTGAAGGGGTCAGACATATGTTTCCACACACTGTCCATTTCAAAGTCATTTTGAGAAATACCAGGCTGTCCTCAGCAGGGGGAAAAGGTGGATATCAACAAGTCTATTGCAGAACAGTGACAGAGTTGGTCCTTCCTGACAATGTAGAGTCAAAGAAAGCAGCAGGCTGTGCCTTTGAACACACAACTCTGAATCTTCTCTCTTGAAGCAGAAACAGACCGTGCTGCCGTCTCTAAAGCTTCACAATAGAAAACTCATTCGTAGATCATTTTATGGTGGTTGCCATGCCAACTGCACATGCACATATCAGTCCATATGCAAGTTTGATGATAAAGTAGGGAATAAAAGGAAAAAATACGGGTCATTTTTTGGGAAAATCAAAGCTGCCTGTATCTTTTAATAGATAAGAGGGCTTGATGTACCATGAAAACATAATGTAACTGTCAGAACTCGCTAGTTTAAAAAGAGCATTTAAAACTACGCCAAAAGAAGTTTTCTGGCATCAAAGAGTGATTCAAATGTACTTTTAACAAAGTCCCTGATCATTTCAGTCTAATTGTTTGCATGATGCAATAGAAGGTGGATTGTTTTATTTGTATTTATGAGTGGATGTGCGAAGATAAAAATGCTAGTGAGGACATTTACTAACATTACAAGATGAAAAAATATATACTAATAATTTATAATAAAACCCTTTACCACAGGCAATGCCCGAGAGAGATTCTTCCTCAAGATACCATCGTTCAGCAGCACTAGAAGGTTAGATGCGGAGTAAACTGCAAACCAAAGAGAGAAACACATAATTCACCGAATTCATATATGCTCTTAGATCATCAAAAGGTGACGATGTAAAGCAGTGAATCCTTACCCAACTCTGAGATTTCATGAGAGTCTGAGAAGCGACCTGTAATGAGAGAAGTCATACGTTTATATAATTAAAATGATGAAAGCTTCTTCAAAGTTCAGCTAGTGCGAGAGAGTAAAATTGAACCCCAACACGGTGCGCGCCTAGAGCTGTAATCTAGAGAGGGGTTACTCTGAAGAGCTTAAATATAGAAGACTTAAACAGATTTGCTTTACATTGTAGTCAGTGCCAAACAAGTCTGCATAGAAAGACTGTATTCAATACATACTTTTTAGAAAGCAGACTTTGTTTTTTTTGTATTTTATACATTTTTGGGGGCTGTGTATACATGTATTGGCTCCTAATTAGCTGAAAGAACATGGTGAATTCTCTGATTAGTTAGTGTAAAGTAGTGTAACTCCAGACTTCAGTTCCTGTTATTTCTTAGTTTTGTATGACTTTTATTGTCATAAAATTAATGTCCAAATTAATAAAGAAGTCATTGTACAATAAACGGGTTGGCATGACAAGTCATGTCCCACACAGCAGCATGCTATCTTAATCTAAAACTAACTTTTATGCGATTTTACAATCTCCAGTTTATTAGGCTATATTAAATATTTGTACTAGTAGAAATGTATTCACATAAACAGCAAAAATAATGCATGCAAAATCCACCTCCCGCATACATTTTAATGTTGTTGGAAGAAAACAAACGTTGACCAGATACAGAAGACTACAACATAATACAGAAATGTGCATACTAAATAAAGCTACATCTAACTTTGGTGTTTAATCAGACGTGAGTGGTTGTGTACTTTCACTTTGACCTGCAGACTCTCTCACCTGCGATCAGGTAACTCAGCGCGCGAACTGTGCTCTCCAGATGAGACGCGGCTGCAGGGTTCGACCTCACATACTCCTGATAACGCTCATACACGCGCATTAATTTATCCATGTAGAGCACCGACATCATAACAGAATATAAATGAATAAATTCCCGATCACACACAACACATCGCAGAAAACACACGGAGAGTGACACTTCCGCGTGAGCAGATGTCTTCCTCTGACGCCACTTCCTGTTCGGCGAACGCGAGCGCCATTTAAAGTCGCAGTAATTCTATTTTCGTTTGCGTCTGTAAGACAAACAAAGCGGTGTATTTAAGATGAACAGACGTTA
The DNA here is from genome assembly GCA_027564155.1 of Gymnocypris eckloni scoliostomus. Classification (NCBI taxonomy): domain Eukaryota; kingdom Metazoa; phylum Chordata; class Actinopteri; order Cypriniformes; family Cyprinidae; genus Gymnocypris; species Gymnocypris eckloni. The sequence goes on from CM050416.1 coordinate 31,691,714, forward strand.
GTGTGCCTAAGTGTGTCTGTATACCAGGAGAAAGGTGTCTGTTAGCATTTTCAATAGCAGATACTGCAGATACAGGCAGGAACACTCCAAAATGTGTGATTTTAAATCAATGCCAATCACCGGAACCGTGTAAAGAATCACTCTGGAGCAGCAGGAGAGAAACAGTAATGAAACAGTCCTAGACAGGTGTTGTACCCTTGATGGGAATGTGAAGCCTTTCCTTCAGATAATAGCCTACTGTAATGGACAGGTCTACTGAACAGTTTACACGACTGTGACTTTACGTGCAGTGTGTGTGTGTGTGTGTGTGTGTGTGTGTGTGTGTGTGTGTTTGTGTGTTATTTTTTTACCTTGTTGGGATTTTTTGATCCCCATGAGGCTTATAACAGCTTATAAATCATACAGAATGAAGATGTTTGAAAATCTAAACAAATGTAAGCACTGAGGGTTAGATTAAGGGGATAGAAAATAAAGTTTATACATTATAATAACCATTACGCCTATGGGTTGTCCTCTATAAAGCATCAAAACCAGTGAGTGTGTATGATTTTGTTCTTTTTATAACTTTATTTTTGTTTGTTTTTTGTTTTATTTTCTGGTATTTTGGTTTTCACCACAAATATTTTGTATTATTAAGTAATTATTATTATTATTATTATTATTAGTAATTGTAATTTTTAAGAACAATTGCCGTGCTCAGAATAGAATAATGCTTCACAGCAACCTATACAGTATTATATGGTTGTATCAGCGATATGCTGAATAGTTCACCGAAATATAAGTTTGGACAGATTTAATTTATTATAGTCAAGGACAGAGTGCAAGCATATGTGTCTAACATAACTCTGTATTTCTGCTAAGCAGAATCATGAATATTTATATTCTGGTGTCACGGCTGTTCATGCATGGAGGACAAGTCCAAGTCTGAGTCCATTATATATATATATATATATATATATATATATATATATATATATATATATATATATACATTTAAAACAAATTTTATAATGAGTAATTAAAAATACCTACCATTTTTATTAATTTTAAATAATATTAAAAATATATATTTATGTTTAAAGTGTCAATTTGTGTATCAAACCCTAATCGTAACATGGGTGTATTGTTAAACCCCTGTGTACTACGCACACCTAGAATATCAGGATGACCTCACTGTAAAAAATAAGTGTAATTTTAACTGTAAAATTGTGTAAAACGCTACTGAAATGAACTGTTAATAGGTTAACAGTTTTTTACTTTTACTTTTTTTACAGTTTTTTATGTTCCCATACTATATACAGGGAAAAACTGTAAAAGATCTAACCAGTCATTTCATGTAATTTTACAGTAAAATGCTGTTAATTGTACCGTTTTTAGAAGTTAAAAATAACAAATCGATGTATAATTCAGTCAAAAACTGTAAACTGATATTCCCAGGATTCCCTTCGTGATCCTTCACATTTGAAATTATTTTGTTTAAATAATCATGTTTTTAATAGTTTTTTATCAGTTATGTACATTTGGGCTTTATGTTACATCTTCTGTTGTTTAATGAAAGTTTATTGCATTATTTAAGCATCATGTGTGTTACCATGATGTGTTTAGTGTTTGCATGAGTCTGTGCACCTTCTATATATTGGTATATACTTCTGCTTGTGGCGAAGCTACTTGTGATGAGCTTTGATTCATCCTGTATCTTTCTCTTTTACCACCTGCATTATTATGGGGGGTGGAGGTTGACCTCGTAGGAAACTCCACTTCCCCGAGGCGACACTGTCTAAATCTCTAAGGCCCGGCGTTATCATGTGGTCTCCAGAGGAAAGAAGGTCATCCTGGTGGAGCTGAAGGTACAGTGAGGAAGCTGCAGAGAGGAAAAAAGACAAATACCAGCAACTTGTCCAAGACTGCCGGGACAAGGGGTGGACAACATGGCTGGTGACGGTGGAACGTCGGATGTCGAGGATTCCCAGCTCAATCTGTGTGGAGTCTACTGACGAAGGTTGGACTGAGAGGCCACTTGAGGAAAACAGCTGGGAGCAGCGTCAGAGAGAGCATCCCGTTGGCTCTGGCACAAGAGAAAGGGCACAAGCTGGACGCCTGGAGGAGAGGGGCAGTGACCGGGCCTGTCACTGCTGACCCGCCAACTGGAGGGTGTTGGGGTTAAGGGTCGAAACACCCAGAGACGGTTAGAGACCACCTGACGACCTCTCTTCCAGGCTAAGGCCTTATCCATTAGAAATGGGTGTATGTGAGCATCGTAGATGTATTATACAACTGGTGGGTGTCAGTATGTTAAAGGTACATAACAGATTTTAAGAGCAGAATTTTATTGAATTTAATTGAGTATAGTGGTTTACATTCAAATGTCTTTGTTTGTAATTTTACAGTTTTGTTCTGTAAATGTGTTTACGGTTATTCTGTATTTTGTACAAAATTATTCTGGCAACCACAGCTGCTAAAACTATTTTGTCAAAACTACAGATTGTTTTTACAGTGTACTACATTTGTTAAATATAGCAGTATTCACTCAGACACACTGAATGAAATATCGTATCCCACCCTGTAATGCATGCATAACATATTTATATTACTTGTGTACAGTATGCACGTTTTCTGAATGCATGAAATACCCTGATGCTGCGTGTAAATGTGAAGTGTACAAAAGAGCATACTACACTGAGTACTATCATCATGATGACTATGATGTGCTCGGTTTGATCTTGTTTAGTTATTTGACCGAACTGCCTTAGGAATGTGTTTATGTAACAACAGTGCAGCATGCTATTGTTGCATAATACATACTGTTTCACATGCTGATTTTAAGACTACAGCAGTTCATTTTACAGTGTTTAGGATGCAAAAAAGCAGCATGCATGTCTGAACATGTTCTCTCTTTGAACCGGTAATCTTCTAAAACCTCTTCATCGGGTCAACAGCACAGACAGGGATTAGAAAACCTCTAGATGCATGACCCAAAAATTGAATATAGCCCACAAGCATCATCAGCGCTTTCAAATGAACTGGAATTAATTGAGCATATGCGTTTATAGAAGCAATCCACTTTCGTTTCTTTAAAAGGTTAATGATCCATTTCTGTCTTTATGTTAATAACTGAACACTAGAGGTTGCAGAGACTCACAAGTAAGTTCAAGCATCACCATTAGAGCGTGGCATGTGTTTATTGGCAGAACAACAGAAAGCAGGCCCAGCGGGCACTGCTGAGCATCTAGAGATGGGCAGAGTGGACAGACATGAAGACCACTGCAGATCCACTGATGGATGAAAGAGGATAACATTAGAAGAGGGGATTAGGCATTTGATATTGTGAGAGAGAACGAGACCTCATCTTATTTATAGTCATTTATCAGTTTTGAATATACATGGCCAAAAATATCGGCACCCTTGGTAAATATGAAGAAAGAAGGCTGTGAAAATTAATCTGCATTGTTAATCCTTTTAATCTTTTATTTTAAAAAAATCACAAAAATCTAACCTTTTATTGGACAACAAGAATTTAAAATGGGGGGAAATATCATTATGAAATAAATGTTTTTCTCTAATACACACTGGCCACAATTTACGGCACCCTTTTATTCAATACTTTGTGAAACCTCCATTTGCCAGTTTAACGGCTCTACATTTTCTCCTGTAATGCCTGATGTGGTTAGAGAACACTTGACAAGAGATCAGAGACCATTCCTTCATCCAGAATCACTCCAGATCTTCAGATTCACAGCTTCTTCTCTTCAGTTCACTCACTCATCTTCTACAGGGTTCAGATCAGAGAACACCAGACACGAGATCAGAGACCATTCCTTCATCCAGAATCACTCCAGATCTTCAGATTCACAGCTTCTTCTCTTCAGTTCACCTCACTCATCTTCTACAGGATTCAGATCAGAGAACACCTGACACGAGATCAGAGACCATTCCTTCATCCAGAATCACTCCAGATCTTCAGATTCACAGCTTCTCCTCTTCAGTTCACTCACTCATCTTCTACAGGGTTCAGATCAGAGAACACCTGACAAGAGATCAGAGACCATTCCTTCATCCAGAATCACTCCAGATCTTCAGATTCACAGCTTCTTCTCTTCAGTTCACTCACTCATCTTCTACAGGGTTCAGATCAGAGAACACCTGACACGAGATCAGAGACCATTCCTTCATCCAGAATCACTCCAGATCTTCAGATTCACAGCTTCTTCTCTTCAGTTCACTCACTCATCTTCTACAGGGTTCAGATCAGAGAACACCTGACACGAGATCAGAGACCATTCCTTCATCCAGAATCACTCCAGATCTTCAGATTCACAGCTTCTCCTCTTCAGTTCACCTCACTCATCTTCTACAGGGTTCAGGTCAGAGGACTGGAATGGTCATAGCAGAAGCTTGGTTTTGTGTTCAGTGACCCATTTTTGTGTAGTTTTTTTTAGGTTTGTGTTATGATTAGTGTACAGTTGGAAGATCCAAACATATCCCATTATAAGATTTATAACAGAGTCAGTCACTTATGGATTTTTTATCTGTTGGTATTTGATAGAATCCGCGATGCCATGTGTCTAAACAAGGATCCAATGTCAAGGACCTCCAGCAGAAATATAGGCCCACAACATAAAAAATACAGCAGTATATTTCATTGTATACAGGGGTACTTTTTATCCCTGTGTTCACCAAACCCCTCTTGAGTGTTTGCTGCTAAAAAGCCAATTTTTTGTTTCATCTGACCATAGAAGCCAGTCCTATTTGACGGTCCAGTCGTGTCTGATAACTGAATATGCCAGAGTTTGTTTTTGGGTGAGCGAGGATCATTTTTATTGAAACCCTCCCGAACAACATGTGGTGATGTAGGTGCTGTTTGACGATATTTTTTTTTAGGTTTTCTGACCCCGAGACTGAACTATTTTCTGCAATTCTCCAGCTGTGGTCCTTGGAGAGTCTTCATCCACTCAAACTCTCCTTCTCACCATGCATTAGGACGATATAGACACATGTCCTCTTACAGGCAGATTCCTAACATTTTATGTTGATTGGAAATTCTTAATTATTTCCCTGATGGTGGAAATGGGGATTTTCACTGCTATAGCTCTTTTCTTAAAGTCACTTCACTAATTTGTGAAGCTCAATTATCTTTGCTGTACATCAGAAATATATTATTAGCTTTTTCCCATTGTGATGGAGGATTAGGGAATTTGGGCTTTGTTTTCCCTCTTATTTATATTTCTGTGAAACGGAAGCTATGACTGGATAATTTCATTTTCATAATCACCCTAGTGCTCAAGATTGTGAATATGAATGGAGAGGGGATTAGGCATTTGATATTGTGAGAGAGAACGAGACCTCATCTTATTTATAGACATGAATTAGTTTTGAATATACATGGCCAAAAATATCGGCACCCTTGGTAAATATGATCAAAGAAGGCTGTGAAAATTAATCTGCATTCTTAATCCTTTTAATCTTTTATAAAAGCAAATCACAAAAATCTAACCTTTTATTGGATAATAAGAATTTAAAATGGGGAGAAATATCAAATGTTTTTCAATTATTTTCCATCTATCTTGTCATTTCAAACTGTTTATTTATTTATGTATTGTGAGTGAAACACACCCAAAATAATTATTTAGAATTTTTATTTGAAAATCAAATACATTTTCCATACAATAACTTGATGTTTATAGTATAGATAACAGGTTTGGAATAAATAAGATATTTTATGCTTTTGAAAGAAGACCACCAAGGCTGCATATATTTGATGAAAAATACAGAAACACAAAAAAAGCAATATTTTAAAATAATAAGAGTTTAAGCTCAATTATTAATTATAAGAACCATTATTAATAATTGAGCATGGATAATAATAATAATAGGAGGACGTTTTCTGATTGAACATGTGAAACCAAAGACTGAAATATAACAATTTTGAATATATATCTAAATAATATATATAAAGTGCAGACAGACACACAATGACAGAACCTTAACCTGTGGGTGAACTATACCTTCAAGTCATGTTTATTAGATCACTGTGTGTAAAAATCATTCGCAGCTATATTTACTAAAGGACAAGATTCTTTTATGAGTTAATTAGGCTAATTATGAAATAATGTGAAGTGACAGGACACAGTTAGAGGGAGTTGAATCACTGTGCACATGTACATTAATATTCTTAGGCATATTCTCTTATACTCTTTCTCTTTTTTAAACCTTTAAGATAGAGTTCAGAGTCTGTTTTAAAATAATTCCTCTCTGAATTTAATTGTATCCTCTTGATGGAATCTGAATTTGATTGGCACACGGTTCACCGCTGTCTTGTGATGATTAATGCAGTCTTAATCAAACATACAGATTTAATTTAGTATTTGATCTCTCTGTTATATCCCTCATGCATAGCGAGAGAATGAAGAGGACATTCTAAGTGCTCGAGCAGGTCTTTATCAGGATGTGTTTTTGACAGAGTCATTGTAAAAGTCTAACCACAGAAACAGTTTACATGTCACTTAGACGACTTCCATTACATTAAAATACATGTCATTTCAGAGGCTGAGCAAGTTTAAATCTTGATTCGATTTCAATTTTTTAAATGCCTTCTTGAATAACATGCAACATGAATCAATGAATATACAATAAGACCACGTGTAAAGAAAGACAAATGGCTTACTTTGATTTCATGTTTCCTTTAAAAAGGTTGAATCACGAGGAATGCATTTTATGATCTTTTCACAATAAATGCAGAATAATTTAGTGCCATATGTATTGGCCAGTATAAAGGTTTCATTTCTCAATATTGTGCATTTATTTGTGCATGCTCATTTATTTTATTCTTTCTACATTTATTTTTGATTACCTTTGCTGACATATCTGAACTGAAACACACTAAAACAGTAATAAATGGATTCTTTAGCAAATATTAAAATAAATGTCAAATTTTCATACTCTATGTACGTTATAATTTTGTGGTGCCTAAATTCATATGATTAGTTTTTAGTGTTTTAATTTTTTTAATAATTATTACTAAATTGTATCAAATTTATCTGAATTTATTTTATTTAATCCAAACATGAAGAAAATGTGTCAAACATTATGCTTTTCAGTTTCAGTCAGAATTTTAATATTGTGCATCCCCAAAAACTAAAACTTAATTTAACTAAAACCACTTAATCAGAACTCAAAATAAATGGATTCTTTAGCAAATATTAAAATAAATGTCAAATGTCATATTGTATGTACGTTATTATTTTGTGGTGCCTAAATTCATACGATTAGTTTTTAGTGTTTTCATTTTTTTATAATTATTAATAATTATTACTGAATTGTATTTATCTGAATTTATTTTATTTAAGCCAAACATGAATAACATTTGTCAAAAATTATGCTTTTCAGTTTCAATCAGAATTTTAATATTGTGCATCCCCAAAAACTAAAACCTAATTTAACTAAAACCACTTAATCAGAGCTCAAAACTTCCAAAAAGATCATTTATTAGAAGTTATAAATTCAAATGTATGCTCCGACCTCTTGAAATGTCACTGAACGACCAGGCGGCAGCTCTTCAAATGAAATCTAAAAGCTGTGAGTCTCTGTTGAAATAAATGGCTACAGTCTATCTTTAGATCAGATGAAAGGGCCAGGTTCATCATTACCTCTAGGAGGGAAAGGATACACTTTAATAGACGCTTCCCTTGAAGATTAGAGGGGTCAAAAATCTAATTTTTCTTATCTAAAATAGTGAGTGCCATGAAGCCAGGGCTTCCCCGAGCTCCCGTTAGCCTGTGGTCTGCAGATTTGAAGGTGAGCGATGGTGTTCATGATTTAGCACAGCAGCTTGATGACATCTCTGTCCCACCGGCGCTCCGTTGAGGGTCATTCGTCAGACATGAGTGATGCTTATGAAGGGAACGAGTGTAGATTAGACATCCCTCTCTCCACTCAGAGCTTCCCTGGATCGGTTCTGTTTTGGTCTGGGCAAGCGCTCCTTACATTTTCTTCAGCTCTTTACTTTAATCTCAGTCTTCTTTGCCATCTTCGGTCATGGTTTTGCCTTCATCTTTGAGAGCTGTCAACCGATGTGTTCAAAGCAGAAGTCAAAATATGTGCAAATCAATTACCTCCTGCTTTATCACAGAGAAACCTTTCTGGGAGCTTTCCTCATTAAAACAAACATGCTGATAATTTAATTGACATCCAGTTTGATTGATAACCTGAAGCAAAACTAGTCCTATGAAGCCAGTGCAGTGTCAGAAGGTCAGAAAAACGCAGTGAAAATGAACAGAACTACACCCAAATTCAAGATAAGGATGCCAAACATACCTCTGCACAATTCAACAATCTACTAAGCCTGTCGCAATTGAAGTGAAATGTGAAAGTGAAGGAAAAGTGACTGTGGCATTACATTTGGATCAGCTCATGTTGCATCAGATTTCATTTTATCTGTTTTTACAGTGTTTATAACCAGTCATAAGCGTATAAATGTAAAGCTCAATCAGAGGCGCTTAGATTAGTTTTGTTTACTGCAAATGCTCACAATTATGAATGTGAATTCTTGTAAATTCTCTCATCATACACAATAAAGTGCAGATACGATGGAAGACATTTATTCCTCAAAATATGTTCCAAAATATGTCACTTAACATAGAAGTTAATTTCTGACACTGAGCCAGTGTCCCGAAGAAGAGCATGTTTTCGTATCCGTAGTTTTGTATTGTACACGATCTTCTCTGTGAGACGTCCTCAGTCACAGATGTTACACACTTCCAGTGTGTGGTGGTGTTTTATTGTGTACTGTGACAGAGTTAAGGTGCATGTACCCTGGATAAACGAGAGAGAGAGGTTCATATGAATCTTTCTGGATGCATAAATAATACATCCAGTGGATTATAAAAAAAATGAATTGAAACATCACTCTCAGAGGAATTGTGCTATAAAGCTCTCATAAAACATGGCTATGGTGGTGTGTAAATGTCCAGCATAGAGTCCCATAGAGTCCCATATTGTTTACATGTGATCTACTCTACAGCTGGCAGCGGGGGGCGTTGAAGATTTTTTTGTAGCTTGACTTTAAAGAGGATGCCGCCCACCCCACCAGGGAGCCCATTGATTGGCAGGAGACTTAACTGGTATACGCCTCTTTTGTGAATAATTAATCAAATAAGTCTAAGTGGAGTGATTAAATATTAACCACAAAACACACTATTTTGGTCTATTTTTAATTGCACTGCTGTACAGCAGAATCAATGTTTAGGGGCAAAACAATAAATATGTGTGTCTGAAATAAATATCCTTCTCTAATATCACACTTTTTTCATGCCTTAATAAATCTCACAGTTAATTTAGAAAAAAAGTCATGTTTTAATGCCATAAATATATTGTTATGTGTGTGTGTGTGTGTGTGTGTGTGTGTGTGTGTGTGTGTGTGTGTGTGTGTGTGTGCATGTTTATGTGGTTTATGAGGACACAAATTTGTATAATGACATGGGTATGACATAGGTATTACAAGGAGAAGGTGATTTATGAGGACATTTTCAGTGTCCCCATAATTTAAAATAAATCATACAGAGTGAGTTTTTTTGAGGGAAAGTAGAAATGCACCGTCTCCTGTGAGGGCTAAGTTTAGGTGTAGGGTAGGTGTAGGGCAATAGCACATACAGCTTGTACAGTATAAAAACCATTACGCCTATGGAAAGTCCCCGTAAACCATAAAAACCAACATGTGTGTGTGTGTGTGTGTGTGTGTGTGTGTGTGTGTGTGTGTGTGTGTGTGTGTGTTTGTTTATTTTTTTATAAAAATATGTTTCCAGTTGCAGACAGTTTAGAGCGATGCTACTTGCATCACAAATAAATCCCAAATTGTTAGATATTATTATTATACAGTTAGAATTATTATTATAAATTATCATATTTGATGTTACAATTTCATCTCTTTTAATTAATATACTCTATATGTAATCATAACTATTGGAAGTCATGGAGATACAAATGGCACCGTTTCCTGAGAAAAACCCAGTAATGTATTAGAGCAGTGTCAGACAAACAAAGGGTAAAGTATATTTTCAAAATCAATTTCAAAGCAGCTGCGCTTAGTTTAGTTCAATACTAGCTGACCCCCGATGCCAGGGTCTTTGTTAGCGTCTGGTTCTCCTCTCTCTCCTCACTGTCTCGTTTCTCATGCAGATCGTAGTCTGTGTTGTTTTCTCTGGCATCTCTTTCGCAATAGAAATAGAGATGGAAAAGCACGTCGGATCTTGGGGACAACCACAGCTGCACACTTCCCTTCTTATCCCCTTTCTGTCTGCTTTGTGTGGGTCTCAGAAAGCAATCTCACGGTAATGAAATCACGCTTGCACACATCCACCTGGCCAATCTTGGTGTAATGAAGGCTGCTCGCACACACACCTGGGCCAAGGAGGATGGAGATGGGCCCGGACACCACGATGTTGGCAGGCCATAGAGGAGCTGATGCAAGGCACAAGTTTCCCCGCAGGTGTCTGTTTAATTTAAATGAAGACAGAGACGCCTGTTCTGGCCAATCAGCTGATTGGCTGACAGGAGGGATTCTAGCAGACTGCAGTGTTTAATAAAGGTAAAGCCATTAAATTGAACCATAAGCCATCAGCTGTGCTGGAAATCATCAAATTTTCCCTCAATAATTAGGCTTTTATATTAAAAGGGACTTATTTTTAAATTACTTTTTATATACTATTAATATAGCTATAGCTATACCGAACATATTTCTGCATATAATTTCATATAGGCAATGGTCAATATCAAGTTCAGTCTCAGATTTATAATTAGAAAACTACAGCTTTAGCAGAGGCTTTTTCAATAGCAATTAGTGACAGTCCCGCTGAAGCAACCCAACACATCCAGCCAGAGCTCAGAAGAGAATTAGACTGGTTTGAGCTGATTAAAAGACCACATTAACTCAAATACGCACTCGTTAATTATAGAGGTATGCAGAAGAGCATCTTTGACACATCAAACCTTGAAGCAGAAGGGCTACAACAGCAGAAGAATGGGGAACTGACACTACAATTGACACGGTTCACCAAAATAGCAGACTGGAAAAAGGTTTCCTAGTCTGAACAGTCTTGATTTGTGCTGCAACACTTGGATGATTGGGTCAAAACTGGGTGTAAACAACATGAAAGCATGGATCCATCCTGTCTTGTATCAATGGTTCAGGCTGCTGGTGGTATAATGGTAGGGGGATGTATTCTTGGCACACTTTGGGCCCCTTAGTACCAATTGAGCATCAATCAGTCTACCTGAGTGTTGTTGAGATGACCACAGTGTACCCATCTTGCAATGGCTACTTCCAGCAGGAGAACACACCATGTTACAAAGCTTAAATAATCTCAAACTGGTTTCTTGAACATGATAATTAATTCACTATACTTACACGCCCTCCACAGTCACCAGATCTCAATCCAATAGAGCACATTTGGGCTGTGGTGGAACGGGAGATTCAGATCAATGGATGTGCAGCCAACAAATCTGCAGCAACTGCATGATGCCATCATGTCAATAGAGACTAAAATCTCTGAGGAATATTACCAGCACCTTGTTGAAAGCAAAAGTGGGTCCAATCTGGTATAAGCAAGGTGTTCCTAATAACACTCAATTTTTCTCAAGTCCCAGCGCTGCAGATTTTTTGCAGGAACAGAAGTTCACAGAGTGGTAGACTTGGATTTTCATTTGTACTCAAAGGAGGCAAATTGCATTTTATGAGTCCTTAAAATTTCCTCAAACATTCCAATTTTGAAAAATGATGGACTTTTTCACAGTCCATCAGCATACCGGTAGAATTCTGAATCATATCCAGCTACAGACTTGATATGAAGCAAGACGAGTAAACTAGGGGCCTCATTTATAAAACATTTGATCTTAGAGTGTGCATATGTAAAAATCCATGCTAATGTTCACAATTATATATACTGTCTTCGATGTGGAAAAGTGCTTAGCACCATGTTAGGTTCTAAGCAGACGCATAGATATGTGTAGATTCCACATTCGACTGCTCCAGACACATTAATGTGTCCATCTAAGCAATTCTTGTAGCTTGCCATTCTCAAGTAAAGAATATGGATGCTGACTGGTTCAAGTTCAAGATTCAAGATTTTTATTCGTCACATACATAATTATATGGAACATACCCAGCAGTGAAATGTAAGTCATGTCCGCTCCATTGACAGTGCAATTACATGTAACACAAACACAAGAGAATATACATAAAGGTGCATCTCAATAAATTAGAATATCATGGAAACGTTAATTTATTTCAGTAATTCAACTCAAATTTTGAAACTTGTGTATTAAATAAATTCAATACACACAGACTGAAGTAGTTTAAGTCTTTGGTTCTTTTAATTGTGATGATTTTGACTCACATTTAACAAAAACCCACCCATTCACTATCTCAACAAATTATAATATGGTGACATGCCAATCAGCTAATCAACTCAAAACACCTGCAAAGGTTTCCTGAGCCTTCAAAATGGTCTCTCAGTTTGGTTCACTAGGCTACACAATCATGGGGAAGACTGTTGATCTGACAGTTGTCCAGAAGACAATCATTGACACCCTTCACAAGGAGGGTAAGACACAAACATTCATTGCCAAAGAAGCTGTTCACAGAGTGCTGTATCCAAGCATGTTAACAGAAAGTTGAGTGGAAGGAAAAAGTGTGGAAGAAAAGATGCACAACCAACCGAGAGAACCGCAGCCTTATGAGGATTGTCAAGCAAAATCGATTCAAGAATTTGGGTGAACTTCACAAGGAATGGACTGAGGCTGGGGTCAAGGCATCAAGAGCACCACACACAGACGTGTCGAGGAATTTGGCTACAGTTGTTGTCAGAGGCGTCTTACCTGGGCTAAGGAGAAGAAGAACTGGACTGTTGCCCAGTGGTCCAAAGTCCTCTTTTCAGATGAGAGCAAGTTTTGTATTTCATTTGGAAACCAAGGTCCTAGAGTCTGGAGGAAGGGTGGAGAAGCTCATAGCCCAAGTTTCTTGAAGTCCAGTGTTAAGTTTCCACAGTCTGTGATGATTTGGGGTGTAATGTCATCTGCTGGTGTTGGTCCATTGTGTTTTTTGAAAACCAACGTCGCTGCACCCGTTTACCAAGAAATCATGGAGCACTTAATGCTTCCTTCTGCTGACCAGCTTTTTAAAGATGCTGATTTCATTTTCCAGCAGGATTTGGCTCCTGCCCACACTGCCAAAAGCACCAAAAGTTGGTTAAATGACCATGGTGTTGGTGTGCTTGACTGGCCAGCAAACTCACCAGACCTGAACATAGAGAATCTTTTTTCTTTTTATTGGTCTTATGAAGTATTCTAATTTGTTGAGATTTGTTTGTGAATTGGTGGGTTTTATTAAATGTGAGACAAAATCATCACAATTTAAATAACCAAAGACTTAAACTACTTCAGTCTGTGTGCATTGAATTTGGAGTCATGTTGATGTTTGAGTTTAGGAGCCTGATGGCCTGAGGGAAGAAGCTCCTCCTCAGTCTCTCAGTGTTTGCCATCATGCTCCTGAAGCGCTTGTCAGATGGCAGTAAACAGAAAAGATGGTTACAGGGTGATTTGTGTTCTTGATGATTTTAGCAGCTCTGCTTTTGCAGCGTTTGAGGTAGATGTCCTGCAGAGAGGGGAGAGCAGACCCTGAGATGCGCTCAGCTAAGCGCACGACTCTCTGCAGGGCTTTGCAGTACTTGGTGCTCTTTTATATACATTAACAATAGCATAATTACAATAACATTAAGTAGTAGGCATTTACAAGGCGGAGATCAGAAACCATTTAGCTGTGCACAATTTCATTTGCGATTTACACATTTCACCTCTGAAAGATGCACGCTTTTTGTGTGTGTATGTTCGTTCTCAGAATCACATTCTCACATTTGAAAACTGATCGTAAGATCATTTGTAGGACCCGATTTCTTTGTAACTTTTAGTAAATGAGGCCCCAGATGCTTGTATTTTAATAAGTGTTCGTAGTGTGCCATGTAATAAGTTAGGGCTTTTATTGAACATGTTGAAGGAGTTGATAAATCAAAACAGAGAATAGGCAAAGACATGTTAGAATTGTTGTAGCAGTGCATATTCTGTGCGAATTTCAAGTTTCTTACTAGTTTCATTGCAGTGCTAATACCACTAAAACTCAGAATACTCAAGATATCTGATTTAAACAAACATGAGAAGTAGTCTGTGATATGAAGGCCAAACTTACATCTTCACATCTGTGACTGCAATGTTTGGAAGATTAACAACGGGCCTCAGAAGGAAAATGGCCTCAGCAATTTGATGAATTTCAGTGTTCAGCAGGGCAAAATAGTCTGTAAAAGTGTATGTGTGTGTGTGTGTGTGTGTGTGTGTGTGTGATTTCTGAAGTGTGTGGTAAAATGAGTGGAGGAAGAATAAGAACGGTGGCCCATATAAATCATTTTGACATGTGGCTCTCACACACTTTGATAACATTATTACCTTTGGGATAATTACTGCGGGAAGATAACAGCTAGTATGGCCTCTGCATTATAGAAACTTTTCAGTGCATGGATACTTCAGAGTGATGAAACAACCTTTTCTGAAAATTACAGCAGCCTGTTGATGCTGCTATTATGCCATTATTGAACCCACAGTACTCTCATTTTCCCAGTATCTCCATTTGTTTTATAACACAAACTTTTCAGAGTATTTTCAGAGTTCATTTATGACATTCAAGTCCAAATCAGCAACATTGACCTTTTTGAAGTGTTGACCTTCATGGTTAACACTTAACCAGCAGATAATCTAAACTTTTCTCTCAGATGTCAGTTTTGTTCGGTAATGCACTTACAATTGTAGTCTCTCTGGCAATTGTACCGGACAGTTTATATGCAGAAAAGTAGAGCTTATGTTTTTGGTAAAACACTTAAAAATGTTCATTATTTGAGCTGTAATTTGTCTAAATCAAATATATGTGTTGGGACTATTTATTCCGTTGAACAGAGTTTGCTTCATGCAAACAGTTACTGGAACTACAGTCATAACATTAGTAGAAAGATTGGAAATAACTTTGCCCAATTATTCTTTTTCATGTTAACACATGATATTTTGTATAATGTGTTATTGCTTTGGAATATATTGATAAGTGTATATTTATATATATATATATATATATACAGTGGTGGACAAAATTATTAGAATCTTCTATTTCACTTTCTATTTCTGTATTTTGCTGTAGTGTATCAGTAGGAAATATCAGTTTACATTTCCAAACATTCATTTTGCCATTAACTGTAATAATCCAGTGAGATTTTTGTCTGATAACAGCCAGTGCTCCACAGAGATCTGATCTCATCATCATCCAGTCTGTCTGGAGTCACATGAAGAAACAGAGCAAACCGAGACCGACTCAATCCAGAAGAACTGTGGAAACGTCTCCAAGATGCTTCAAGAAACACACCAGCAAAGCTCCCTGAAAAACTGAGCAAGTGCACTTAGGGCAAAATCTGCTTTAAACGCAAAGGATGGTCACACCAAATCCTGCTTCAATTTAGTTAATAGTATTTAATTGATAAAGAAAATCTATTTATGACATTATTTTAGACAGCATCCTAATTTTACAGCATTTCTACACAAGTGACTAAAACTTTTAACAATACTGTAGCTTTGCAGGTAGAAGAAAAATAATAAAAAAGACAGAAGAGCACCAGAGGGTTAAAGTAATTGGTCTTCAAAAATGTTAATAACTGTAATGCATTTCATAATAAAGAAGTTGCCCATTCATATACAAATTCAAAATAGATATCTTTAGATCAACTGCAGTAATATAACTGGAAATCTATACTCTTTAATTTGACAAAGACCCTGTTTCAACCCGGTGTCTGGCCCATGAACTCGTCACAGGTGTAAGATTGAACTAAAGGGATTACAGTTCATTTAAAAGTGCTGTAGGTTTAAGAGCCGGGCAAATCACTCCATTGACTGTCCACATGCTCCATAGTGCGACAGAGCTTAAGGTATTAAGACCGACAATTTACTCTGGCCTTTACTCAGTAGAAGTGAGAGAGACAGTAATCAGCGGTGTACGTGAGAGAACGGCTGATTAAGGAGTTTGCTTTATTCATGAATTGTGGGAAAATGTAAAAAGAGGAATTGACAGCACATGCTCTCCTGGCCTAGGTTGTGTGAGAAGTATATTAATTCATCCTTCATATTACAATTCCACAGTCACGCAGAGCTTTGAGACATGTTTTTTAACATGTTTTTGACAGGTTTCGCATATTTGTGTTTGTGCGTTACAGGGTCTGGAGCCGTGTTTTTCAGCCGTTTGTTTGCTGACAGAAGCTGTGGAGATGTTTTCATCAATCACAAACTTCATGTTGTCTAGGTTTGTGACACTGTGTCTTTTTGTCTCCTTTGCACAGAGCATATTGAAGACCTTCTGTTTCTATGCTTCGGGTGGAGGCGAATTGTCACGGTTTAGTCAGATGCTGTCATATTCACATCTCTTGTGTGAGGAAAGAGCCATTTTGGGCTTTTCTATTTACATACGTTTGAAAATAGCTGATTTCTGTGTTGTCAGAAGAAATGCCGTAAGCAGCCGTGCGAGGACTCAGCAAATGTTTCATGAAAATGCATTGTTTTACTCGAGGGGTTTTCACAGCGTTTTGAAGCATCCGAAAGCCATTCATTCTCAATGACCTGGTAATTCTTAGGCAACACGAGCGAGCGTGATGTCAACATGATGTGGGACTGTACACAAATGTGGCAAAACTAAGGCCTTAAATTTAAATACATTTATTTGTACACATTTCAAATTTGAACGCATTTCTGTGTAAATTGTTCAAAATTCCTTAGAGTAGAGTAATGTGCAATATCCATGCTGCATTTTTCCAATTTACAAATGTTCATTTTTAGTTGCTTAAAATTGGTTTCTTCTCAGAGTAGTCAAACTAGATAGACAGACAGACAGACAGACAGACAGACAGAGACAGACAGACAGACAGACAGACAGACAGACAGAGAGACAGACAGACAGAGAGACAGACAGACAGAGAGACAGACAGACAGAGAGACAGACAGACAGACAGAGACAGACAGACAGACAGAGAGACAGACAGACAGAGAGACAGACAGACAGACAGACAGACAGACAGACAGACAGACAGACAGAGACAGACAGACAGAGAGACAGACAGACAGACAGACAGACAGACAGACAGACAGAGAGAGACAGACAGACAGACAGACAGACAGACAGACAGACAGACAGAACAGACAGACAGACAGACAGACAGACAGACAGAGACAGACAGATAGATAGATAGATGGCTAGGCAATGTGGCAAGGATGTGGCTAAGGCAATTCAAAGATACACTCATGAATTTAAAGTGAGTCAAATTCAAATCTGATCATAACCAAACATCACAACCTTCTCTTTGTATGCTTTAGAAGAAAAAGACAGCTTTGCCATTTCCTCCTATCACACGATGAGCATTCACACTTAATGGCCATCGGTTTGCATTCATTTGCCGTTCCGTTAACACCAGCCTGCTTTTGTCCTCTGCTCAAGCTACATAAGCCATGACCTCAGAAAGGGTCAGTACTAATCCGGCAAACTGTCACCTATCTCAGTGATGTGAATTATAAGAGCAGCTCTCCTTCTCTGACCCGCTGTCATTGGAGAGGGGAGATCGATGAGCTACCAACCACTGTAATTGGCTAATACGCCTCTTTTGGGAGAGTGTCCATGAATCAATGTGAGTGTATTACAGAAGCTGTAAAACAGCTCTCGGATGGACTGTAAATACTGGAGAAGTGTGAAGCACCCCGTAGGCTGCACAGAGGTAATGCTTAACTATAGTTCCCATGTACTTCCCCGCTGGCTGAGTCCACGGAATTGTCGTTTTCGGTAGTGCATGACTAACAATAGAAAAGACAGAGACAAATAATTCCTCTCTGGCCGAACTGTTTTCCTCAGCAAAAATATTTTAAGAACGAGTCGCTTGAGAAAAACTTCTGTGACACTGCGGAGAGCCCTCGGAGTGCATCGGCCAATAGTCTGGCCCATCTCACACCTGCAGCTTCTGTCAGTGCGGCTCTCCATCTGTCAGCAGTTCTGAGCACAGCACAGGGAATACCCTTCTCACTTCGGGCCGCTGCTCTGGGACCGTGGGGCCGCCCGTGGCACATCAAGTGTTTCATCTTCAGTCAGTGAATAGAGAGCAGTAGAGGAAGAGGAGCGGTGAGATATGAGTATCACACGTAAAGGTCGTTTTAAAACACCTGATTTCATTTTAGATTATTGTGTTGAATCTGAACTGCCAGAACCTCATCAACATCCTCACAGATGCAAGACTGTGATCTCTAATTAGCCTCACTGTAAACAGACAACACTTCCATCCCTAGAGTACATGTAATCTCGTACGGGTGGCTCACAGTCTGTTCTCTGCATATTGTGCACAAGAATAGCAAGCGCTGGTTAAAATAGTCCAATGTGATTGGGTTGCAGCTTCTGCTTGTTGTTGGGGGGAAGCATGTTCTAGAAGCAAAGTCATGTTTAAAAGGTACTGCGCTGTTACGAGTGTTAATCTTGTCAACAAATTTACTGACAAAATATGTTACTAAATTTTATGTATTGCACTAACCAGTTTCACATGCTAATTAATGATGCTTGTTTTAAATCAATGTTTAAAGTGTTTGTTTAAATATATGTGGTGTGCTTTTGCAAAATTCACGAATTAAAAAAGTTATTATATTGTCAAAAGACAAAAATTATGACTAAAATGTATACATTTTACATTTTAAAAAAGTATTTAGATTCTACATCTAGTTTTCAAAGCTTTAGTAATGTTCTTTTTTTAAGTTTTCTTAAATACTGTATGTCTGTATATTTTGTATTTATTTATTTTAAGCCTTAGGTTTAGTTACTTTAATGATTTATTTATATAAAATAATTTTAATTAGTTATCAGGTTAAACTAAATTCAAATCAGAATTGTTGCTTTGGCAGTTATCTGAAACAAAATACGTTTACATAGTTTCATATTTTTTTATTTCAGTCAAGATTTATTATGTTTCAAGTAAAATAATAAAAGGAAGGAGTGAAGTCCGCACACTGAAAATAGCTGCTCCAAATGAATGTATTAATAGCAACGTTTCATCAGGCATACTACCAATGTAGAGTAAAGTCAACTTTAAATAGAAACAGGTAATCAACTCAATTAGGCCCACACACAAAAAAACATGTGACAAGTGGTACAGATCATGTGACAAAAAAAAAAATGTACTTTACCAATAATCAGCAACAAATGAAGAAATTCCGAAATTGGTTTTCAAACGTCAAAACAATCTTCGTGACTTGCTTGTAAAATCTGAATTCCCTTCACGTAAAAAACAAGGCATTCCAACTCTTCCTCCGGGAGATTACAGATGTGGCGTCCAGTGTGCTTTTACGCACAAGTGCAATTTCTCTAGTCATCCACGTACTAGACGTAATATTTCGATACGTGGTACTATTACCTGTGCTTCTACTCATGTGATCCATCTCAGTCGTTGTCCTTGTGGTCTTGCATACGTTGGTAAAACATCCAGACAACTACGTACTCACATTAGTGAACATCGCAGTAATATTAGAACGGGAGATATGCGTAGTCCTATAGCGTCTCATTTTAGACAAGTAGGCCATAACGTCAGTGCTTTACAACATATCGGTAAAGAGAAGGTAATAAAACCCAAAAGAGGAGGAGATTATGAGAAGAAATTATTACAGAGGGAATGCTTTTGCATTTATACCTTAAATACTTTGTCACCATCAGGGTTGAATGATGATTTTGATATTAATCCTTTCTTATAGTGATTGAACCATTTCTTAATTTGTTGCTGATTATTGGGAAAGTGAATAATTTTTGTGTCACATGATCTGTACCACTTGTCACATGTTTTTGTGTGTGGGCCTAATTGAGGTGATTACCTGTTTCAATTTAAAGTTGACTTTACTCTACATTGGTATTATGCCTGATGAAGACCTGTGGGTCGAAACTTTGCTATTGATAAATTCATTTGGAGCAGCTATTTTCAGTGTGCAGACTTCACTTCTTCCTTTCGTTATAATTATTTAGTTGTCCTGCACCTGAGCCCAATCTGGGTGTTTGGGATGTGCACACCTGTTTGGTATTTTTGATTCAAGTAAAATAACAACAATAATAACTCTGAGTTACAGGAACCATAAAACAGATTTTTTTTATCCACCCATATGCTGTTCCAAACCTGACTATCTTCCTTCTATGGAACACAAAAGAAGATATTTTGAGAAATATCTCAGTGTTTTTGAAGATACAGTGGAAGTCAATGTTCACCAAAACTGGCTGCCAGCATTCTTCAAAATCTCTTCTTTTGTGTTCCACAGAACAAAATAGATTTGGAATAATATGAGGGTGACTAAATTATTAAACACATTAATTATTGGGCAGGAACTGCTTATTTGAATTGAAGTTTCCTCCATAGCAGCCCATGGTTGTGGTATAATCTATTTCATGTCAATCTAAATGAAGTTTTCTCCATAGCAGCCCATGGTTGTGGTATAATCTATTTCATGTCAATCTAAATATGACATCCAAAAATAACACAAACTGTGATTGGTTGCTTCATTTGTCTCAGACAATCTCTTCTTGTCTGGGTGAGTGATTTTGGCCTTTCAGTCATGTGACCGGCTCGAAGACCTGGAGGGCAAAACATTCATAGAACTGCAGCATTTCTTTCCAAGCCGCAAAAATTTAGATCACCGCTCAAATTAATAAAACAAAGATATGTGAACAACATTTTTCACATTTTGGCTATTTGCAATCCATATTATATGCACCTGCCGCAACTGTAGACCGCTAAACTGCGCGACAAAACGTTGTGAAAAACACTTAAAAGTGCTACCTGCTCTCATAGCATTTACGCACCTGGGTACACTTTTTAGCGAGACACGAAATACGTAATAATAACTACATATTACTGCAGTTTCCAAAAGAAACAAACACTAGAGGCAGTAAAAATCTGACACCTTTTGCTCCTTTTCACACACATTTACAGAGTTTTGATTAATAAAGCGTAATTTTGCACAATTACTTGAAGAATATCATGTTACGACTTCAAAACAATATTAAAAAGCTGGGAGATTTGAAAACTGATGCTTTTGAACGTTAGCATCACACATATCCAGCCTCGTATCTATGGGTTTTCATAGACTGGTAAGTTTGTTCAGTAGCTCACGGAGTACGGAGACGTATGCCAATGCAATGCGCTAACTGGTTCTGTTTTCTTCATAATGGTTTTCTATGGGAAACCATTTAATGTGAAACTTAGCATGTTGCATTTTTGTTCTGGGTTCAACTGCTTGCCTTTACAAAATATGCATCATCAGTAAGGTGTGTACTGAAATTCACCTTTTAATATCAGTGTTTTACTACATTACTACTTAATGCAGACCACATAAAAATAACTGGTCAGTGGAGCAAAGCCTCGTTTGGCCTCCAGGTGGCGTTCCTTTAAGGGTGTGACGTCACGTGACAACTATCAATTGCTGTAATCTGGACACTACTTTAGTCAAAAGTCTAGTTGGGAGAGACTAGAGGAAGCGTGAATGAGCTGAACACACATGAATGGCAGCACAATTACTAGTGGGAGATTTCCTGACTTTCTGAGCATAAATTAAAGAATCATAGCAGAAGAACATTTTTATTAGTCATAATTAAGTTGTCATTGTCAGTATTGCCTGCATACAAAAAATATTTTGTATGCAATTTTTGAACTGTTGATGAAGAATAGTGATGAAGCTTCCCAGAAAACATTTCTCATTCAGCCAGTTTATAAGAAAATGGGCTGCTTCGACAAAACTACTGTCATCAATCTCTACTATATGAATTTAGGCTTGAATTACACACCAAAAGTGCATATGGATGTGCAATCTGGAATGCATATCACACAATAATCACGACTTCTGAACTCTTAAGTAAGTACTTCCCAGGAGGACTCGAAGGCGGCATGACCACCTGTTTTTCCAGATGCCAGAATCTGGAGGAGATTTAAAAGAGGAGAAAGGAAAACTAACTAGGAAGATGCATACCATCTGTCTTAATTTTCTTCATTGCTCTGCATCTCCAGAGAAATTCCAGAGCTGGTCCGTAGAGAACATCACTTCTTTATTTGCAGTTCTGGCATAAAGTCTCGAATGTGCACAAGACTCTTTCAGTCAATCCCAAGTGTCAGGAAGTTTTAATTCAACCATGCCACATATCGATTTGAGTAGAAGATGCTTCCCTGCTTCTGGAGGGCTCCATTATCAACACAGCGTGTAGTTAAATGCTTTAGTTGGGTGGTAATGAAGTCAGCCTGGGAAACTCACATCAGATCAGGCCTCGTTAGAACTGATGTTGAGCGGCTGGGCTGAAGAGAGAAGTCTGTTTGCTTGGGGACTTTAAACAGACATTGTAGAACATCATTGCCTGCTTCAGGGGAAATACTCAGCAGATTACTCACATTCAATAGTGCTATTGAGAGAACCAAGGGCCTGTGTTTTTACTCTTTCTTTTTATTCCTTTAATCTCATTGAATGGTGCCAAAGTAGAAAATGGCATTAGCAGACTGATGGGGTATCTATATTCAGAGGTGATTTCTGTGTGATGAACACAGAGGAAATAGAGGACAACTTTGAAGAATGTGAGTCTCATCAAGGCCAGTTGAGGGGAAATGATGGGTGAAGGTTAGTGAAAGTGGTCATTTGTTGTCATTGTTGAGGTTTGATGCCAATTTGCCAGTGTTCACTAAAGCTTGTAGTGTAGAAGCTGAGGGTCACCTCATTCTCTCCAAAAAAGCTCAGCGACATGATCTATACATGAAACCTGTATAGATTCAGAGAACTGTGAAGGTGGTCATCACGACCGATCCAGTAATATTTTTGATCTTCTCGTCCTGTGTGTTGTTTCTCAGTGCTTGATTCTGCATCGTCAATCATGGCGTTATATGGCCCAATAATGTTGTTTATTGATGCTAAACTGATTGTTTATCCCACACAGCAGCACTAGTTTAATGACTGTTGTTTATTATCATTCCCACTATCTACATTCTTAGATAATAATCGATGGGGGTTGTATGGAAAATATTCCCATAATCACGAAATACCATTAAATGGTTCCGCTTCCTCAATAAATCATTTAATGAAAATAATAAAATAAATGATTGCTTCTTGGCTCCCACACACACAAATAACTAGATAATTTTAACTCTACTAAGAAGTTGTTAAACCACAACCGAAGCAGCAGTGAATGTCCGCTGTTTCAGCAGCTGTAGTATTGGAAGTATTCACTATTTTTTCCCTCACTTTTTCAGCGGCCTTGGTATTAGTTTTGGAAATATTTTTTCCACATAGGGATTTAAAAAAAGGCTTTGTTTCAGAGTTATAGGTCATGAACCAAAACAACAAGCCATGAGGCGAATCACAACATTATATAACTTTGATTTGAAGCAAAAAGGTATTTGAGAATTGGATAAAATGACAAACGTGCAAGACTATGTACTTAACATTTCAAGAACTGCAATCCTATGAAGCGTTGTGAATGACATCAGAATAAAAATGATGGATACATGTAAAACTATTGATTTCATGGGAGTGAATGGGTGCTAAAGGACTCTTTTAGGGCATGTTTGTTTGTTTTGATTCTCAGATAATGTCATTTTTGTCATTTTAATGCCATAATTAATCATTAAAAACCAATTGCCCTATGGAGAAAATGAATGGGCTTTTTACTTCCAGAACCTGGAATAATTATTTTGCAATTCAATATGAAATGAAGGCATTTTAGTGTCACACTAGATTATATATAAAAGAACAAAAATCTATCTGTTTCCTAATGTTTTGCGAATAATCTCATAATAGGCCTTTACAAGAACAAAGTTCTCAAAATATTGAGATTGTAGTAAAAAGAAGAAAATAAATGAAGAGAAATGTCATGTCATGAAGTGTATATATATATAATTCTGAGATCAGGTTGGTGCTGTAGATTGGTTTCTGATTGTTTTTGTCCAAACTAAAAACTGTGTGCAAGGCATATTCTTTTTTAGCTTGTTTGATATTTAAAAAGTCTGTTTTGTAAAGTGAGCAATTTGCGCTGTAGAAAGAAGATTGCCTGAGTTCTTATTTCCTCTTCCTGTCTGCAATCCATCTTCCTTCTGTCCTAATCACATCCACACTGTTCAACACATTCACATCTGTCAGGCTGAATCTTCTTTTCTCTCTCAGGTCTGATGTGCTCTCATTTGGCAGAATTGCCTGAAATGGGCTTTTGTGTTGACCGTTTTGATGTGCGACAGTCCTGATGTTTGCGTCTTGTTCTGAGGCTGACCCTGGTTAAAGCTTTCCACCTGATGCCGCTCTCTCGCCGTGGCATTCTGGGTGATTGGGTCTCTGATATTAATCTAGGTAGAGTTCGATTTGTCATTGTTCCCTCTCCGGGGCCATTGATTGGATCCCATTCAGGGGTTAGACTGATTTTGATTGGTTCCTGCTCTCAGGGCATTGAGTTGGATCTGTTCTGAAATTCTCTAGTCTTTAGGAAAGCTTCGGCATAAATGGCTGGATTTTAAGGGTCTCTCTGATTGCTTCGATTCATTGGGCCTGTTTTTCAATGGTCCACAAAAATACCCAGTAGCTTGGCCTCACATGCTCCTCTCTTTTCAGTTATTTTTGCTTTTAGGATGAACTATAGCCTAAATCTATCAGATAATAAGAAATGTTTCTTGAGCAGCAAATCAGCATATTATAATGATTTCTGAAGGATCATGTGACACTAAAGACTGGAGTAATTATGCTGAAAATTCAACATGGCCACAGCAGGAATTAAAATTAATTTAACTAGAAAACATGAATTTTAAACTGTAAAAATATTTAATATGGTGTGTGTTGATTTCATTATAATTCCCCTTGTCAGAACAGCAGAACAGAGCTATTTTTCAGAGTTGTTTGTTATTTTAAGGAAAATGTCATATCCATAACTTTACAGAAGTTTGCATGTTTTAGTATGTGTCTGTGTGTTCTTAAGCATCTGCATGAAACCATATTTATCAACACTGCAAATGAAGCCACATTTAGTGTACTCTGGCTTCGCTTTGCATGTCATGTAAACTTTCCATGTTGGTGTCTGGTTAATTTGTCCATCTTCTACCAAGTGACAGATGCATTTGTGCCAAAACATTGTTGAGTCCTTGCATGGCCGTATTCACCTCCTCTATAAACAGACTTGTGCTGGGTCAAGCTGTTCTTGCGTGAATGCTACCAAGGGAGCTCTTCTCTTGTACTGTTTTCAGTGCTGCAGGCTGTATTTACCCCCCCGCTCGCTCACAGTCACACCAGGAGTTCTGGAGCAATCGGAGTTACTGTTGGGACAAACTTGGCTGAGGAGAAGTGCTTTTATACAAGGTGAAATGCTTTCCTAAATTGCTTTTCTACATTAGAACTTGCTTGATCTATTTGCACTGCACATTTGGAAACAAGTGCAAAAAACACTGGTCTACGGATAACATAAAGTGTTATCATATTTGTTTAATAATCAGGCTTTTGAACAAATTACATTTACTTTTTTTAATATATTGCACATAAATAAATTACCTCCAATATAGCAAGCGATTTTTTTCATATAGCTGCTTGTGTAGCTAGCTAGTAGTGCTTCTTAAACTAAAACGTCTCGACTCCAAGGCCCTGCAAAGTCCACAACAATATTCAAAGGCCTTCTAGAACTAATTCGTTTTGCCTTCAAAAATGATTTTAATCTGGACACTCTTAGAAAAAAACTTATAATAAAACAAAACAATTGTAATTGTAAATTAATTTAATTGCAGAGAGCAATTAATTGTAAATTAATAGTAAATTTAAGCATTCCACAATGAAAAAATACACTATTTTTAGCCAATGATCTCACATGACTCTTCACATGATTCTTCTTTATATATTTCAGTTCAGTGGGAATCCTGGCTCTTCAATGCAAACATTGTTATTGTGAGGGTGAATTAAAATAGATCTGTTTTTAGCTTATTTTAATGCTTGTTTTGTCATATTTTGAACGGACTCTTATTAGGCCACTCCCCCTGATTGAAAGCCGCTGCTATATATAGTCGTTTTTTGAGTAGATGGTCCTTCCTCATTGTCTAGTCTACAGATTGTCACACTATCCGTTCACACAATGTTTGGGACACCATTTACTTTAGGGCTGGCCTGACAATATAAATGTCTTAATTTTAATCGATTCTCATTTTGATGATTTGATATCGGTTCTTAAATTCAAAAAAGACAAATGTAAAATAATTGATATTTTAGTCTATGCTATTTTCAGGTGACATGTAAACAAATCTAGAGTAAACATTATTTGTACAATGCCTTCCATTCAATAAATCATAAAAAGGCTTTGTGTTTTGATACTTTTGATATGAAACAAAGCCTCTGCTTTTGAATTCAGTCCATTTTACAGCATTTGAGAGAGATTGTCATGACCTGACATATTTCCATGTGTATCGATATTGAATTGAAACCAGTAGAGTTTGGAATTGAATCGAATAACGATCTTGTGAATCGTTATTGAATTTGTGTCAATCCCCAGCCCTAATTTACATGACTGGATCACCTGAGACAGATGTTAATTTCAGGTGTAGACTAGCCGTAGTTCATATCTTCACACATTTTTGTTGAGGCACACCAGTCGTCCCATCCAATCTTTAGTGAAGACAAACACACATCCCACATCTGCCCAGCGACAGCTATTACAGAGCCAGTCTTCATCAGTATCTCAGCTGCGGTTTCGGCTGAGACCTTCACCTGACTGTCAGAGAGAGAGCGGCCCCGGAGCTTGTGTTTAACTCTCCAGTAAAAGAGCCCTGTCTGGCCGCCCCGGTCCCGGACAAACTCAATTTAAACCCCTGTCTCTGTATTGATGAATGGTGGGGAAAGTTCAGAGAGCAGATTAAGTTTCTTTTAGAAGTTTTGTTGTCGTAGTTGTTGTTGTGGTCTGTTCAATAAGACGTCTTGTCTTTGTTTCGGCCTACAATTAAATGAACAATCGGAAGCTCCGGCGGGGAAGGCTTTTAAACGCTTAAAGAGTTGTTTCACATCTAAGCTGAATCACCTAATTTATAGCTTTGTCAGGTCATTGGTCATGAGAGGTTTATTAAGGAGAAGTCTCAGATCCATTAGCGCTTGGCTCAGGTTCATAAAGGGCTGGATGGAAACATTTTTTAAGTTATTGAGGGGTGAAAAGCTCATCAGTTTATGGGGACAAACGTATCTCTGTTTGCCAGCACTCACCAGAACCCAGTGTAGAAATAAAAAGTGACCATTACTATGGTCAGAGGTGGGATATGCACGCTGCCTGCCAATGATCAACATGGAGTGGTTGGAAATAGGATGACCGTTTTAACAAAATGTTTATTGCAGTTTGTAAAATGATGGAAGACTTGAGGTTTAAACTTTAACATGATCTGGCTCAATAATGATCTCAATCTTGGAACAAACCCTGAGTATTAAACGTGTATTAACTTGACCAATGCTGTTTGTGTTATGGACATGAATGATAAATCGTTTGGCTTGTTGATGTAAGGATGTGCTGTTTGTTTCATAAATGTTTGGATTTGAATTTTTTCCTGGTGGACAATAAAAGGACAATAGAAATCACACAGATGAGGGACTCAAGCTGTATCTAGAGACCAGAATTCTATGGTATGTTTACACAGTCAACTCAAATCTGTTCAGTTTATTAGTAGGCTGAAGAAGATAAAACCACATGGGTTGATACTATGTCAGTACTAACAGGAGCAGCATCAACCTTGTGGGAAAACAAGAGTGCTGGATTGTGTTGAATGTGCATTAGGAGAGTACTTCAAATACTAATACAATATTATCATTATGTTTTAATAAAATGGGTAACACTTTAGTTTAGGGACCCATTCTCACTATGAACCAGTTGCTTATTATCATGAATATTACCAGCATATTGGCTGTTTATCAGTACTATAAAGGTATAGTAGAACTATAACTATAAAGGACATATTAATGTATTGTTCTGCATGACCATATTTTAGATCCCTTAATCATACCCCATACCTAAATTTGACAATTACCTTACTAAGTATTAATAATCAGCAAATTGGGAGTTTACTTAGGCAAAAGTTATATTAATAGTGATTTAATAACAATAACTTGTCCCCAAACTAAAGTGTGACCAAAAAGGGATTTGCTTGAAAATAACTTTGTGGTTGCAAGGTTTGCATGTGATTTTTTTTTTTTTTACTGTATGTAAAAATATAGTTCAAAATCCCATCTTTTAATTCCTCATCAACTCAACTTTAATGGAAACATTCCTTACCAGTCCTTTATTGTACGCTGTACGCCAGGAGTGAATGCAGGTTGATCCCAGGGATGTTCAACTATGAATCTTGTTTCCTTTAAGGCACTCTAATATATCCAGCTATATCTGCACATCTGCCATCATGAGATTATTATGGAGGGATTGGAGGAAATAACCAACCTTTGGTGACTTTGATTATCCTCTACAGCAAACAAGCCATGCTTCATGTGAATGCCTGAGGCTATAGGTGCAAGGCATGATGGGAAACCTTAATCACTGATCCCTGATCCTATGCACCATGTTTTTGGCCTATGTAATTAAAAATTAATCTTTAACTCAGTGGAACATACCGAAACGTTCACCCATACACAAATACATGTGCGCACTGACCGAAAATGTGCATATATATGCGTTTAGGGATTGTCCATCTGGGTAGTCAGCAGTAAGCTTCATCCAGGCTTAGCTTTTGGTGGATCGGGGCATGTGAGGCAAGAGGACG
Organism: Gymnocypris eckloni scoliostomus; assembly: GCA_027564155.1. Taxonomy (NCBI): domain Eukaryota; kingdom Metazoa; phylum Chordata; class Actinopteri; order Cypriniformes; family Cyprinidae; genus Gymnocypris; species Gymnocypris eckloni. The sequence goes on from CM050416.1 coordinate 31,720,570, forward strand.
CCCGCAATCAAATCATTATTTCAGAGCTGCCGACAGAAACAGCATCTGTAGACGGGATGATTGGATTTTGCTCCGTTTTTAAACACCACATTAAATTAGAGCCGTAGTTCAATAGTGTAAGCTCACAGAAACACATAAATATCAAAGCAGGACTGATTGTAGTGATTTGTTTCTTTTTCAGCTTATATTTGCTCCTATATTGTCAGCCTTACTAAATGAAAAAAGTTATTTGCCAAAGAACCTGGCTAACAAAAATATATTTAAGAACATTTTGCGGTCCCACTTTATTTGAAGGTCCGATTCTCACTATAAGCTATCAATTAACTACACCGTTTGCCTCAATAGACTCCTAATTTGCTGCTTATTAATAAGTTTAAGCTGTCATGCAGTTTAAGAAAATCCTGTAAGCTGGGAATAGAAATGTGTGTTGTTAGCGTGTTAATGCCCCACCATGAAGATGCCACACAGGTACAGTATGCAGCATTAGCAGAGGCACGTGGGAGTTGTAGGCGCTTTGCATTGTGGGATTTGACATTTTGAGATTCATCACTCATAATGGATTTCCATTTTGTTTGCGCTGTTCAATGCACATTGTGCACAATGTTTTTATTCCACCACCTATCTCTTTATATTGTATGTGTGTCTTGCATATGAATGATAGTATACTAGCAGTATGCAAACAATTACATGTAATTACCTCAATTAACACGACACCTAGTTACACAAAGCTGCTTGTTTGTTTCTTTTGCTGAAGCTTTGTCTCTCTCTTTCTGTCCATCACTCTGTCTTCTTCTGTGTCTAATAAATAAAGTGATTACATGCTAAAAACACACAAACACAAATATGTCAAATGCACAATACCTCTGTCATTTTCAACCCATTATCACTGTCATGATTGTGGGCCACATTATTATTATGTGCAATTATCATTTGCATCATTTGTTTTGTCAGATGTGTGCTGTCTGTTTTTAATGATATTGATGTCGTTTCATGTAGGCCACCGCTGTGTAAATCGCTGCTATAAAAGAGGCGTTTAAAAATGTAGATATAAATGAATGAACTTTCTCCAAAATCTGTCCAAATACAAACATCCCAGTCCACTTCCTCCTTCAAAACGCTGTGTTGTTGGTATTTTGGCCTGTTTGTTTCCAGTAACTAAAACTGTAAAAAAAAAAAATGTTAGTTAAGAAGCTTAAATAAAATCAAATACAATATAAATATTAGAATGAAGATGAACCGAAAATTACTAATTTTGCCTTGGTTAATAAATAAAATAAGTTTAAATAAAGCCCTATACACTTAACAACTAACTGGAAATTAATACAACTATAATTGAACAAACAATAATAATAAAAAAAAAAACGAAACAAAATTATTTTATAAAAAAAAAAAAAAAAAAAAAATATTAAAATGGACTGAAAGTATACAAATAAAAGGTCATTTAAAATATGAATAAAACTTTAATAATATATAAATGATAACAAAACAACACTGGTGATTTCATGCATCCAGTATAAAGGAGGGCAGGGACTCTGGGGTAAGAATTATACACTCTATGATATTTTCTATATTGTCTATACCATCAAAGACTGTATGCAGATAAAAATAATTAGGCAAACAGGATAAATCACTACCGTTACCGTATCAGTTATCTGGTTATAATATGTACTTTTATTTTTAATCAGTATGGACACAGTCATAATTGTTATATTCCCTTATTTTTGTTATTTATTGACTGGTTATATGTCATAACTCTCATGTGCTCTTCTGCATATTCAGATACATATGTCATGCCACATTTGACGTCAGTGATGCCATTGATTTGTGCCACGCTGAAATACGCAGAGTCATCCTCTAGACAAGGAGAAATAAGACATATCTAATATAACCTACCTAATTATATTCCAGGATGTCTCATATTAACTGAAATCAAAAAGCATCTAAAACATAATGCCATAGAATATAAGACTGTACAAAAACCTCTAGTGTCCAGACTCACCTTTGACTTTCTTAAATGTGTTCATATTAAGAAGAAGTGTGTGTATGTGTGTGTGTGTTTGCCCATTGTTTCAATGCCATGTATGTGATGCCCTTTCAGTGCCCTCCTCCAGAGGAAGAGCACAGTCTACTTTAAATCATATTAAATCATAATTAAATCAGTGAGGATGAAGGATGTCTATTTTAGAAATATGTGTCTGACAGCTGCATTTACTTTTGGAAGCCAAGTAAACCAGCAACTAGTTTCTAAGACTACGGTTATTTTACACCTTCATTCCCTTCACAGGGGATCGATTAATGTCCTTTTCAGTTTTTGTGTAAAGTGTGATTGTTAAAAAAAATTGGAGCCACCATTGTGAAAAACAAGTACACTTTAGCATGTTTAAAAAGAGCACTTGTTACAGAAATAATACTACTAATAATACTGAATGTAATGTTAATTTATATTAAATTCAATTAATGGAACTTATATATGCTTTTTTGACCCAGGACTTAAGTACATCTTTATATGTAATTTCATAATTCTATTGTCCTTAAAATGGTTAAAGTGCTGAATGTACTGATAATAATTTGTTATAAATGTATTTGTAATGATGAAGTTACAATTTAGAATTAAAATATATTAACTTTAAATGTACAGTAATATCAAATAACACAATACAGGTAAAGTACCTTACATGTAATTTAGTATGTTAGTCAGCACATCAAAATAAGTGTACTTCTGTAAAGCATGACAAAATATGATTAAAACTTTATCATTTAAAATGTACTTTAAAGTCATTTAATTTGCATTATTAAAAAAACACTTTTTAAAAGTCTATTAAGAAATATGAAAGTGTACTTTTTTAAAGTGGTCTTTAATTGTATTAATATTATCTGTAATTAAAAAATAAATATATATACTGTATACTTGATTGCATCTTAATATCTTAATACTATGGCATTCTTTGAAATATCATGTACTGTAAATCATGAATGTAAAGAAGTCTATAAATATTGTAATGGTTTCAGTGTATTACATCACTGTCCCATGGTACCACTATAGTACTTTGTGTACGGGTAGAAAGCTGGATTCCAGTAAGGAGGACGTCAGCTGACTTTAGGGGTGTAGTCTGACAGATCAATATTGCACTCATTGAGACTGCCGGTACAAGGCTAACTAAATAGACAGACTCTCGCCCACGTTCTCGTCTCGATCTGTGTGCTGCTGTATTTATCATTAGTATAACACTGCAGAGGATGTTCAGTGTGGAGGACAGCTGCAGCAAAACAGTCTAACACCAGAATGAGCGAGCAAATGAGTTAATGGAGAAGGATGTTTCGGTTATTGAATCAGGCGGGTTTCTGCCCTCGTCTGTCCTCCGTTCTCCTCTTCTTTCTGCTGCTTTTGTCTTATCAAAAGAGAACGCCTGATTTAAAATACTTTAACTGAATATTATTGACCTCTAAAGGTTACTAGATATTGAAAGCCAAGTGTGTTGAGATATTTTCTGGGGTTTAGTGTTATTTACGGCATGTTTGAAATGAAAGTGCCTCCGTTTCTCTGATGTAATTTACCAAGCGTGTCATCCTAAAATAACTGGGGCTCTTCCTGTCTTAGTCCTTGAACAGCAATGCTGCTGGACTACTAATCAGTAGAAGCTGCCCTTGCCCAGCAATCCCGAGGTGTTTATGTGTGTGGAGGAGGAAGCTGAAGGCATGACGTTTGTATGTGAAACAGATGCGGTGTGTCCTTCCAAATATGTGGCCATTCTGCTGAAAAGACTGGTCACTGATTATGGTGTGTTTTGGATGTCAGGCCCTCCCTCAAAAACAGGTCTTCATCAGGACCCCAAGCAGTCCTTTTGGCTCAAATTGCTCTCTTCATTACCAGATTGCATAGCATACAAGCACAGCATATAGATAGCTGATTAGCCTGATAGCTTAGTTTACTGTATCCTAATAATAATCCTGTCTTCATAATAATCTTCAGTGGTGGACGAAGTACACAAATCAAGTATTTGAGTAAAAGTACGTATTATAAAATATTACTCCAGTAAAAGTACTGCTTTTTCAATTTTACTCGAGTGAAAGTTCAAAAGTACAAAATGTGTAATGTTACTAAAACTTAACTGTCTCCGTGTCGTATACGGGACGCCTAATTTTACTTCAATATATTACCATTAAATCCTAATATAATCATGATAAACTATTTATCGCTGGAAAGGTCCAAGACTCCTAAATAGATATTTTACCACTGTTTGTTGTTAAAAATTATGTAGGAGCAGTAATAGATTAATTTATGACAAGAGTGCACTTCAAAACATATACACCATAAGAGGAGCGCTGACCTTTGACACAAAAATTATATTCGTTTAAAATATTTTAGCTGGCTCCTCCCCCTTAGTGGGAGGTGTCATATTCCGAATGTAATACGGTCTTATAGAATCAAAACGTCTCGGGTTACTCGCGTAACCCTTGTTCTCTGAATAGGGAACGAGACGCTGCGGCTTACGCGTTGGGAACGCCCACTGCGCCACCGATGTCTGAGCCCTTATAGAATCACGCCAATTCATTGGCTGATGGCGCGACGCCGTCTCTGACGCAATCACGTCGTCAGCTTATACTGGCTATTTAAACTCACTCTTGTTTGCTTTAAACCGGCTTGCTTTGACTTCATATCTATATTTATTTATAACTCGACGGCTCGAAGTAGCGTAAACATTTATATATTTTTTTGCTTAATTTTAATAAAGTTATGAGACCGGAGAAAGTCTGCATTTTAATTGGCATATTAAAATGAATCGTAATTTAGTCATAGTTAAACATATAACGCTGTAAAATAAAACAATATTCAATTATATGAAAATAATATTTCTAATAGTATGAAATGTTTTAATAAGTTATGAAATTTGTTTGTAATGTTATGTTATATTTATTGTTCATTGGCCACTGCTTATGCTGAGACCATGCGGTCAGTTAAGCAAGAAGAATGCAGTACATCTCAATTATCACAAGGATGCTGTACTGTGTTCTCGCGTCCTTCTGAGTTCATTCCTCCAAGGAAGCCTTGCTAGACTGGTCTCCACGAGAACACAAGTCCGTTCTCTGCATTCTTGGAATTGAGAAACAGCCAGTTGCTTCTCCTACCTCCTCCTGTGCAGAGTTGATCCTCACATGGGTTGCCAGTTTGAGGACAAGCAACAATGGTGAACACTTTTTCATCTGCATTTTAATATGCCCATGGTCATCGTGATTAGATGGATGGATGCTGTGACTTTTTAGATCAGGTAGAATCTGTGATCTCTGACCCAATTCTTTTGCGGCGCTTAAAAGGCAGCAGCATGGTCTCTTTTCCAAAAACTGGCAAATAGTAATTGAATTATTATTGGGTAAACTGGCTGTGGGCGGTATCACTCAGACCAAAATAAAAACAGACATTCCGACATGGAACACATTTCAAAGTAGAATAACTGGCTGTAGAGTTATTTTTCTGAGAAACAAATATGTGAACTGAGCATGCTTCCTAAATATCAGCAAACACATTATGCTATTTTTGGTATGATATTTATGCTTTAGTAGAGTCCAAAAAAATACATACAGAACATTTAATTGACAGTTTATCAAATTAAATGAACTTGAATTAAGTCTATTGTTTTATTATGCACTATAGTATGCTATTATATACATAAATTAATATACAGTACAAATATGATTGTTGTTCATATGTGCCTGTTATAACTATTAACTGATATCTGATGAAGACCCAGTTTCAAGGGAGGAACCTATTTGTCACGACACTGGTTTCCCCATGTTTTTATCTTAATTGACCAGCAAAATGTCTTTGGCCGACCAGCTTCAATAGAAAGACTATGCTGTTTGCCCAGCAGTTTTTGTTTCTAGTGAACATATGTGTTGAGAAATTGTTAAACATTGAGTTGTTAGTACTGTAGATTATTATCTGCTCTGCTTGTTTGTGACTTGTTTGCTACGTTAATTTGCTCTGCCCTTGGTAGATAATGTTGGTTGTTTTGGAAATGCACTGGTTGCGTCTGTATTATTTTATTCATACATGCAATGCCAGTAAGTCATCCACATAACTTTCCACTCCTTCAGCACTTTTATGGGATTGCGTTTTCATGTTACATTTCCCTGTAGTAATCTGTCCTCTGAATTTTGAGGAAGAAGTCATAGAAGGGCATCTTCCATATCTACAATGATAAAAAAGAAAAATTAGGAAAAACTGAAAGGTACTGGTCATTCAGGAAGGACATTTTTGTGTGTACAGACATTCTTTTAAACCTAAAACACAATACAACACAATGCATAATTCAAAATACTAGGAAAACACCTGTGAAAATTCAATACAGAAAATTCATTCTTATTAACACAGTCCACTGGGCCCTATTTTTTTTTTACAGATTTTATTAAGAGTATAAACACCACTAAAGCAGCATGTCTTCCAGAAAATGAAAATATGAAAAATAAATAAGTGTGTTCACGTGCGGCTGTAAATAGAGTTGCTCTTAAATGCATCTTCATGAAAAATGTACCATGGTCTTAGAGAGAAGATAGAAAGAGTGACAAAAATAGATCAAGATAGACCCTTTTATGTGAGGGTAAGAGATGTTCAGTAAAAATGCTTATCTCAAAGAGAAGCAGTTACATATACAGTATGCTAGTCTTTTTACATGTCTTGTTCTCTCTCTTTCGCTGACAGGGGCACTCTAGATCTCTACTTCTGTGGAGTCAGGAGACTTTGCATGATTGCTCTCTGATGGAGTGCCCCAGCTGCTCTTCATAGTGGCCTAGAAATGTGGAGGCGACAAACACTGCGCTGACATTGAGAGACTTTATACACCTTTTCATTTTTCTTTTCAAATGACTCCAGATGTCCTTCAGATGTCCCCGGATAGAACGACTTTATCTAAAACTAATTAATAGAAATAGTTTTCATGAAGGTACTTTTTATGAGACTTTTTATAAGTTTTAAATCACGTTCTTTATCCGTATCTAAATATTCTGAAAATGAGATCAGTTTACTTAACGCGAAGCTGCATAAGCTATTAAGATTTTCATTTAGATAAGTCTTAAATACATTTAGTTTTTCTTACACCATTAGCAAAACATTTTTCTTGTTCAAGGAAAACCTTACTAATTTGAAAAATTGAAATACGAAAAAACAACTTAATAGTGAGGTAAACTAAATTGTACCGAAATGTACCGAAGAAAGACCTTGTCTTACATTATTGTTCTTCTCGAGTAAAGTTTGTTTTATGGATGTTAAGATATTTTAACGGAAAACAACACAGATCTAATAATTAAAATCATTCAAGGTGCCTTAGCACCTCCAGATATTGCCTGATAAGAAAGCATTTTTGAACTGCTTTGAAATCCCAACACTAGACACTAATTTAAATGTAAAGATTACTCCGCACTTGTTCATGGCAAAAACACTTGAATAAATTGTTTCAGTTCGGTTTCTTCTTTCGTCTAACTGAACAACCTACTGGTAATCACTCATGATTGAAAAGCAGACATTCAGTGTAGGGCAGAAGTATATAAGTCACATCAGCTGGAATACTTCAGGGTTCAGTGCTTGGCCCGCTCCTTTTCTCAAAATACACAACATTGCTTCATCTATAGGCACATGGATTCCCTTACCATGGGTACACTGGTGACACACAGATGTACTATACCTCTTTTTCATCAAGTTAGTAATATCATGGGTTTAAAAAACACATGCTAGTCTTTAGATTTTTCTACGTGTCAAACAAGGACAAGCAACTTAATAGCAAAGTTAACACTGCGCATTGGGAGGAAAGTAAATGTGTCGCTCTGAAGCCAAATTAGAGAGTTCAGAAGGATTTGTACACGGAGACTAAATTAAATATTAACCTCAATTTGCTTGTTTTGTCCTCTTTCAAGTCTCCAAAGTCTGTTTGCCTTGTGCTGAGTTAACGTGATAATGAACTACAAAAAGCAGATCCCTTAAATGGTTCTGACAGGTAAGTGTGAGATAGTCCCTGCATTTTCACATCTAGATGGGGAAGAGAGTATTTAATGTGGAAGTAATGATTGCTGAAGGAGGGCGATAGCCTGAGGCTGAATGGAGAAAGTTATAGTCTGTGCTACATTTATTTATGTGTTCTCTCTGCATTCATACTGCTGGGCTTCATTACACAGTATTGCCAAAGTTATACTGTAGAATGGCAGAGAATATTATGTGTATAAAATGTGTGTGTGTATACAGGTACATCTAAAAAAATTAGAATATCATGAAAAAGGTCAATATTTTTTTTCACTCATTTCAGAAAGTGAAACCCATATATTATATAGATTCATTACACATAGAGTGAAATATTTCAAGCCTTTTAAGCTTACAGATAATGAAAATCCAAAATTCAGTGTCTCAGAAAATTAAAATATTACATAATATCAATAAAAAAAGGATATTTTAAACAGAAATGTCAGGCTTATAAAAAGTATGTTCATTTCTATGCACTCAATACTTGGTAGGGGCTCCTTTTGCATCAATTACTGCATCAATGCGGCGTGGCATGGAGTCAATCAGTCTGTGGCACTGCTCAGGAGTAATGAAGCCCAGGTTGCTTTGATAGCGGCGTTCAGGTCATCTGCATTGTTGGGTCTGGTGTATCTCATCTTCCTCTTGCCAATACTTTACTATACTAGATTCTCTATGGGCTTCAGGTCAGGTGAGTTTGCTGGCCAATCAAGTACAGTAACACCATGGTCATTGAACCAGCTTTTGGTACCTTTGGCAGTGTGGGCAGGTGCCAAGTCCTGCTGGAGAATGAAATCCGCATCTCCATAAAGCTTGTCAGCAGAAGGAAGAATGAAGTGCTCTAAAATCTCCTGGTAGATGGCTGTGTTGACTGTGTACTTCAGAAAACACAGTGGACCAACACCAGCAGATGACATGGCAGCCCAGTTGTTTTTCTCTTTAGTCCAGGTAAGATGCTTCTGACGATGTCTCTGTTTCAGAAGTGGCTTGGTAGCTCTTTTCCTGAAGATGTCTGAGCGTGGTGACTCTTGATGCACTGACTCCAGCTTCAGTTCACTCCTTGTGAAGCTCTCTCAAGTGTTTGAATCGGCTTTGCTTGACAGTATTCTCCAGCTTGCGGTCATCCCTGTTGCTTGTGCACATTTTCCTACTCAATTTCTTCATTCCAGTCAACTTTGCATTTAATATGCTTTGATACAGCACTCCTTGAACAGCCCCCCCTTTCAGTAATGACCCTCTGTGACTTACCCTCTTTGTGGAGGGTGTCAATGATCGTCTTCTGGACCATTGCCAAGTCAGCATTGTTCACCATTATTGAGGTTTCGAATAACAAGAGATACCCACAATTTATACTGTATGGATGGCCATTTATTTACTGAATTCTTGTGGAGTCTTAAAATGATTCATGTGTGATCCTTATAGGAATTCGTTCCAAATTGGGTAACACTTTATTTTGATAGTCCACTTTAGACATTCTACTGACTATAAGTATCTTTGCAAGTCAGCTTATTGTACTAACCCTAAACTAACTACTAATGCTCTAATGAGACTTAGTTGAGATGTAGTTGCAAATGAATGAGTTATCTGCCATGTAAATACATTGGCAAAGTTACTAGAATAATTGGGAGGATGTTAGTAGAATATGTAAAGTGGACTAAAAAATTAAGTTTAACCCCAAATCCCATTAGCATTAATTGTATTTTTGACTACTGTAAGTAGGTAGTTATCCATTTGCATTCGCATTCATCTCAGGCAGTTGCTCGGCCCTTCATTTTAAAATGAAACAAGTAACTCGGTTGGAACAGGGACATGTTTTGCTTGGGTACATCACATTTTGTGATGTTAGAAGGTAAGGAACTTCGCTTCAGCTGGCCTCCACTCAACCTGTGCATGTATCAGCACTACTCTAATGCATTTACAGAGAAAACCATGTCATCAAACACCAAATCTGTGTTGGGTTCTGTCTCTGTAGCTCCGTTTCACACCCCGTTCATTCTTTTACTGCTTACGGTGAAAGAAAGAGAGAGAGGGAGCCTGAACTAATCAGATCAGCCTGTCCTAGAAACATTTCTGTTCCATACAGTGAGGTCTCAGGACAGTTGTGTTGGTGCAGTCAGTGACCATAGAACACCTTAAAATAGAGAAGGAGAGCCTTTATAAAACCCAAGTGTAGGGTTGTTTACCAGTGAGTTCCTCGTCCCATCACCAGCAGAGTGACAGCAGAGAAAAGCAGGACAGTGAGTTTATGCTTTTAGTGTTTACGAGAGAAAGGAGAGCAGTTGTGGGCTGATGTTTAGACCTAATAATAGGGTTAAGCTAACAAAAGCCTGTCTTGAACATGATTAAGTAATGTTTAGGATATGTTTACATGACAATGATGTTCCAAATGTGGAATAATGTTTCCTTTACGTATTTGAATTGTTTTGTCTACGGAGGACAATGTTGTCAAAATAATACCAATGTTCACACAGAACCACGAAAACAACTAAACGTGCTGTATTAAGCATGCCAAGCCAGTAGTGGCACTATACGCCTGCACACATACCCATAGACTGACCACATAATACGCATTTGCATGACGTCACTGTTTTCACAAATTCATGTTTTGGGGCCCGGTCTCATGCAAATGCATATAAATAGTATGTCAAATGAACAGAAAATCATGCTATTGCAATGCAGAAATCGACTGTGGCGTGCATATGATAAACATGTATTTGATGTGTATACTACGCAGTTCTCGCGCACATGATGCAATGTGTAGGTGTGCATATGATGTGCAGTTTTTGTGTACATATGATATGCATCTACCCCCCAACCCTCATCCAACCCATTGTTTATCATAAGCACACCAAAGTCAAGTTCTGCGTATAAATAGTTTGCCAAATCAAAACATAAACTTGTGCTGTTGATAGGAACTTTCATGAGATCGGGTTGTGTTTTATGTAGATCCACAGAAGCGATAACAGTTTTGTTTTCATTATTGCACTTTGAACCCCATTTTAAAAAGTTTGCATTTGCAGGCCCCAAAACGCTGTGTAAATTAAAACACGTAAAACGTTTTCTGTTTTTAGTTGAAAATGGTGTATAAATGTCCTCTTAACCTAAAAAAAAAAAAAATGATTTCATTTAATTTAATGTTGTTTAATCAGTTTAATATTTTAATTTAATTTAAGTATTTTTCTGTCTGTTAATCATTTGTGCAGTGATACATAATTTACTCACTGTCATGTTGTTCTAAACCCATAAGACTTTAATTTATCTTCGAAACACAAATAATGTTGGTCCATAAATGAAATGTCCATTCCACCAGGTTTCAGGCTTCAGAAAGTTAATACAGACATTGTAAAAGTAATCCATTTAAATTGCACAGTTTAATGTCAGTCTTTAAAAAAAATAAAAAAATAACGATAATAAAAATCTGGTCTAATATTAAGCTTTTATATTCATTTATTAACATTGATAAATTCACATACAAATGAGCATATCTAATATGATAAACATAAGCTTAAACGGGTCTTGCCTGACACAAAGTAACCAATGAGGTTTGCTCTTACACATTTAGAGGGAAATAATATCTTTTTTTTACATAAAAAATTATGAAAGGTGGTTTATTTGTCATGAAATGGTACAATATGACATAGCTGTTATTTTATCTGTTCATGTCTTGCAGTGCTTTGACTTTTTTGGTAACGTTGCTAGGCAACCTTATATAAAAGGGAACATTATTGTGAGGAGCGACATTTAGTTCTGTTACAAAGGCAGTATTGTCTAAACCCAATCCCGTGTATCATCGAAATGAGATACTGTGTTGTTTTCATTACTTTCAGAGCAAAAGATCCTTGTGCCACCAGTTAGCACAGACCTATCTGCTTGCATTCATGCTGTATTGATTTCATTTACCAGATTTTACGGGCTTTTGAGCATCTTGGAGACACATTCAATTAGGCCTATTGGTGAAAGCAATGACAAAGACTTTCATTCCGTCATCCGTCAAGCTTTGATAAGCACCGAACTGATCTCTGCACTAAAACAGAGATAATGAAACTCAGCCTGCGTCAAGAGAAACACAGGCCTAATGAGCTGCTGCAAAATGGACTAACGCATAACTAATATCCATCCCACAGCCAATGAAAAAACAGCCTGTAATTACAGTTCCACGATGTGGTGTACTGGCAAAGTAAGATGGAAAATGAGAGGAAAACCTGTTTAATTGAATTGAGGATTCTGCTGCAATGACTCTATGTGTTTTGTTTGGTTATTAAAGGTTGCCATGAAAAAAGAAACCCTCATCTCTTGGGACAGATGGCGCGAACAGCATACCGAGTAGCCCACAATGCAGTTATTCTCAGAGTCAGAAACGTGTCTCACCTACAGACAATTTGCTAATTGCATTTTCATTCTCAATTCCGCTGAAGCTGCTTGAGATTGCAGTGTCATGTGGACATACCTGAACCGTGTTTCATAATGATTGAATGCTTTTCAAAGGACGTTTGAGAGCTGCCAATACTTATTCAAGAGCTGTCAGAGACTCCCGAGCCTCATGCATATCTGTACTTTCATTTAATCTTATTTAGCTTTTAGTCTCGAATGTTGACATTGATATGTCTAATTTTGTTTCAAAATGCTTGTGATGAACGGTGCATGACGTAGATTTTTATTTTCCTGTCTTTGGCTGTCTGTGTGTAATGAATGACTCCACATCCAATTAAAGGCCATTACTGAAGAAAGAACGCCAGCCTCCTTCATGGCCACTGACTGCATTAAGCTCGCTCTTATTCTCTCTCTGATTCATTCTTCCTTTTACGGTCATCTCGTCATGCCAGCGTTGTATCTTGTTGGCTGTGGTTAATTAGAGGCCCTTAAAACATCCTCAGATATGAATTCTGATGTATTTATTAGTCAGTGTCTGTATTTGCATTGAGAGCATCTGATGCTTCCTAATGCTGCTTTACCCGAGGCACCGCTCCCATCTTGTACGGCAGGGACAAGCGGTTTTAGCTCAATTCTTTGTGAAAGGGAAGTAGCACACACTTGTTTCATGCAAGGTATGAAGCAGCATTGAAATTCGCATTCGATTCATTGACCATTATGGTTTATACTTCATTTAAGCATGTATTAGTGAGACTCTTTCATGAGATGTTATATAATCAAGAATGAGCTCCGTTTGCTGTCGTTTATGAATAAGTGTTGCAGGAGCATTCATCTAGATGGTCTAATACAGTCTTAACCTCACACAGGGGCCACCCACGTGTATATAGCACACAAAACTGCCATTCATTTGTAATTGCAAGCTCTAATAAGACAGCTGAACGTTGTGCAACATCCTAGTGGTTCTCAGCAGATCTGCGGGGGAACAAAGTTTTGTTTACAAGTTACTGGGTTAATATTAGAGGGATAAAAATCACTGCTTTTGCCCAAGATTGAAGGTTTGTGCAACTGAATTTTTTTATATATTTGGGATGCATAATATCATATCGGTTTTCAGCAGATACAGTATTAGAGGTCTTTTACTGTCATTTATCTTTAATATTGTATTGGATGTTTTTATTGTGCATGCTGTTGGCTCCTTTTTACATGTAGATGTATTACTCTTGCAGTCAACTAATGCTCACTTAATGTTCATCATTAAAAACACCAATAATTTAATAATGCCTTTAAATGCCATCTTTTACAAATTGTAATGTTTTCTTTAATTTTTTTTCCAGATTCCATGTAAAACATTTGGTTTTAGTTTTTAATTTTTAATTTAAAATGTATTTAAACAAAATAGCATAGAAATGTATTACCAACCAGGTATTACCGATAGCATAAAACAATGGTCCCATCTGTGAGAAAAAAATATAATAATAAAAACAATTCATTAAAAAAAAATCCGAATTTAGGTTAAGGTACTTAATATGCATATAATAGACAGTAATATGTATTTATTAACTATGCATTTTGCTATTGTGTTGTCTTTTCTGAAAAGATCTTATTCCTGTTGAACATACTGAAATTCTGATCACAGTATTTTAATAAACATTGTAGTTCTAACAGTAGTGCATGATGCTAGCATGGGTAAGGTCATGGGTTCGATTCCCAGGCAAAGCAAGAGCTGTTCAAATGTGGGCCTTGAATGCAATATAAGTCACTTTGGATAAACGCACCTCCCAAATGCATGAATGCAAATCTAACAATCGTTCACTCTTGTTCCATGCTGCTGATTTGGTTTTGGCTATTTTATATATATATATAAATAAGAAATAATACAAAAATATCCTACCTGCATTTGGTTGCCTTACACATCGATGAGATAATCTCTTCCTGTTTAAGTGGCCTGATTTTGGCAAGAATAAGATGCAGCTTAATATTTTTTTTTTACATACTGCTTCAAGCAATATCAAGTGGAGAATCCATACTGTTTCCATAAGAAACAGCGACTCCAATCAGAGCCACAAATTAGCTTGTTATCTGGTAAACTGAATGCATGCCAAGACAGCTGACTTGTTGAAGTAGCACGTGTATAGAGGTATAAATGTGCACAGCTAATTTACAGCACATTCAGATTCAATCTGAAACATTCTTGGTGCTGTAATTACTGTGGAGGCCGTTAGTGTGTTAGTTAATTAAACTTGTTGATTATTGTAATAAAGGAAGACACTGTCTTGGACACACATGTAGATTGCACATCTCAGAACGACACTGAAATGTTTCTGAGTGCGTTTGTTTATAGTGTAAGACTCATACTAATTGCCTAATACTGTCTTATATACTTTTATAATGTAATATCGCTCTGCTAAAATTGAGAAAATTAGGCATTCTAGCACCCACACAAACAGAGTGCTAGATTAGAGTTTCTAATTAGTAATAGATTGTATTCAGCCTGTAATTATTGGTGATTAGGGTGTCTAGTACTGAAGTAGTTTCCATAGTATCAGCTGTGCTGAGTCACTGACCTTCGGCTGACCAGCAGAGGGATTTTCTGCCTCACCAAACAAATGGTCTTGTTGGGTCTTTAAACTGTCAAAATGAAGATAATTTGATGGAATTGGGTCAAACGATTTGGCTTAAACAACATTGTGTCAAGAAATGGTCTCATGCTTTGTGCTTAGTAAATTGAATTTGTCTTTGGAACACAGGCAGGGATGTTTTCCTTTTTATTAAATGACACCCGGTCTACTGAAGTGCCTCCATACATTTTGAGACACCATATAAGTCACTGCCTCTGATATCCCATAATTCTGTGAATGCAATTGTTTGGTTTGTTGAAAGGATAAAATGACCCGCTAAGATTGATGTCTCTTCTGTGATTATTGTACTAACGTGTTAAAACTGAACATGGTCCACTCTCAGTTGGCAGTGCATTTACAATCAGGATGGAAAGATTGATCAGATCAGTCTAAACCAGTGATGGGTTTGCAAGCTACTGTCAGTGCTGGGTAGATTGCTTACAAATTGTAGTCCATTACTCATTTTAAATTCCAATTTAGTAACGTAATCCATTATATTACACATTTCAGGTAAAACAATCAGCCTACTTTTTGATTATTTATAATAATTTTGACCTTATCACTTATTGATATATCCGTATTGATATGAAAATGCAAAGAGAAAGAGAATATATTCCACTGGATACCGTATAGCAGGGATGGACACACATGTGAAGAACACCAGAAGAAGCTAATCTTACTAGAAAGTTACAGGCAGGTGTGTTTGATGGGTTGGAGCTAAACTCTGCAGGACACGGCCCTCCAGGACCGAAGTTGCCTGTCCCTGCTGTATAGCCTCACTTCTTGTTCCTCATTCTCTCGGTTGATCCTATTTATGTGTTACGTTTGGAAAATGCTATGGATTTTTTTCATTTGTATAATTGTCACAGGACTCGGCAAGACCCAAGAAAGAGTTTTTTTCTAGGCCATTTGGTTCAATGGTTAAAAGCAAAAAATGCACATGAAAATGTGAAATAGGGACTCTAAATTAGGCATGAAAGAACTTAAGACCCTCCTGAACCGCTGTGCCAAATCTGATTAGATTCAGTCGGGACTATGTCCTGGTTCCTGGGAATAGATCTGTTTCTCGCTGTTCCTCGTCCTTGGATTTGGACACATGTCTATATTGTCTGTAATGGCTCCAAAGTTGCTGACAAGCAAATATATGCTTAATGTCTGATAAGTGCTTGTGTTCCTCTGTAAAACATGTTACGTAAGGTTTTCTCCTCTAGTGTCCCATTGGTCTGAAGAGGGTAGGGACCTATTAAAGACACCAACTGATCTCTCTACACAAACACTACCTATTCCCATCTAAATATGTGGATTAGGGGTTGTAAATCAGGGGTTTGAGGTCTTTATAACACACCTTTTGATAGTATGGGTGTGCTTAAGAAACTTGAATTCAACTTATTTTTCCAATTATGGGAAATGATTCAAATTCCCTGCTGGAGACCAAAAAGTGAAGTTTTTATTTCTCAATGGGTTCGCTAATTAAAGCGTTATGTGTTGTCAGCTGAAAGGAGAGCAGTGGCTGAGCTTTAGTGGAGGAAACGGGCGGAAAGAGAAAGAGAGAGAGAGGGCCGAGCTACATAAAGCTCAGGTGAGACCTTCATACTGCACACGTTGCACTCTGAGCAGCCACTGATGACAGAGAACCTGCCTCAGCACCAATCTGGGCTTGTAATCACTCCGATTTGTTAACTAAATGAATCGTGTCCGGGCCGGCATCTCCGGGGAGACATTTTTATAAAAGGAAAACAGAGAAGCTGGCAGGAAAGGTGGGAAACGAACTCGGCATCTGTCGGATGAGAGAGTGCTGGAGATTTCGACTCGCTTGAGTAGATTTCTCATTTTTAAATCTCTAAATATTATGGAGGGGAACAGTTAGGGCATGTAGTTTCTTGCGACAAAGACAAATAAGCGGCAGCAGAGAAAGTGTTGTTTCAGAGGATTAAATACACAGCCAAGATAGAGGATTTTTTGAATACCTGGAGAAAGCTACTATTACAATTCACATTCATCTCAATGGCAATTGCTTAGCTAAAGGCAAGTATGTCTTGAAACCTGCCATCTTTCCTTATGGGCAATCAGTTTTGAGCTGTAATTGTTGACTAATTAATCTGACGCCACATCAACAGAACATGGCCAAAAGATTGACACACCGTCAATAGAGGATCTCGTCAATAGAGAAAGACCCTGTCACAAATGACACACTTTATGTGCACTTGTGTTCTTGAGGACTTACAATGGCTGCCATATACATGTGTCCATTAAGTACAAGA
This sequence comes from Gymnocypris eckloni scoliostomus, assembly GCA_027564155.1. Taxonomy (NCBI): domain Eukaryota; kingdom Metazoa; phylum Chordata; class Actinopteri; order Cypriniformes; family Cyprinidae; genus Gymnocypris; species Gymnocypris eckloni. The sequence continues at coordinate 31,737,822 of CM050416.1, forward strand.
GACCGTCCTATTCGTCATTTTAGCTTTCAGAAGGGTGCTCGTGATCACCCCCTTTGCGGCCAATATTCGCCCTCGCACTGAAGCGAGCTCCACAGTAGACTTCAGTCCAACAAGGCCAAGTGGCATTACATCAGGAAAGTGAAGACTCATCGAGGGTTTAGGGTGAGATTTGGGACAGGACCAAAAATGTTTTTTTGCAACCTGGGCCCATATTCATTAAAAATCTTAGTGCAAAGACTTACTCCTAGTAATACATTTATAAGAAAAAATCTTAGAAATTGGGTGTTTCCTATTAAAATGAAAGAAACGTCCTAGTAAAGAAAAAGTAATTCAGAAAGCATTAACCCTTAAAAGAGGTCTTAAGGTCCAAAATTGTTAGGAGTACGGATGAGGACATTTAAGAAGCTTAAGAATTTCTTTTAGCAGTGGAGAAAATAGACAAAACATGAAGAGGGGGAAGAAATGTGTTGCACACAAACAATGCATGACAGTTAGTTAATAAGACTCTACACATTAGATTGTGCAGGGATCGTATTTGTGACCGATCATATTAGAGACATCTCTGACACTGTGCATTAATGCTGTAGCACCAGAAATGGAAATAATCACCACATTAACCACATTAACATATTTGGCAACTGGAAAAATGCAACTATATGCAACATTGATGATTTGGGTCTGTCACAACCTACAAGCAAAACACCTTATTGTGTTGCTGTTCATTTCCTATCAAATACGTTAAGTACGACAAAGTGAAGACTTATACAAGACCCTACACTTAAAAGCGCTCTTTTATTTCCTTCTTGGATAAGCAACCAATCACAGTTTTCAAAAGACTGTGTCATAGCTAGCAGCGGTGTCAGCCCGCCTCCTCACTAAGATGAACGTTTTGTCTTTTCCTTGCTCTCAGATTGGTCCTGAATCACTCTAAGAATACAGGCCCAGGTGTCTACCAGCAGGACCAACTTAGGTTAGGTTTCTGGTGTATCTGCCGGCTCAGAAAAGCTGAAAAGAAAACATGCAACAAGTTCGTTGTGGGCTATCCTTGTCTGAAACTGTGCCATCACGCAAGCTGTTTCAATTCACAGCCGGTTTCTTCATAGATTGTTTGAATAAAGCCACCCTTTAGCCATATATGGAGCCCCTTTATGTGGATGTAGACCCTTCCCACCCATTTTGTACAGCTAGCGAAGCTAGCTAACAAAGGTGCATTTTGTTTTAGCAAGCTTTGGGCACTTATTGACAATGAAGTGATCCTGGCATGCAACCTGCCTTCTCATTAAAGCTACTGAAGTTATTCCGTCAAGACCAGAGTCATTTTCTGTTTTTATTTTATTGTATGGTTCATTTTAACACCATAGACAGCAGTAGACACTGTATATTACGCTGCTGTCACTTAATACACATATCTAATATAAACATTCAATTCATTTCCCAGCCGTTTACATTTAAAGACATAACCGAGCATGTATTTGACAGTTTAAGCACAATAAGACACAAAAGAGAACTTGGCTTAGTACATGCCATGTGACATTTCAAAATGTATTAAACATGATCTGTGGGGTACTTTGAGCTGAAACTACACAGACACATTCTGGGTGACACCTGAGACTTATATTACATCTTGTAAAAGGTCCGTTTTATATTTGATTCTGGCCACAAATGGGTGCCAATGGAGTGAGATCAGTATTAAAAAAATGGTGGGAATTATAGTTGGGTGGGATCTGAAACGGTAGTCACTTAACTCATCATGACCTAGCGAAGAATTGTGTGTTCAGGCATTTGATTCAAAAGTTGTAAGATTAAAATGTTTGGGGAACTTTTATATGTTGGTGGCACTAGAGGGTTTGAGACTCCAAATGTGCCGAAGACACTAAGATGGCTATGACATGCATTTACCAAACTATTACAGTATATCTACTGAGCATGTCAGTGTTCATTTGTGGGAGTGTGCATGTCCATGATGGGTACCATGAGGTCAGGATACGAGGGCTGGATAAATGATTGCTCTGTCTGCCGGGGGTCAAACGGGGGACAGGGGAGAGGGTGGCACTCAGGTTTTGTGGAGCAAATTGCTTTTTGTATAGGATGAAAGGAGACAACAGTACGAGAATGAAGACAGACATGGAGCGAGACAGGGACTTGAGACTTTTCAAGAGTTCATTTGAAAGAACTGGCACAAAATCTTAGCATGCTATCAGTCAATGTGTACCTTTAAAATAGACAAATGCTCTCAGGTCCCATTCAACAAAAAAACATTGTGCCAAAATTTGTTTTAAATATATGCAGCAAAGTAGTAAGATATAATATACATATACAGTATATTCTTCTATATACCTCATATTCGTTACAATTATTTTAAACATTATATATATAAAAAATTGAATGTTGTTTTTGCTTACAACCTAAAATATATACCAAGGAGCAAAATGTCATCATTTCATCATTAAAATGAATTTAGATTTATGCAAAATTAATGTTTTTTATAATATGTTTTGAAAATTAAGAATGCATTTTAGATTGATAATTTAAGCCAAAAATATATGACGAAATTTAACAAAAAATTATGGATTTATTTATATGTTTAATAATACAGTAGCAGTATATTTTTAGATATTTCATGTTTGTAATTTGTATGTTTATTTTTTTATTTCTAGGCTTTTTTATTTGCTCAGAATTAAGTATATTTATTGCAATTTATTGCAATTATTGCAAGTAACAATATGCAAAATAAATAAATAAAAAGTAAATTTTCTCTCTTTTATGCAATATTTCAGAGCTAACATCTGCATCTTAACCAACTATAATCCAGTTTAACTAGACATTATATGTATGTCTCTGTTCTTACTCTCTGTTTTCTTTTCAGACAGACGTTTGTCTAAGTACATCAATCACCCACTCATTGCGTATGCATTACGTCCATGTGAAAATGACTGTGTGTGCTTAGCTCACTGACCTGAAATAACCTTGCCCAAACCAAGACAGCTTCTGTATGCCTGCCAAAACACTTAACAAGCAATTTATGCTGATTACAATAACGGGAGTGTGCTGTCAACATTTATTCACTAAAGATGCACATTAACTCAGAATTCCCCTGTCCCTTCATTTGAGACGGCACAGTAGGGTGTTTGGATAAGTCACTCTCCTGATGAGAACATAGACCATAGAACACCGCAGCAGCTGTGTAATCTAATCTACATACTGCTTTCCTCTCCTTAGTGCATTACTGACAGCACTACCTTTCATATGCTAAGACTTAATAGACTTCAAGTACTCTCCTTAACCTCTGCCCGCTCCCTACCTCCACACAAGAATAGCCCACGATGACTGCGGATGAGTTCAGCAGAGAACGCTTTTACTGAAACTGATCTGAAGAGTACTACAGTAACCCATCTACTCCCTCCTTTTCCTGTAACTCTGAATAGACTTAGACTCATTATAAATAGAATGGGTTTAGTGTTCTGTGATTGGCTGGTTGGGGTGTCTGTCATTTTGTTAAATGTATCAGTGGTGCGTAAGGCAATTATTGGGTTATTGGCTTGTGGATTTGAACAACTCCTAGCAGTACCGATCCTAGATTTCTGGGGCCCTAAGCACAACTTTGTCAGTGGAGACCCTGAAAGTGTGTTCATAAAAACCTCAAAATGACCTCCAGCCCCTTAATGTGTTCCTTCAGAGCAGTCAACAAACAACAGTGGGTGAAACAGTCAATACAATACAATACAATACAATACAATACAATACAATACAATACAATACAGTACAATACAGTACAGTACAATACAGTACAATACAATACAAATACAATACAGTACAGTACAGTACAGTACAATACAGTACAATACAATACAATACAATACAGTACAATACAGTACAGTACAGTACAATACAGTACAATACAATACAATACAATACAATACAATACAATACAAATACAATAAAGTACAGTACAGTACAGTACAGTACAGTACAATAAAATACAATACAATACAGTACAGTACAGTACAATAAAATACAGTACAGTACAGTACAGTACAATACAGTACAATACAATACAATACAATACAGTACAATACAGTACAGTACAGTACAATACAATACAATACAAATACAATACAGTACAGTACAGTACAGTACAGTACAATAAAATACAATACAGTACAGTACAGTACAGTACAATACAATACAATACAGTACAATACAATACAATACAATACAATACAATACAATACAATACAAATACAAATACAAATACAAATACAATACAATACAATACAAATACAATAGAAAAACGAAACAAAAAAAATAAACAATTAAACTTACAATAGCATATATAGAAACTGAATGAAGTAATCAAATGTAATAAAAACAACTACTACAGTCTCCACTGTATGAATTAAATGCACATTTATTTATATTAAATGTGCTAAAGTTCAGTGAAGACTAGTGAACGATTCTCTCGTTTTCTTATTAAATGACAGAAACAGCAGGAGGTTTATTAGGCTGCTGTCACTGCATGCACAGATATAATATGCTGACAAGCATTCGATTACTTTCCACACTGGTTATGATCTCTTACGACATAACTGACTGCGTTTAAGTGAAAACACCTCAAGATGGACAGTTGGACTTTTTTGTGTGTGTAATATGCAATTTTGTGTATAGGGAGGACCAGCGCTGACAGCACTGACACTTAACCTGCAGTGTTTCACTTAGTTCAGAATAGCATACTACTTCTGCCGTATATGGTTTGGGATTTTATTATATGGCATGGTCATTCCACAACATTGCAACATTTGTGCTATGGACATGGATGATTCCTCAAACCATGTGATTTGATGAGAATATGCCGCAATCAGACAATAAACCAGGTGAAAATCCCATATATTCACACCAAAGGTGGGACTCAAGCAATACTTAGAGACCAGGAGCCAGATATGTCAGCTGTGCAAAAGTTATAGCATAGCCTAGTTTTGACATAAAGGAGCACTAAGTTGCAATTTAATCTAAATAATTTTGATTTGCACCTTTAAACTTAGTTGAAACGTGACTCTACGTAAGGTATAAACTAAATATTTATGAAAGGAGTAACCGCTGGAATAAAATGGCAGATTTACTGAAATCCATCAATAATATCTTGATTTACTTCACAGATTTCAATCCTTATAAGAAAATGCTGACATTTACATTTTAGGAGAGAGAACATTAAAGCATTTAAGAGAGGAGAGAACACTATATAAATAAATAGCTTTGTTTGTAGCTCTTCAATTTGAACCAAATATGAACCCAATCTAAAAGCATAACTCAAATAAAACCAATCATAATAATTGATTGCCGTTTCGTATGTTTTCTTTTTATACAAGTATTTGTATTGATCCTTGTTCATTTCACATACAGTTTCATACAGTTTCTAAATGTTATTAAAAAAAACTTTTATGTTAGTCACGATTAAGCAGTTTCATATTTCAGTGGAATCGTTAAAACAAAGGAAGTATGAATTACTGATCTTCTTCGAAACGCCTGCTCACATATTTGAATGCTGCTATTAGATCATTAAGGATGAACATTGGACACTTCATGCACTGAACTGTCACAGTTTCCTTCCGTGGCGGAGGGGCTGTCAGACTCTGAGATTAACCTTAACTACGTTATACACTAGAGTGCACACTAGTATAAGTACATAGTCATTTGGGGCACAACAGCAGAGTCTTGAGGCTGGGCTCTTTGAACTGGGTCAGCAAGTAATCTAGTAGTGCCTTAGCAATCCCTCAAAACAACCACCCAGCAACTGAATAGCATTGTGACTCAGAGCATCCTAGCAACCGCATGATGAGGGCCTGGCAATCAACATCACCACACTAACATGTATGAGCAAAAACTACTCCCTTTTATACATAAAATGTAACCGACCAGCAGTGTTTTACATGGGCAATTATCAGACACTTTTTATTTGGAAAATGTAATAATCTAGTCTAGCATTCACAATTAATCCTAATGGAGCTGTAAGTGCAGGGTTCCTCTCTGATCGTCTTACCGAGCGTTCATACCGTTGGAGGAACTGCTGGGTTCACCCCAGTGCAGAGGAGAGCTGAGAGGTGCCTGGAAGTCTAATCCAAAGAGGCTCAGAAAGACTTCTTGGCATTAAGCTGCATGGAGTTTTGTCACGGTTTCAGGGTGTCAGAGTCCTGGAGTATTCACTATTGCTCTGGAGGAATGTAAGGATAATTGTGACACTCAATAAATGTAACACCGGTAATAACTTAATGCACACTGCAGTCAGGTATGAGGAAGCAGAATTCAGTTCTTCCCTCAAAAAAGGGACTGTTGCAGTAATGCAAATCAGCTACAGAAAGCATGCATTTTGTATTTATTTATTTATTTTATTGTGTAAAAAAATCCCTGTATAATGTAGAATTTTTATTTATTTATCAAAAGAAATTAATAAAACATAAATTAATTAATCACAAGTATACAGTGGGAGAAAAATGGTTTGATCCCCTGCTGATTTTGTACGTTTGCCCACTGACAAAGAATGATCAGTCTATAATTTTAATGGTAGGTTTATTTGAACAGTGAGACAGAAGAACAACAACAAAAATAAAACAAAACGCATTTCAAAAAAGTTATACATTGATTTGCATTTTAATGAGTGAAATAAGTATTCAATCAGCAAGATTTCTGGCTCCAAGGTGTCTATTATACAGGTAAGAAGCGGTGAGGAATCAGCCCAGAACTGCACGGGAGGATCTCGTCAATGATATCAAGGCAGCTGGGACCAATTCGTAACACACTACACCGTGAAGGACTGAAATCATGCAGCGCACGCAAGGTCCCGCTGCTCAAGAAAGCACATGTACAGCCCGTCTGAAGTCAATGATTCAGAGGAGAACTGGGTGAAAGTGTTGTGGTCAGATGAGACCAAAATCCAGCTCTTTGGCATCAACTCAACTCGCCGTGTTTGGAGAAGGAGGAATGCTGCCTATGACCCCAAGAACACATCCCCACCGTCAAACATGGAGGGGCAAACATTATGCTTTGGGGTGTTTTTCTGCTAAGGGGACAGACAACTGCACCGCATCAAAGGGACGATGGATAGGGCATTGTACCGTCAGGGCATTGAAAATGGGTTTTGGATGGGAATTCGAGCATGGCCCAAAACACACGGCCAAGGCAACAAAGGAGTGTCTCAAGAAGAAGCACATTAAGGTCCTGGAGTGGCCTAGCCGGTCTCCAGACATAATCCCTTAGAAAATCTCTGGATGGAGCTGAAGGTTCGAGTTACCAAACATCAGCCTCAAAACCTTAATGACTTGGAGAGGATCTGCAAGAGGAGTGGGACAAAATCCCTCCTGAGATGAAACGTCTGACCTCCGTGATCAGCAACAAGGGTTTTGCCACCAAGTGCTAAGTCATGCTTTGCCAAGGGGTCAAATACTTATTTCACTTATTAGAATGTAAATCAATTTCTAACTTTTTTGAAATGCGTTTTCTTGGATTTTTGTTGTTGTTATTCTGTCTCTCATTGTTCAAATAAACCTACTATTACAATTATAGACTGATAATTTCTTTGTCAGTGGGCAAACGTACAAAATCAACAGGGGATCAAATAATGTTTTTCCCCCACAGTGTATATTACACACACATTCATTTTTATATTAATTGTGTGTGTGTGTGTGTGTGTGTGTGTGTGTGTGTGTGTGTGTGTGTGTGTGTATACAGTATATATATAAATATAATATTATTTTTGGTATTTACTATTTAATAATGTATTTATATTTAATTTGTATAATATACTGCTACAGCATCTTTAAATGTAAGATTGGCCTTCACATACTTTGTTTGAAATGTAACGGATTTGGCAGATGAATGCTATTACAATGACAAGGCAACGTTTCAAAGGTTGAAGCTGAATATGTTCTAAATAAATGAGGAAAGACCAAAAAGTCTTTTAGTTTCTACTCTCCCATTTCTTCTGAGCTCTAAAGGTTTATTCATGCGTGATGTAGCCAGGTGACTGATTCCTCAAAACCGATTACTCTTTGAGACGACAGATTTCAGGTTCTGACCCGTCTCAGGTTGCAATTCATCTTTTTTGTCGCTCCAAATGAATTCAGCCGCGCAGATTGCTTGTGTGGAGCTTCCTGTCAGGCTCAGAGCGCTCTGCCAATGCTATCATCTCAACCCTTCACCCAAATTAAAGATCTGTTGCTTTGGCTCAGTTTTCCCTCTTTGATTACTGTTTAAGAATGAGTATGTACTCCACTAATGGTGTTTTCCTTCAGTGGCTGTCTCTTTGGTGAAGTGGTTTGTTGTTGTGTGTGTGTGTGTGTGTGTGTGTGTTCATGGGGACAGATTCAACCTTTCCGGTTCTGCCTTGTTTCCTTGGCTTCTCTTACAGAGGGCTATTTTCATCCAGGGACAGAATACAGGTTCCAGGCCTGTTATTTTCACACTGTTTGGTTGAGAATGAGAATGTTCTATAACAGTAGTAACTCTTATTTTACATTTTCAGAGTCACAGACAATTTTCAAGTTCAGTTCTATAGTGTGAATGCTGTGTGGATGGAAACAAAGCTGTCTGTCAAGTAGGCTACTAACATATCTACGTTAACAGCACCACACACATGCGTCGTGGTATTCTCGTAAACATGCATCGAAGACTGATATTGAAGAGAAGAAATAGTTGAATAAAGTCATGATTTTTCTTTTCTTTGCACACACAATTTTTCTTGTAGCTTCATAAAATGACGGTTGAACCACTGATGTCACATGGACTATTTGAACAATGTCTTTACTACCTTTCTAGGCCTCGAACCAGTCAGTTGTGTTGCAGGGTCAGAAAGCTCTTGAATTTCATCAAAAATATCTTCATTTGTGTTCCAAAGATGACCGAAGGTCTTATGGCCTTGGAACGACACGAGGGTGAGTTATTAATGAATTAAACTTTTTCGGTGAACTTTCCCTTTTAAATAAACATTTTCCTATGATTTCATTAACCTCATGTAGTTCTTAAACGTATACACTTACATGGCTTTCTTATGTGGAACACAAAAGATTTGTAGAGAGAGAGTAACTATTTTTAATTTTTGATAAACTATTGCTTTAAGTTTAGAATATGTATTTAATCTTTAAAGATGCAATATCAAATCTTAATTTCTGCAAGTTTGCTGCATGTAAGCAGTTTGTTGCGGGGTGTTTGAGCTGTTCCTGTACAGCTCAGTGAAAGAATACAGGTTTTTCTGACACAGATGATGCAGTATTTTGGGTCAGGTGGAACTGTGTGACCCTAGAAAGGATGTAAACAGATATTGTATGTGTGTTGTTCCACCAAGATGCAATTACAGCTCAGGAAACAAATTAGGTTTGAGATACACCTGCGGAGAGGACATCGAGTGTAGTACGAAAAGAAGGACAGAACATCCAAACCAGAAAATAGACCAAGAAAACCAGGGATCAATATTTGATGTAATAAAATATTTTTACCTCTAAAACGCGATTGCAGTTTTGTGTATTTTAACTCAAATTGTGTCATACTCTGTCATTCTACTCTAAATTATATTTAGTCATCAACACACAATTAAGAACTGAAAGTAAACATCCTTCATTTTATATTTACAGCAATATGGAAGAGGATTTTGGTTTAAATAGATTTCACCTTGGACATACCCAACAGAACATGATAAAAATAAACAAAAGGTAACCAATAAATGTCACAAATGTGTTTTTATTATATTATAGTAACTGTTTTACTAGTTGCAGGTTCTTGGCTCATAAATTAATTTCACATGGACGTCATAGCTCAGGATAGGTGCTGGACTGCTGAATGTGTTTGGGACTGCTGGTAACTTTGAAGCTATAAATGAATCAGTATTATAATTTTAAATGGCTCCAAAGTAATTAATCACATTGCATTTATGGCTTAGATGATTGGTTCAAAACCCCTTGCTGCCAAACCGAGCGGCCAAGTACTTTCGAGAGGTCTTGATTCAGCCGAATAATTTCCTTGAAGATACATTGAAAGGCTTTTGGATAGCTTCCTCCATGTTTTAAAGACTTCTTTAAAGATTTAGTAAGAATACATAAGTCGAGGAGAGGTGGAGACTGGGAAGGGACCCGGAGGCAACATGAACAGCTTCCTTTAAGCCTTTTTGGGGCCTTCATTGCTTTTTTGGAGCATGTGGGTGTTTGTTAAGATAAGAGAGAACTTTGTACATGTTTACTCTCTTTGTCTGTCAAATAATGTTTCCATCTGTCTGTTCAGATGCTATTGAGTAAGAGCTGGTGTAGTTTCTCTGTAACCCAGCACAAGTAGTCTGAAGGATCTGACATTCTCCCACATGTTGCGATGACTTATCATATTTGAGCTGTCTGGAACACGCTTCAATTACCACAGATCTATGAAACTCCCGGCGTCTAATTCACTTATTCTCACTCTGTCATAAAGAGTTCTCTGCTGTTGTTCAGTGAGACTTTTGCTCCAAATGCAGGGGCGTTTTACTTTGTAGAGCAAACATAACGAGTGAAAAACAGATTACCCATGACACACTGTGACTCCCTATTACTGCAGCGCTGTGAAGAACAGCAACGCAGTGACTTATGTTAAAGGAACAGTTCACCAAAAAACTAAAATAAAGTAAGAATACGATTGTGTTTATTAATCCAATCACACTGGATTACATTTTCATATTTGTTTTTTAAACATTTTGGAGCATGTTGATACATATTTAAATGAAAATATAAAATGTTTGAACATTTGATTTAATTTTGTTATTTCATCAACTAATGTTATTTTATTATTTTTTTAAAGGATATTTTCATTTTTAAAAAGTGTGTGCAAACAAACATGGTATTTGGGAAAAGAAAAAGCTGCATTAGGGAAGGTTTTTTTAGGGAATATTGTCACTTTTTGAAGCTTAACAGCCCAAGTTCCTCTTCACTTTTATTATGGAAAAGAGCAGATTGAACATTCTACAAAATGTCTTGGTTTGAGTTCCATGGAAGAACATAATACACGTTACAACATGAGCAATTAAAATAATTTATTTTTTTAGGTGAACTATCATTTTACTACAAAGGCTGTTACTGTAACTGTTACTGTAAAATATTTTATTTCTATTGCATTCTTTGGTTACACTTTATTTTAAGGTGTGCTTGTTACAGTGTAATACATTTAAGTACTGAGTAATATTAATTAACTACATGTACTTACTATATGGTTAGGGCTAGGATTAGGGTTTGGCTTATGGTTACTTGCATGTAATCATGCATAATTTAGTGTTATTATAATAGTAAGTACATGTAACATGCTTAACAAGGACACCTTAAAATAAAGTGTTACCCATTATTTATTGATCCATTTATTTATTTTTAACTTAGTACCCCTATGTGAAAATGACATTTTAGTTCACTATAAGTTAATATTGAATAACACAATTCAGTTACAATTGGAGTGAAGTATTTTACATGTGTTTTTGTATGTTAGTCAACACATCAAGTGACGTGACAAAGGATCAAGTGACCTATATTCAGAATTTGTGCTCTGTATTTAACCCATCCATAGTGCACACACACAGCCGTGAACAACACACACACACACAGTGTGCAGCCATTTATGCTGCGGTGTCCGGGGAGCAGTTGGCAAGGACACCTCAGTCGTGGTATTGAAGGTGAAGCGAGTGCTGGACATTCACTCCCCCCCACCGACAATCCCTGCCGGCCCGAGTCTCGAACTCAACCTTTCGATTACGAGTCCGACTCTCTAACCATTGGGCCACGACTTCCCCAACACAATTATGATATTAAAAAATATTGTAAAAATTTTACTTTGACATTACAAAGTGCATTTTTAAAAGTCTGTTAAAGGTTCACTAATCACAAAATTTTTGCCAAACGATGTTGATATTTGAAGGCACCAAAACAAACACGCCCATACCCCAATAGGACCACGCCCCTATTTTGATATCTCCGCCCACACGCATGCAATGCAATATCAACATTACTCACCTATCAAGAAGAAACAAAGCAACCTTGGCATCCGTTGAGTCGTTCCCGCTCCTTGAGTTCTCTCCACCGCTGGAGAGCTGCTCCGTTATTGTCACAGTTTGTCTTCCTCTGCCTTTGTCTCCTCACCCATATTTGATCCGTCCTGTTCCCCATTATTAGTTAATTAGTCTCCGTCTGTGTCTTGATTATGTCCCAGGTGTTTCCAGTCATGTCTCCCTATATCTAGTCTGTTCTGCCCCATGTTACGTGTGGATTATTGTTAATGTCAACTGTGTACCTGTACCTCAACCCTCATCTGTGTCTGTCTACCTCCGTGTAAAAGTAAAGTCTACTATTTATGTCAATCCTCGTCTCCTCGTTCCTGGCTTCCCCGTGCAGCACCGTGACAGAATAATCCACCATAATAGGAAAGTAGCGGCGCCCCTCCTCCCTCGTTTTGTTTTTTCCGTTTTGTGAAAAGTTTTTTGTTTACCTTTTTCTCTCCTTCGCGACGATGGAATTCACCGCCGTTCGCAGCTCACCGAGCCCGGCGTTTGCGGGAAGTCTGCCGCTGTTAGCGGAGGAGTTTGCCGTTGGCGTTCTCGCCCTTATCCGGCGGGATCTCACATTCGTGGAGTTCGCCGGGGAATTCTGTGGGCTTGCCGCGGTGACGGAGCTCCACGACGCGGCAATCCTCCATCTGTTTCGGCTCGGGGCAAATTACCAGCGCCCTATGGATCTCCCAGACACCACAGGATTGTGTTGGAGAGAGGGGATCTACCGGTGTCTGGGAAGTTACCGGTCCCGAGTCGAAACGAGCCCACGAGTGTCTCCGCTGGCCCCGCCCAGCTCATCTTCATCTCCGCTGGTCCCGTACAGCTCATCTTCATCTCCGCTGGTCCCGTACAGCTCATCTTCGTCTCCGCTGGTCCTGCCCAGCGCATCTTTGTCTCCGCTGGTCCTGCCCAGCTCTTCTTCGCTGGTCCCGCCCAGCTCGTCTTCGTCTCTGCTGGTTCCCGAGCGCCGCCGCGAGCCCGTGCTTCCCGAGCGCCGCCGCGAGCCCGTGCTTCCCGAGCGCCGCCGAGATCCAGTGCCTGCTCCGAGACTGCGCCCTCCAGTGCCTGCACCTCGCCGGTGCCCTCCGGTGCCTGCACCTCGCCAGTGCCCTCCGGTGCCTGCACCTCGCCAGTGCCCGCCAGTGCCTGCACCTCGCCAGTGCCCTCCAGTGCCTGCACCTCGCCAGTGCCCTCCAGTGCCTGCACCTCGCCAGTGCCCTCCGGTGCCTGCACCTCGCCAGTGCCCTCCAGTGCCTGCACCTCGCCAGATTCCGCTCCGTTCCGGGGGCCCACGGATTCCGCTCCGTTCCGGGAGCCCCTGCTGGTCCCGTCCAGCTCTCCAGAGCCCCTGCTGGTCCCGTCCAGCTCTCCAGAGCCCCTGCTGGTCCCGTCCAGCTCTCCAGAGCCTCCGCTGGTCCCGTCCAGCTCGCCTTTACCTCCGCTGGTCCCGTCCAGCTCCCCAGAGCCCCTGCTGGTCCCGTCCAGCTCTCCAGAGCCTCCGCTGGTCCCGTCCAGCTCGCCTTTGCCTCCGCTGGTCCCGTCCAGCTCTCCAGAGCCCCTGCTGGTCCCGTCCAGCTCTCCAGAGCCTCCGCTGGTCCCGTCCAGCTCGCCTTTACCTCCGCTGGTCCCGTCCAGCTCTCCTTGGCCTCCGCTGGTCCCGTCCAGCGCCCCTTCTGCGCTTCCCGAGCGCCCCCCTGAGATGGGGAGCTTCCCCAAGAAGATTTTGGGGGGGGCTACCCTCCATGGCCTCCCAAGCTTACCGCTCCGCCATGGCCGCCCGAGCACCACGCTCCGCCATGGCCGCCCGAGTACCCCGCTCTGCCGTGGCCGCCCGAGTCCCCGGATCCGCCGTGGCCGCCTGAGTCCCCGGATCCGCCGTGGCCGCCTGAGTCCCCGGATCCGCCGTGGCCGCCTGAGTCCCGGATCCGCCGTGGCCGCCTGAGTCCCGGATCCGCCATGGGTCCCGGGCGGCACCGCCCTGGAGGCCACCTATCCGGTCTCCTAGAACCTTGAGGCCTCCAGAGCGCCCACCCCTCCCTTTCGATGTCATACGGCGGACGCGCTTATTGGAAAGGGGGTAATGTCACAGTTTGTCTTCCTCTGCCTTTGTCTCCTCACCCATATTTGATCCGTCCTGTTCCCCATTATTAGTTAATTAGTCTCCGTCTGTGTCTTGATTATGTCCCAGGTGTTTCCAGTCATGTCTCCCTATATCTAGTCTGTTCTGCCCCATGTTACGTGTGGATTATTGTTAATGTCAACTGTGTACCTGTACCTCAACCCTCATCTGTGTCTGTCTACCTCCGTGTAAAAGTAAAGTCTACTATTTATGTCAATCCTCGTCTCCTCGTTCCTGGCTTCCCCGTGCAGCACTGTGACAGTTATTTACCCCTCTTTCTAATGTTTTTTTCCTCCGACATTTTCCTCTTTTTTATCTTCTAGTTCTCTCTATCTGTGGTTGATCTGATAATATCCGTCCTGTACACTCAAATAGAGTGCTGTATCATTACAAGACATGCCCCTTACTGCTGATTGGCTGCAAGTGTGTTTTGGGACATGGGCCTACACTGCGTTCAAAAGGGTTTTTCAAAAAATACTTAGCACATGTTTAAGAGTAGTCTTAAAGTGTACTCTCTTTAAGTGCCTTTTATTTCATTAGTATTATATTATCAGATTTTTTTTTCAAATATGCTTTTAATATTTGAAGGACACTAGAAGTGCACATTCAATACAATTAAGCCCACTTTTTTTCCACAAAACCCTTGTTACTCATTTTCATATAATAAGCAACTGAATCATATAGAAAGTGCTCCTGGATCTTCAGAGTTCAAAGCGTGCCAGTGCGACGTCTCCTAATGAAATGGATCATGAAATGTCACTTGTTTATGACTGACTCATTAGCTTGCATAGAATTTCCAGTGAGGCATAAACCACAGGGTACATCACAACATTCACCCCCTCCCCTTGTGATATATTAGCAGTTACAGAGCTTATATGGTAGCCTAATAGTAGCACAGCGGTCCAGACACTATTTCCAGCCGTCTCTAGTGAGGAGCCAAAGCTTCTCCTGACTGAATATAGCAGCAGTGATTCCTATCATGGGGCCATTGCTGTCTTAAACTAGCTGCTCTTGAAAAGCGCTCAGAATAGAGCAGAAATATGAGGTTCTTGTCTCAGGAGAGCACAGTTAACTGTGCCACAGGCCTGCAGTGGGAAGCGGTTGAGTAAGTGAGATCTGGAAAGAGGTGGGCTGTGTTTGAAACATGTTTCAGCTCAAAGAAGTGGACACAGATGTTGAGAGGTGGTTCTTTACTGACGTCTAATCATATGTCTGCAGGGGTGGAATAGATGTTAGCAACACCTTACAAGAAGAATTCTCATCTTAAAATAGTTCAGAGAGCAAGTCAATCAAATATATGCTGGTTTTGAAGTGGTTTTCTGGTTACGTAATGCTAAAGATTATATTTGCTGGGAGAGACAGCTTGTTTGTCATCAGACATAGACATAGATAACTAACTAACAAAAAAGATGGCGCCGTGTGTGTTGGCTGGCCGTCGTTCTGTTTTCTCTATTGTATTGTTTTTTGTTTTATTTGTATGTCTTATTAGCCCTAACTACTCTCTCTGGACTTATGACTGTAAAACTTTGCTTCACATTCGTGCAATGATGGATGATCTCTCTTGTAGTGGAAAGTGCTGTTTTCACCCGCAATTCATGCCGTCTATGCCGGTGGAACCTTGGCTCGGTCTAGAGTGTGGGTATCGCCAACAAAGGCGGATTCGGAGTAGTCGCCGTCGGAAGCGTGGCAGACGGGCGGGTTTCGCTGTGAAAGCTAGAGCGGCATGGATGTTGGAGAGACGCCTGATGTCTTTGGAAGACTGTTCGAGTGAGAGTCTCTCCTGTTTACGTTCAGCTTGCTCGGACTTTTGGATACCAGCTTCGCGGGTTGTGACTCAGCGACACAAAGTTTCGAGGAGTAAACACTAACAATTTGCGCTATATCGAGGCGGCTGTGGTCTCGGTTGGAGCGTCTGTGTCTCACGCTGAGCCTGGTACAGTAAATATGGCTCTGGTTAATGCAAGATCACTCTTAAACAAAACGTTTATTTTAAATGACTTTTTATACAACATGATTTGGATTTTCTGTTTATTTCTGAAACATGGCTTAATGTTGGCGAGACACGCCTTGATTGAACTTTCTCCAGATGACTGTACATTTTTAGCACCCCTAGAACTACTGGCCGGGGTGGCGGACTTGCATGTGTTTTTAAGAAGGATTTAAATGTCGCCTTTTGTCAAAGGCGAACTATCATAGCTTTGAGGCTCAAGTGATGATGTATGACTGGAAATCTGTTCTGTGTGTGTTGGTCTATAGACCGCGAAATATAATAAGTTAAACCCATCTAGAAAATCACTATTTGAATTCAGCTGAACACACTTTCCTGTTTATCACAATAAATGGCCAAGCAAGCGCAGACACTGACAAGATACGCGATACAGTACGAGACCAAATGCGTGATTTCAGCACGTCTCCACAAAGTAAAGAAACATGATTTTGATATCTCTTATAAAGCATTGAAATATGTTTGGAAAACATGGATTAAACTGCTTAATTAATTTGGATTAGCTTTACAATGTTTTTCTGAGCTTTTAGAAGCTTAAAGTTTTAATGGAATGGACTTGAAGTAGTTAATTAGTTTAAAATAGTATAATATGTAAAACATGGTACTTTATTTTGATTTATTTCCAGGTGAAACATAATACTGAGTTGACTTAATTGTATCCATCAGGATTTGATAGGAGTGGTGAAAAAAGGCTGTGATACAGAATTATTGACTAATATGATTTTTCCTCATGGCACCTTGTTCCTTTAATTAGACGTGTTTGTGTGTGTCCTGTGATGGTGCATTTGTGACTTTGCACACTCAGTGGCATTGGGGTCAGTTGGCAGTGATTCATTTGCCGTCACTAAGATAGAACGGAACATCAGTGACTCACAGCAGGGCACTAGCACACAACGTCACAGCGCATGTGTTATGGCGAGAGTATTTTGAGGGGTTGACTGCATCGTCTGATTGTATTTGGAAGCATAATCTCGCATGGTGTGCATACAGAACATCCTGTGACAAATGTATTTCCCGAATGACAGATTTTGCACCATCATGGTCAGGTATTAATGAACGCTGTGAGCCATGCACAATGTTCAGATTTGTCCTAGATTAACTCTCTGTCTCGCACAAGATTTCTCTCACTGTGTTCATGAGACTTCCAGCTCATCCTTCTCTCAGTTACCTTAACAGTTCACGCTCTTTCTCTGTTTTGCCTCATTCTCTCTGGGTCTTCTCTCAGTGTGGGTGATTGGGGCTTGTGTGTCTCTGGGCGGGGTTGTTTGTGTATTGAGTCTGTTCTCCCCTCTGGTCCTGAAAGACCTTTTCACAGAAATGCACTATGATGCTTCATCTCTGCAATGCTGAAAGCGAAATGCCTTGTTTGCATTATGAACTCTCGTGATTTTGATATTGTAATTTTGAAGGTCTCATAATATATCATAATATTTTCAGTTATTTTATCTTTATCTTTTCCCTGAAGTCCACTTATTCAGTTAGTCTGATTAATGTTTTACAGTAATATTTTCTCTAGCTCTTGACTAATTCTATGGGCTGATGTTTACTACTATACCTTTAAGATCTCTATGCAAATACTCTCTTTTCATGTGAAATACTGTAAGTACAAAAGCCTTTCACTGGTGAACATCTTGCTGTCTCAAAATATCTGAAACCAACAATTGATGATTTTCTCTTTTTACATCATCCACCAGGCAATGTTAAATTGTTTAATTGTAAATAACATATGATTAAGTATCCGAATACATTACATTCAGATCACACTTAAGTATATCATTTTAAAGTACATTATTTCCATGTTCCTAATGTGTGCAAAATGTTCTTATTTTTCACAATGGTTGTCCTCATTTTCACTATGTTATCAGGTCCCGGTGTGTTTTCAAAGTCATGCAAAACATTGAAAGGGCTGGATTGATGTCAAAAATCAGTCAAGCTTTTTGGGTGCACTTATTTTCTGTGCTTGTCCTCTGTACACTATATTTTTCAACAAAGCATTTGTTATTTCCAAAGCTGTTTTTCTTTGTCAGCTCAAGAAATTGGGAAACCTTCAAGCTTTCCTCAACAACTGTTCTTGTGATTGGAAGGAAACCTGTGATTGCATTTCCTTTGAATGGGTGTTCAGACATATATTCATTGTTAATGTCATTGTTGTTGATATTTTTTTGCTTTGTTGTCAGCTGTGTGGCATAAAGAAACTGGCTTCAGAGAAATCATAATCAGATCCATTTTTCCTCTGAATATTAGATTTATTTCAGCAGTTTATTGGGCAATTTAGAAGCGTTGCGTGTATATCCAACAGTCAGGATCTGGCATGAATAAAAAAGAATCGACACAGCAAGTTGTGAACAGCATGAATTATTCAAATAGTGTAATTTGCTTTAATAAAATCAAAAAGAAAAACAGTGTGCAACAGAGATTCGGAGTAAAATAATGAGTCTTTAGAACAAAGGCCTCTCTTTGTGTGCTGGACGACACTGAACAAAGGTTTCTGCTAAACGCTGTCTAGTCCTTCAGAAAGACTGTATACATACAATAACAGCTGCACAATGATGACAAATAAAACATAAAACAGAGCATAAACACTGAACTGAACGCTACACATGTTGGGATCAAACACTAAGTTGCTCAAACAGGCAGCAGGCCAACTAGATCTGTTTTGGCCTGTTTGGCACACATTTAAACCTTAATTTGCAATAAATAGTATAGTTAAATAGATTGCTGTCCCCCACAATAACCCAATACCACATCATTTAACCCTTATGGATATTTTGTCAATATTATAATTTTTTTTTTTGCCTGTGTTAATGCTAACTGAATACATTTTGGCTCAGGTGTGTATTTTTATTGGAATTTTTTATATTCCACCCACATTTCCTTTAATAAATCTATTTTACATAAGGTACAAAAAAGTGAACCACTGAGCACCTTTTGGACAAAAATGTCCCCATTGAAATCCATAAAACTGCTATTTACTAGGCTTTCATTCTGTTGGCAAGGCTTCAAAATAACATTTTTGACTAGATGGTGCCATTTTCTTCAGGTTTGGTCTATAAAGGGTCTATAAAGCAAATACTTGCTTTATACTTTCCTTTCAATATTTCACTCAAACTGGGGAAAAACGATTTTTTCCTCTTCAACTGAAGCTTATCTCAGCAACTGGACTGGACCTCTTGCAGCGAACAGCTCACAGATTCATTCATCCCCTGCCGCAATCCGGTGAGATCTAAACAAGCCTTACTAGAAGAGCAAATTTCAGCACAGCATTGCTGCAAATGCCGTGCCGTCATTGTAAGACATGTGAGAATCCCTTGTATGCTGATGACACTCACGCTGAGTGTGTGTCATACTTGGGGAAATCTCACGCTGACGCTGCACACAGCGGGCTGAATGCTTGCACTGCAAGTGCTTCAGTCTTGCCTCTCTGCGCTCGCGGATAGCTTTCTTTTCAGAGAGCGACTCTGCCCCTCGCGCCCTCATGTTTTCTTCCTCCCATGGACTTGTGAGGAAAAAACAGGAGTTGAGTAGCCATGTTTAGCAAGCTCACGTTGGCTCAATGACCGCGTGCCTCACCATCACCACAAAGAGAGCGTTCGCCCGTCCTTTTCGCTCAACGCGATCAGCGTCCCTCTGTGGGCTCCTGGAACAAAGTGAGCTTTGGAGCGGACTCTGTGGGCTCCCGGAACAGAGCGAGCTTTGGAGCGGACTCTGTGGGCTCCCGGAACAGAGCGGGCTCTGGAGCGGACTCTGTGGGCTCCCGGAACAGAGCGGGCTTTGGAGCGGACTCTGTGGGCTCCCGGAACAGAGCGGGCTCTGGAGTGGACTCTGTGGGCTCCCGGAACAGAGCGGGCTCTGGAGTGGACTCTGTGGGCTCCCGGAACAGAGCGAGCTCTGGAGCGGACTCTGTGGGCTCCCGGAACGAAGTGAGCTTTGGAGCGGACTCTGTGGGCTCCCGGAACAGAGCAGGCTCTGGAGCGGACTCTGTGGGCTCCCGGAACGAAGTGAGCTCTGGAGCGGACTCTGTGGGCTCCCGGAACGAAGCGAGCTTTGGAGCGGACTCTGTGGGCTCCCGGAACGAAGCGAGCTTTGGAGCGGACTCTGTGGGCTCCCGGAACGAAGCAAGCTTTGGAGCGGACTCTGTGGGCTCCCGGAACGAAGCGAGCTTTGGAGCGGACTCTGTGGGCTCCCGGAACGAAGCAAGCTTTGGAGCGGACTCTGTGGGCTCCCGGAACGAAGCAAGCTTTGGAGCGGACTCTGTGGGCTCCCGGACTGAAGCGGGCTCCGCAGCTAACTCCTGCCTGAAGGCTGAGCCGCTTAAATTCAGAGCCAGGTTGATGTAGTCCTCTAGCGACTCCTCTGGAACCCAGTAAGGCATCCGGGATTTGAAAGGCTCGGCCAGGCCTCCCCAGAAGATGATCATGAGGCAGGTCTTCTCCGTCGCCGACCAGCGAGCGACTCTCAAGAAGTGCCTGGCGTAATCCTCAATCTTCCCGTCTCCCTGATGGATATTGAAGAGACTCAGACTTTTCCCAGACAGCTGTTGCACAGTCAACATAACACACAAAACGAAAGACAACGGATCAGCACAGGACTACAGACACCAGTAGGCTAAAAAGAGAGACAAATTAGGGTAATGAGGGAGACACAGGTGGAGCAACTGAAACAATGATTAGTTAACAAGATGGGAGGGGACAGACAACAGACAGGAGCACACATGACACCAACAACAAACAAGCCATGTGCTCAAACACACATCTGTTGGCCAGCCCGGGCACACCAGCAGGACCGTGACAGTATGCGTGTCATACAAAATATTGTGTATGTGCTTGTAATATAACTCCTATTGTAAAGTTATATGGTAAAATGATGCAATTTTTGTTAATAGGCTTTAATTCTGTTGGCAAGTCAATTTTTTTCAGGTTTAGTCTACAAAGGGTCTATAAAGCAAATACTCGCTTTATTCCTGTTTTCTGCTTCTGCATATAATTGAGTCAATTGGATAAATAATGCAGCTATACTTGTGTGGGTATGTTGGAATAGATGTCAGTGTGGGGTTTGTATGTGTGTCATAAAAAAAATTGTGTGTGTACGTGTGTTCTTGTAAAAATTGAGAGAGAGAAATTCTACTGCAAATCACAAATGCAAGCACTGTGTGCACCAGCGGAGTTTTGCTGGCATCTAACGGGGAAAATGTTGTACTGCGCCCAAACAAAATCTTACTGAAAGCTCATTATTTTGAGATATCAACCTCAAATTTGTTTCGATTTATGGCTTTGATTGTATAGCAGGTTTAGAGTTCAACATGTTTCATATATAAAATAAAATATATACATTTACATTTACATTTATGCATTTAGCAGACGCTTTTATCCAAAGCGACTTACAATTGCATTCAGGTTATACATTTTCATTAGTACATGTGTTCCCTGGGAATCGAACCCACAACCTTTTGCGCAACAGACGCAATGCTCTACTACTGAGCCACACAGGAACACAGGAACATATAATGTTGTTATAAAGTTGTTCATAAATAATTTTCATAAACTTAAACCAGTATAACTTTTTTTTGTTTCACTTTTTAAACTTTTTTTTACTTCAGCTATAATCTGCCACGGGTCTTCTTTAAAATTAGACCAAACTTAAGTCTGTGCTCCCAAGCTTACAATTTTATGACCCTTTTTTACATGGACATTTTTGTCCACTATGGACCTAAGTAACCTTTTTATTGATGCACAAGGGTTAAGATTTGTTCAGTTCAGATCAGTTTGTATTTATCCCCATAGAGAAAGTGCATTTACAGCATTAAGATTCAATGCTGTTTGTATCTGTGATTTAAAGTCTGTTTTTGTTTCAGCTGCTAACATAGCATGAATCATTTGGATGATAACACTAGAGGACAATATACACAACACTTGGTGAAACCTGAAGTGCAGAATTTCTGTTTCAGTGGAACGAAAGGATTTTGTGACATTTCTTTATCTCATATATTATTAACTTATTTACTTATTCATGACCTGGCAGATTCTGAACCTCTCAGCTACTGTGTACTGTAGTCACGCCAGCGAAGGCTGGTGCTTTTCAACTGGGAGAACTTTTCAATTAATGGAAAAATGACATATACTCCGATAATTTAAAAAGAAAAAGTGTTGCCTGCAGTGTTGCTTTTAACATCAGCTTCTCAAACTTAAAATTATATCCATCTATCCAAAGAAAGAAGAATCCTCAAAAATGGATGTTTTGATGAAATTGATTAAAAAACTTTTTTTTTTTTTGCGGCAAATCAGCATAAAATGATTTCTGAAGGATCATGTGACATTGAAGACTGGAGTATGAAGCTAAAAATTCAGCTTTGCCATATGGAATAAATTACATGGTTACACTTTACTTGAAGGGGTGTGCATAAGACTGACATGACACCTTCATAGACATGACATGAATATGAAGGCTTTGTATGGATGTTTATGACAACTGTCATTAAGTGTAATTCGCTCAGTTATGTCATTTTTTATGCAAAAATTACATTGTTTGAGATGTCTTTGTTATGGGCAAGGGTTAGGGGTAGGGTTAGGTTAGGTCATATAATGTCATCTTTGCAGCATTAAAAATGACATAACTGAAAGAATGACACTTAATGACAGTTGTCATAAACATGCATAAATCCTCCTTCATATTCATGACATGTGTCGTGTCAGTCTTACGCACACCCCTTCAAGTAAAGTGTTACCAATTACATACCAAATATATTTAAATGGAGATAAACTGTAATAATATTTTAGAAAATGACTGTATTTTTGATCAAATAAATGCAGTATTGGTGAACAAAAGAGTTTTTTCCCAACAACATTATAAAAACATAGTAGATTCTGGACATTTGATGAGTATCCATTTTGTTTTAAAAACTAAAATGATTGCACCTGAACAACACTTGCAATGTGTCATGACAGAAAACGTCAGTACATCAGTGCAGTCAAGCGTATGGCAGCGAGCATCTAGTTTAGTTAAGAAATCGTACCGGCCTGTATGAATGACCATCCAGAGTTTGACTCACAGGAGCCCTAGCTGTTTGAGTGAGTCTTGACAGATGGATTTATGGCTTTCACACTTTCAGCGGTGGAGCTCGTGTCACTGAGCGTACGGTCTGAGTTAAGGGTCAGAGGCGTGCAGACCTGACTGCACAAGTGTGAAGAGAAAACCCCCGACACATGCCATGTCAGTCCATCACAGTCTCGGGGTTAAAACCAGACAGGAACTACCACAGTGGTAACTGAAGACCACCCACAGGACTGTATAGTGTTGCTATGGTTATTCAAAAGGTCAGCTTGTTGATAAAAGTGAATCTGTTTTTATAATTATTTGAGTAGAGGAATAAAATCATTGTTAGGACTGGAGACGTGTAATACAGTTGTATGAGGTCTAAGTCCCTCTTTTTGCACAAAACAACCAAGATCTTATAAAGTTGTTGTTTGCTCTGTCAGATCTGTGACAGGAGGTCTCCAGTCTGTCTGCTGCCTTTCTGTGAATGTGATGTCGAGAGTGTGGATCAGATCCCTTCACAGATAGCTAATCTTATTGCCTGCCTTGTCTACTATATATATATATATATATACTCCGATGCGTCCATCATATTGTCACATTTGTAGGTCCCTATGAAATCCATTTATTTTTTTCTAAATTCTGTTTTTTACATTTTAATTTTTCTGAACTCTTTTTTTAATGGTCAAATTAAATTGTTTTAATCAAAAAACATGTCTAATTAATTAAACTCATGAAACGTATACAATTTAACATCAATATATTAAAAGTGTGACAAAAATGACATGTTTAGAGCCGTATGAAATGTTAAAAGAAAATCCTCACCTTATGTTTTATTTTTATCATGTGTGGGTTAGGGTTAGGGTTAACCCATGTCTAACCCATGTCTAATTATTTGAATGCATACAATATTTTTTTATTATTCTTACAGTAGCCTTATGAAATGATTTTCCCCCTCAGAAATTCTGTGTTGTGTATTTCAATTTTACTGGTTATCAGATGAAGGCATAAAACATTGATTTAATGAAAATTAAAAAATAAACATTTACATTTTTGGCAAATAAAGGGGATTTTAAAATAAATAAATAAATAAATAAAGGGACTATTACATTTTAATATTTTGTGATTATTTATTAAAATAATAAAGTTGTATTATTTTTCAAGAGTATTAGTAGTAGTAGTAGTGGTACGTAAAATCTACTAAATAATATTAATATAGCCTATTTCTGGCACAATGTCTTTAATAAAACTGAAAGTTCTGTGTGTGTATGATATAACTTTATTTTTACTCAAATTAAATGGTAAAATGCTCCTAAAGTGACTCTCAGATCAGTTCTGGAGATGTTGTTCATGTATTTATGCTCCTAAAGTGACTCTCAGATCAGTTCTGGAGATGTTGTTCATGTATTTATGCTCCTAAAGTGACTCTCAGATCAGTTCTGGAGATGTTGTTCATGTATTTATGTCCTAAACCATTCACACAGATCATGCAGGATTCATATTTAAATCGACTTCTGCGGCTTAATATTTACAGATACTAGTCCATATCGTGATTTGATTCAAGTGAACTGACCTACTTTTGATGAATTCATCCAAACTTTGACAAATTCCGTGACATTCCGCGTTAAACTGTAAATTCTGTTTTTATGACTGGCTTCCGTGATTCCATCTGCGTTTTCTGCATCGCAGAAATCATAGGGCCCTACATTTGGTTACTGCCATGTCAAAGAGGAGCAATGGCAACCCACCATAGATGCGGTGTTGTAGATGATGACATGAATTGGGTACTATAGTCAAGTCAAGTCACCTTTATTTATATAGCGCTTTAAACAATACAGATTGTGTCAAAGCACTTAACAGGATCACATTGGAGGATAGAGTGTCAGGAATGTATAATAATAAGATCAAACACTCAATTTTCAGTTAAAGGTATTTCATTATTAAATTCAGAGATGTCATTATAGCTTATTTTAGTTTAAATAGTATCTGTGAAATCAAATTAATGATAATCGCTAGAAATGAAGTGTCCCCGACTGAGCAAGCCAAAGGCGACAGCGGCAAGGAACCGAAACGTCCTCTGTGACCGAACGGAGAAAAAACCTTGGGAGGAACCAGGCTCAGTCGGGGCAGGAGATTATTGTTTACTTATTGTTTTAGTTAAAATTTTAAATGTATAAATGTATTATATTTCTATTGTTATATTGTTGCAATTTCTAACACTAATAGTATTGTATAGTCATGCATTCATTTATATGGGAAATAAATACAATGGGGAAAAAAGTGTAGTATTAACTTTGAATACATTTTCGCTTAGATTTTTTGCCAGTAATGTGATATTTCAGTTTTTCTTTTTTAATAAATCTGCAAAAATGTCAACAATTCTGTGTTTTTCTGTCAATATGGGGTGCTGTGTGTACATTAATGAGGAAAAAAATGAACTTAAATGATTTTAGCAAATGGCTGCAATATAACAAAGAGTGAAAAATGTAAGGGGGTCTGAATACTTTCCGTACCCACTGTATATATATATATATATATATTAGGGGTGGGCATAGATTAATTTTTTAAATCTAGATTAATCTAGATTAAAATGGCTCATTTGAATTCTGCCTAAGGCATTCAGAATATGTGTGCTACCCAAATAATGACTAAAAGTAAGTCTTTGAGAACGGGTTTCTCAAGCCAGGTGGCGCATTAGACCAGGGGCTCATCTCCTGTTTCCAAAATGCATCACAAACTGCTTGAGAAAGCTGTTCTACTATGATAATTGGTGATGAAAATAAACTATGTTCAATAAGATGTACTTGTGTTTACTAACTGTTTATTCAGTTAAACATGAATTTTGAACTGTAGGCCTACATAAGAGGTCGTGATGAACTGTTTACAGTTTCCATTGGGAAGCTTCTTAAAAATAAATTTTCCCTGAAGCAAACCCGGCGGCTTCATAGCTGCATCCATGTTAGCACGTCACGTCTGATGTGGTAATTTCACAGTAACGTTAGGCATACACACAGGTTCGAAGCAGAGGGTGACACGGGAGTGAATTCTCAAGTTCACATGAGACCTAAAGCGCATCCTGTTTGCTTAAAAGCGCAACATTTCGTTGTTATTCTGAGTGCACACAAATAAACGTAGAGTCTTTACAGATTCGAAAGATGTATTAGGCTACTTTTATCTGTATGACCAAAAATGACGGAGATGTAAGAGCAAGTGAGCGCACCGGAGCCTGTCCTGCAGCAAACGCGCTTCCACACAAACACTTCAATAGAGCACATTTCTCTAGGTTAACATCATATTGAGCGGCCATGTAAAGTTGCTACTACATACATCTTTCAGATGAAAAGCCATATTTGAGGTTGATGAATGATAGGTGAGTGTTTGGATGTCCTGTCCGATTGTATTACCACATAGACCAGCCGTTAACAATCTGTCCATCACGGACTGCGAGCCTCTAGTTCAAGACTGCTCGCCCCCTACAGTGCAATTCGGCTAGGTATACATCCGCTAAAATATCAGGGTGAAAGTCATCATAGCTTGCGTAGTATAGACCCAGCTCCCAACCCAACTTTGAGAATAGATTAACGGCGATATTTTTTTTATCGCCGATAAGAGTCTCACGTTAACGCAGCACGTTAACGCCGATAACGGCCCACCACTAATATATATATATATATATCCCACTAGGCTGAATTTATTCACTATTTAATTTACATTAATTACGTTGTAATTATTGTGAAATTTACTAGCAATTTTTGAGTGATAATTATTTGAATACATGGGAAGTAACACATTAATA
The DNA here is from genome assembly GCA_027564155.1 of Gymnocypris eckloni scoliostomus. NCBI lineage: Eukaryota > Metazoa > Chordata > Actinopteri > Cypriniformes > Cyprinidae > Gymnocypris > Gymnocypris eckloni. The sequence goes on from CM050416.1 coordinate 31,764,808, forward strand.
CATTTTTGAAGCAGAAAGACTGAATAGTGTTTTCTTAGCATACTCCAATAATCTATATTTACAAATTTTACTTTATTTATCTTACAGTCTAGAAATATGCAATAAAATAATCCCATCAGATTGAAATTATTTACTATTATTTATAGTTATAGTTATTTATATTTCTTACTACAATAAACTTGTCAAGTAATAGATACATGAACTTTTGAAGAAGAAAGACTGAAATTGTATTTTCTTAGCATAGTCCAATGATATTAGTTTATTTGTTTTATTTTTATGACTATGACACATCTAAATATGTATTTTAAATGACCCTCAATGAAGAAAGATGCCTGTTGCCCTCATAATGGAGTAATTTCCACAAATGAGCTGACTGGATCATGCTAACCCGTTCAACTTTGACCTCTTGAACTGTAACTGTAGAAACAAGTCAGCAAGCACGACATGGAAACAGTTCATAGGTGCTTTGGTCTGACATCTGTACAGAGAGTGATAGCCAGAGGCGTATTTGAGCTCAGAATGTCATTATCTTTAATGAGACTCACAAATGTGCTGCTCTTTTCTCAAAGGCTATTTGGTTTAATTGTGTTTACTCTTGTTATTGTGGTCATACAGTAGGTCAGAGTAAACAGCCCATTGTTCACTCATAATTCACAACCCAATTTACCAACTGGGAAATGGTATAATGTAATATGTAGTGTGGCAAATCAGGAATATTGTGTGGAAAAAGCCATATACAGCCTATTATATGGTATATAGATGCCCATACTTCAAAGGAATTTTGCAGAATGTCAAGCGCAGCGTAAAATATCATACGCTGCTTTCTGTGACTGATTATGATCTTCAATTTAACCCATCTAATTTCACAGAAAAGCAATATCACATGTAATTCCATCTCTTTCTATAGAGATGGACTTCATGTATCTTTAAAGTCGCACCCTAAACTGTTTGTTGGTGTTCTATGTCTTGGAACTGATCTATCTTTACCATCTTGATATCAGAGCAATGGGGAAACATATAGCCCTACAGAAATAGAATTAAACCACATTTCACGCTTATATGGGAATGATATGATGCCATGGTGAAAGACAAATTTGAGAATTTGTGGATGGACATTTGACACGTTGTATGCCATCTAAAATTATTTAAAGGGACAGTCCACCTAAAAATAAACATTGTCATCATTTACTTATAAGTTGTTCCAAACCTGTATGAATTTCTTTCTTCTGTGGAACACGAATGAAGATATTTTGAAGAATGATGGCAACCGTTGGTAACAATTTCAATTCCCACGGACTTCTATCTTTTGGAAGTCAGTGGGACCCAAAACCGAAATGATGACAGAATTCACATTTTTGTGTAGACTACTCCTTTAAGTCCCACTGGAATTTATTGAATATTAATTGAATAATATTTGTACTAGGAAGAAGACAAAATATTTGCTGTAGCACAGGATTATTCATGTTTAAGTGCTGTGTCTAAGGGTCTACCAACCCAGAAAATGTAAAAAGTAACAACAAATGTTTTGGTAATCCTTTCTCTGCAAACACGTGAAAAAAATGAGCCACTCCGATTTCACTCCCACCGTGAAAGGGGATCTTATTATAATTTTTCTGACCCTTAATCTGCAAATTTCCACCCACGGCGCTGCCATTGGGATTTTGCAAGCGTCAACTGTGTACCATATATATAAATATATATAAATATATATATTTATATATAAATATATATGCTGTAAAATTAAAATACATTTCTTTTAAACGTACTGCATAGTAATGAGGCAGCACCATATAACAGATGAGACGAACAAGAAAGGCTATTAATAATCTTTCATTGTCCAAACATATTATAATACGAAAGGCTCCAATACAGAGCGGCACAAAGCGCATATGTGCGTTCCGTGCGCAGAATGATGCGTTTGAAGTAACACTGAGCCTTCGGCGCGCAGGCACACAGCACTTATGCGCATCCGTGCGCAGAATGATGCGCTTGAAGAAAAGGTGCGTTCACACCAGACGCGAATGACGCGAATCGTGCGAATGATTTACATGTTAAGTCAACATGTAAATCATTCGCAAATTGTCTTCATTGTCTTCAATTCATTGTCTTTCGCAAAGACGCGAAAGACAATCCTACGGCGCTATTCGCGCGAATGAGGCGGCGCGAATGGCACGAATTGAGCGTTTTTTTTTTACACGATTTAGAAACAGCATGAGACTCTAGCTAGATAAAAATCCTTTTATGCAAAACCATTGAACTTAATTTACAGATCAAGACTAGTATAGTAGGAACAGTGGAGAGAGTTTATCGTCTTGACTCTAGAAACCGAACGCGGCACACAGTTTGAACGCTGAATGGAGGATGAAGGACAGCTGCAGCGGAGAGAAATGTTTACGTGAACTTGACTTAAATATTCATCTGTACCTCACATTAAATTATGTAACGCTTCAGAACACTTGAAATATAGTGCACAGAAACTTTATGGCATTTTATAATGTGTTTGTAGCTTTTGTGGGGCTTAACAATAACACAATAGTAGCTATGCAGAATATCGAATTCAGAAAAGGCCAGTATCGAAGCGATACCAATCCTGAATATCGGATCGGCGCACCCATAGTTGTAACTCATGTGTGCTTTTGACATAAACTTGTGTGTGTTTGCCGGTTTAAGCGCAATAAGACATGAAAGATAACTTTAGTACTCACAGCCGCGTTCTGTGCACGTGCTTTGGATGTATGCGCTCAGAAAACTGTTTACAGTATATCAGAAGTTTAAACTAATATGGTGTAAAACGCATGATTTCAGTGCGATAGACATCACAATCAAAACCAAACAGATGTTTTTAGCAGAGCATCCGGGGAACGAGCTGTAAAGGCACAGCACTACTCTGGAAAAGGGGCGGGGAACAGCAGAGAAATGCACCAAAACAGCGTGTTTCTGCTTCCACTCAAAATAGGCATTTTCAAAATGATATAAAACATATCTGTGGGGTATTTTGAGCTTAAACTTCACAAAGAAATTCTGAGACTTGTATTACATATATTATACAAATGGGCATAATAGGTCTCCTTTAAGTGAATAACAAAAAATACAATTAAAACTAGAATGTACATTTCCAGAAGAAAATGTGAAATGGTGCTTGCAGTGGCAAAAAACACCACCCGGTTGCTAGGGTAATGTAGGGCGTTGCTAGGCGGTTGCTAGGGTAATCTGGGTGGTTGCTATGGTGTTACTAGGTGGTTGGTAGTTGTCACAGATGGTTACTATAGTGTTTGTAGCATTTTATTGGCATGATTTAGCACTTAGCTAAGCGCTATTAGCATGTAGCTATTCACTGCTAGCATGTGAAGCATGTAGCAAGTCCTGTTTGCTAGCATGAGTCAAAAGAGCCAACCCCCATCTCTATACGATGTTCTGATGCAGAGATATTGGTCTTGCAAAACGGTTGCTAGGGTACTCTGTTTGGTTGCTAGGGAGTGGCTTGGCAGCTAGCAATCACGATACTCCAAAGGCTTCTTGTCAGTATGAATGATATAAACCAACTCCCACGCCTCTGTGACATTCAGAATGGAAGATATTCCTCTGTGAATTTTGGTTGCTAAGGTGCTCGACAATGGTTGCTAGGGCGTGGCCAGTGAGTGTTGAGGTGATTCAGGATTGGCTGCTTGCTGCCCCGAGTCAAACGAGCCCACCCTCATGTTTCTATGACACTTCTATCCTGAGATATCCCTTTGATCTCTTTCAATGGAAGTCTATGGGACGTGTTGCTAAGGTGCTCTAAATGGTTGCTAGGGGCGTGGCTTGATAGCTTCACAATGATCCTGAGATGCTGATTGGTCGTCTGAGTCAAATGAGCCCGCCCCCTTGTCTCTATGACACTGTGATCCAGAGTTATGTTCAATTGAAAAGCGGTTTCATGGGCCATTTCATGGGCCGTCCTACACCATAGAAAGTCAATGGGGCAACTTTGGGACGCTCCTGCCCCCCAGGGGTGCAACTTTTACCCCATTTTGAGGTATGGTCTTACAGAGCCTGCCAGCCTCTTCAAATGTGGCAAATTTCACATTTCTGTGAAATCCACTCTCTGAGCTACGAGGCGTCAAAGTTTTTCGCAATGTTAAGTCTATGCGTTTTTTTTGGCCGCTATTTCGCCCCTGGGGCGAACATCGTACCCCCGATCGCTTATAAAAGTCAGAGCACACCATTCCCGATTAGGCCGCACGTTTTGACACCTCATTCATGGCTCTGTGACAAAAACTGCGGGAGGAGTAGCGCGCCGAGAAAAAAAAGTGGAATTTGGAAATGGCGGATAACACTAATGTTGCCTTGCCATATATGGCAAGCACCATTAATAAAGAAAACAAGCTAATAAAAACAAAATCATAATAAATAAACAGTAACCAGTCATGGAACCCAAAAATATAAATTGTCACCTAATATCATGATTGTTTGGCCCAGGAATGAAATGTCTATTTCAAACACATGGATCCGTTTGCATTCATTTCATTACTCTTCAGCGAAACCCTATTTGCAGTACATTTGCAGATATGTGTGCTTAAGACGACATTTGTATAATGTGTGTGTGTGTGTGTTCCTCATATTTCTCTCATAGCAGCCAACTTCCCTTAATCACAGCTATTCTACAATCCGGCCTGATATTGTTTCATTGTGACTTTCTTTGAAGTCGGTTCACTCTCCACAATGTTGTTGTTTACACAAAATGGCCCCATGTCATAGACGGTTGTCATGGGAACACCACATTCGGCCCTGAGGCTTTGTATTATGAAGACGAAGGACAAGAGTACACTGTGTTGTTAGGTCTGTCTCTTACATAAATGGATTATGCTCGGAATAATACAAAAAAATGATTACCTTCACTCCACAACATGAAAGCCAATCATAAAACATGAAGAAAATCGGCCGCGTAATCATACAATAAAAAAACTAATAATGTATTCACACTGTTCATTTTGGAATCGATTGCGATAGCGTCGGTTCTTGCTCTGTCCTCAGATGAGACTGTGCTCTGACTGAATCTTCTGAAAGCATCTATTGTAAAGCTGCATGTGTCTTACCTGAAATCCATCAGGCATACAGCCAGAGTGATGCTCATTAAAGATGACAGCTGCGTGTTTCTCTGCTCTTAGTTGTCATTTTCAGAGCCCACCACAAATACCAAGAGAAGTCAGAGACGTCAATCAAAATGACACCACGCTTCAGAAATATTAATCTAACACTAAATCCTCAAAGAGTTCAGCATTTCTTGAAAGTTTTGCTCAGGCTATAGACTTGGAATCAATACGCAGTAAAGACAGAAGACACCCTGTTTCTTTTGTGCCCATTTCTGGCATGATTTACCAGCAATTCAGCTGTGCAAAGCATACGCCCCTTTATTTTATGCATCGACAGTGACTTTACAAAGTGACATGACATATGACCAAGTATGGTGACTCATACTTAGAATTTGTGCTCTGCATTTAACCCATCCAAAGTGCACACACACACAGCAGTGAACACACACACACACACACCGTGAACACACACCCGGAGCAGTAGGCAGCCATTTATGTTGCGGCACCCGGGGAGCAGTTGGGGGTTCAGTGCCTTGCTCAAGGACACCTCAGTCGTGCTATTGAGGGTGGAGAGGTTACAACAATAACTGTTTATGAAAATAATCGTAAAGACGAGAATTTTTGACACGTAACTGTGTATTTGAACGTTTAAGCACAACAAACAGCGAAAAGTTTATTCAGTCGCAATACGCGCACAATCAGGCTGAAACTGTCTTAATGCACGCATTTACCATAATGAATTCTGCCCCACTGCTTAAGGACCAGATATACTTCTTTTTTTTACGCTGACATTAGCGTATGCACACAGTCGTACGCGCAGCCTTGTAAATTATACTTCATTTGACTCGTACGCGTACACAGACATTCGACGCATGCACTTTGCGCCAAATTTCAATACATCTCCTGGCCTAGCGGGGCCCGTAGGGAGCAGTTGTGAAGATTACAGTGTGATGAAGGACACGGAAGAAAAACTCATAGAAGCACAGCGGAAAGGCTAGCCGTGACCAAGTATTGCTGCAAGCTACCGTTTGGGAAGCCGGATAGTGTCTAAGCTTATTCTGGAGGTGTGTGAAGCCATATGTTTATACAGTTTTTCTTCGGCTACCTTGTGAATCGATACCCCCACCGCAGCGTTTCCACCTTGCGGATAAACTAATTACTGCAAGAGAGTTTAATGCGCATGTGTGACCTGTGCGTTTAAAGTACAAAGGTTACAAAAATCCAGGGGTGCGCATACAGTACGCGCATACTATTCTGATGATGAAATTCGCATCACGCGCACTGTACGCTGTTCCTCGCGTACGCGTACAAAGTGAAGTATACTTTGGCCTTTAATGTTCATTAACAGTTTAAACCATTAAAACGCGTTTAAATTATAAACTTAGCCTGCATCTTGACGCGCAAAACGATTGATATATTTCTACCGGATTATCTCCCAACCCTTAAATTAATAGCCTATATAGAGTTACAGTAAATAATCAAACTAACCTAAAATCAGTGTGGACGGTGACGCTGTATTTGTTTTTCTTTCTGCTCCATGTGCGCGGTCCACTCGCTGTTCCAACAACTTCCACTCCATCATCAGCTTTAGTAAAATAACCCGATAGCTGGGGCTTTTACTGACTAACTTGTGTTTTTCCCTGATCTTTGTTTTTGGAGTTTTTAATTTTTTGAGCCCTCTCTCAGAATTGCTGACATTTTCACTTATCGAATATTTATTTGCGTGACCATTTCCATATTACTCCAGAACGAAGGGAAGAGTGGAGGTGAATGGAGACATGCTCATACTCAATGGAGAAAAGCTCAACTAAATAACAGTGCTAATAAGTCAGGGGCATGTTGGCTTTGACGATCGGCGCGCCAGTCCATCTACCCCACAGCCAATCACAGGCCCCCTCTTTGCTCGGGCCCCGGGGCTTCAGCCCCGCCTAGCCCAATGGTTTAAACAGCCCTTGCAAGCACAGTTCTTCAACGTTTAACAAATACTATCTTTCCCCATGTTGCAAATGAAGTTTCAAGAGCAAGCTTAGCAACTGTGCTCGGATAGAAAAAAGACTGAATATTTCAATTTCAATCTGATTTTTCAAAGACCAAACATTTTTTTGAGCTATGTCTTCACATTAATTTTATAGTTCTTAAATGCTTTTTGTATGCCACCAGTTTCATTTCTCCTCAGGAATTTCGAGAGGAACATCTTAGGCAAAGTTAATGCTTTACTTTCGATAGCTCTTTTGTGTCCTCTATTCAGTCTCCTGAGGTGTGAATGACCCGTTCTGTATTTTTACGGTGAGGTTTGTAATCTCTCAGGGATGATTGTTGATCCTAAGTGGCATATGGTGCTGATGAGGGTCACAATGTCCCCAATTTGCAATCAAAGTCAACTCTCGAGATGTCATTGAATAAGTCAGTGCAGCACACAATCAGGGAGTGATCAGCCCTTGACTGACTGCGGGAGGGAAAGGTGACCCTTCGGACTTAATTTGGCCCCTGATCACTAATTTTTTACATCCACCTGCAGTTATTGTGAGAACAACAAACAAACTAAAACATGTCACTTTTGAGTCAGACAGTGCATACACACTGTGATGTTTCATCAGGGGCGCAACCATGGTATAGATATTGGGGGGGTCCAAATGTGAGCCCTCCCCCAGATATTTTTTTTAAGTTCAGTCGCGGATCAGATCGTAAAAACAAACAGGCCAGGCCATCAACGAATGAATAGAGGCTTATCAATGGAGTGGGAAGTGCGGGAACTCCTTGGTCTGTGACTCCAGCAGTTCATTATTCAGCCTATTTTCAGGGTATCATGCTAGCTACCTTGCTATAATACTGAGCCATTTAAACGTGATATTTTTTCACATTTATTCAAAAATTGCCGCGGTATTTTTGACCATGGCACTACTTTTTAGGTGTCTACTTGCTTACCGCCTGAAAAAAAGGTGAATGTCCGCCTGTTCGTCCTGCTTCTTTCTTTTAGCTCCTACCTTCTTTTCATTTAAGCACCAGTGACAGTCGGACTGAGCGGTTTTTTCAAACGATGCCGCAAGCCGGCGTTCTGAGCTCAACCAAGTGTACAATCGAGGGGGTGGTCACACAGTTTTGTTTCCCTTGTTTTTCCTAAATTGAAGGTAAATCGGAAATAACAACAGATCCACTAGGCTACAACCAGGGTTCATAAAAGGAGGGCATATCATATGTCACATATTACAATATAATAGGCCTATTATTGGGGGGGACAGATTGGTATTTTTCCACTATTGGGGGGACACGTCCCCCCCAAAGTATATGGTGGTTACGCCCATGTGTTTCATCACTTAATATGGGCACTAGCAAACAAGGAACAGCAGATCCAGAGTGAGCCTTGAGTGAAATTACAGACCGTAATTATACACACTCATGTGATCACACAGGAAAAGATGTCTCGCTGGTTGTTCTGTCAAAGCTTGAGGGGAAAAGTGTGTTCTCTCCCTTCATTACTTTAATATCTTTATGTAACAGTTCTGTCAAATATTGTATTCCAGTAAACAGTATATGAAAATGTATTATGACATTTCCCTTTTCTGTTAGTAATAGAGTGATGGAACTATGATGTCACTTTGTAGGCAAAAACCCAGAAGCGAGTTAGCATCGTAGCACTTCCACTTCCATCGTCCCAGAGTCAAAGGGTTTTAAATGAAAGTTTGGTTAAATCCTAACATAAGGTCCGTGTTTCACACAAGCGCAACATACTTTCACGTTTTATTCTATGAAATAAAACACACCAGTAACACTCCACTTTTTTTAAACTGTTAAAGTTTCTTTAAAAAGACTACAGGCGCTGTCTGAGACATTCAACGTCATCATGCCAAACAGTTTTTAAATTTACAGTATTTTCCAATTGTATAATTTGTAGTACAATTAACTATTATGTTAAGTAACCAATTAATAGTTTCCCGCATTTTATATTGCTCGACATTGTTTTTGTTTTTGTTTTGCCCTGAAATGCATCACAAGTCTTCGGATGGAAGATGATTGTTTTATCACTTACTGATGTGGAGACTCTGGGTTCGGATCATAAGGTAAACTCATATGATTATTCCATATAAACACCACATTTACCGGCTTAGTCACAGTAAAAGTGAAACTTTAAAGATGCATTGTGCTTAAAACCACATTACAATTAAATGTTTACGGCCACATGAAGCTGTTAGAAAGCATATAGATTGATTGGATGATAGGAGGATAAAATAAAATTTTGTGTACCCACCCTAACAAAACGAGAGCTGAAATGTGGTACTTTATTCACTAAAGTAAGTTTAATCTTACCATATCCAAAAACTCACTCACTCTGCTGTTATTTAATATATTATATGCACTAGAATTTTATTGAATATTACATGGAGATACGTTTTTAATGAAAATATTCATATTAATCAAGGATTTATTGACTTTTAATGCATCTTATTTCGAAATGTACATAAATGCTTTCAAATATTCTTTATTTATGATTATTTCATTTATTCACTACACTATGTATTACTAATGTCTCATTTCAGTTTTAGTTTGGGTCTAGTTTTGTATTTATTCCAGTTTATATGAAAAGGTCCGTGTAGCGTGGATTCAAATTCATCCACAGAGTAAATCCTTTTCACTGAATGTTAAAAATACGTTTGAGAAAGTTGTCGGGAGCGCGGTGCTGGTGACGTCGAAGGCGAGCGATCGTGGTGGTGTAGTTCGTTTATAGCCTAAGTTAAGCTTTTCAGTTCTGGCGCTTTTATTTATGCTTCAAAATTCATAAAAGTTCAAAAAGCCTATTGAAAAATCCTACTGGCTTTTTTTCCGAAGGAACCAGTGTGATGTTAACAGCTGATCGACCTACAAAGTGACGTCATAGTTACTCTACTCTATAGAAAAGTTGTAATACGTTCTCATATACCTGTGGCATTTAGCAAATACAATTTTTACATTTAAACCAGTCTTTTAATATGTGATCAAATTTTTATTTCATAAACCTGGCAAATATTAGCAAATGTAACTGTTAGATCTTCAGAATTGTGCATTTGAAGCCTGCATAAAACATGGGTGTGCTCTGTGTACTCCCAGCAGGCACAGGACGTCAAAATAACGTCCGGTTGACATCGGACATGACGTCACACAGATGTTTCCTTCTAGTGGAGAATAACATCGGGTTGACGTCAGTATTTTATATCAATTTAACAATGGATTTTGGTTACACAACCTTATTCTTTTTTAAATATTCATATCAGCTGACGTCGGTATTGGACAAATTAACATTGACATTAGATATTGCATTGACATTTAATTTTGGTCACCCGACATCGCAACCAAAATTTATAACCAACTCTAATCTGGTCTTAATTTGAGAAATATGATTGCTGTGTGAAGAGACTCACGAGATTACCAAATCCTTTGTTGATTAAAGCTTTTACTTCCTTTTCATTTGTGTTTTTCTTTATTTGTGAAAAATACTAACATGACCACATTTATACTCTGACATTTCTTGCACTCATTTGAAAATAACTGCTACTTCCTTTTGCACTCTGGTCAGACGTTAACTACAGTTCATTGTCTTTGTATTCAAGCTCTGCTCAATGACAGTAAATGCCCTTGCACGCTGAGTCCGAAATGTTCGTGCACATTAAAAAATAAATACATCCTCACATTTTGTATGCATGCATTTTGAGAGGAAAGCATGACCAGTATGAAAAAAAGACAAGAAAAAATACAACATACAAAATGTCGGACTCAGTACAAGGACCTTAAAGCTGAATTGAATTTACCCATGTAAGTATAATTTAGTAAATATTTCGTGATGTAAAGATACATTTCATTGCATCCTTAAATTAACTGTATTTTGTATGGTGACCGGGAGGGGACATGTTCGCTTCACTTAATTTTGTCTTGGCCATGACATAATAACTCGTGAGAACATGATATTATGTTGTGACCACAAGATCATTTTGTCGACACATTATCCTGTTCCCATGATTTAATATTTCGTGGCCATGACAAAACTAAGAACATGTAAAACTGACCCGAACATGTCCCCTCCCAGTCACCATAGTTTTGCGACTTTGGAGCCCCCTACAGTAAAGTGATTAGAATGATATGTCTTAATTACAGTGCTGTACACGTGCATGTGTTGCTGGTGTAAAGCAATCTAATTCTGGGAGTTTCGTAACGATTCACCGAACTTACATACTTCCAGAAAAGACATCTGGAGGAGGGAGCTAGGGAAAGAAACAGTCATTCGCTATCTTAAAAGTGAGAGTACCCTCAGAATGACTTTGAGAATGATACTTTAAGGTAAAAAACTTACATACAGTTGCTTTAAATGCTGTGATGTAATATGTATGGGCTTAAATCGATCATCCACCTTGCTGATATCATCTTCTGTCAAAAAACACATGTTGGTCGACCACTAGAAGAAAAAACTGAGATATTAAAGAGAGCTTATTTGTGTTTTATATGAGTGACTTCTCTCATATTACATTTTCATGTTCATTCATAGCTCAAGAAAAATAAGACACAAATAAGAGCATTTGTTTAATACATTTTGTTTCAGGATTTTTTCTTTTTAATAGACTTTTTATTGAAGATTGTGGTATCGCAGTTTGAGACGTAATTAAAAACTCCAGAGGAGACAGATGTGAGATTACTAGTGTCTTTTTCTCTGGAGAAATATCTGGGAAGCAGAAGGCCAAATAAACTGTTGCCATACTAAATATATCTTGTTTGCAGTCTTTTCTGATGGACATACAGGGAATGCATGATGTCTATTTGAACGTCCTCAATTACTCTCTATGTGTGAACGATACCCAGACTGTCTCAGGGAATGACAAACTGTCATGTCACATTTCATGCTCTGTTAGAGCCGCTGCCAGCATCTTTGAGGAGGAGCGAGAGCCATGATTGAGATCAGATACATAACGAGATACTGTAGGCTGTCAGAATTCTGTCTGTACGCCTGCTGCCGTGCCGTTTTATTATTGAGTTCAGGCCTAACACACTTTTATGGATTGAAATGTGAGAAAAGTAATATAAACTACATTACACTACCATTTAGAAAGCCAAGACGTGCATTTAAACTTAATTACGGTTATATTTATTGCTTGCCACTGGTTTGATTGACATTGCTGATGTATGCACAGGAAACTTTTAAGTATATAATCACATTAGCATACCAATGAACCTTTATTGCAACTTCTCACAATGAGGAATTTGGTACATTTTTATCACAGCTCCTCAATTATTCATTTTCTGTGTTTCAGATTGCATTTGATCTTATTTTTCATAGCAGCTCAGAGAGGCATGTCTGAGCTATGGGAGGGGAAAAAATGAATGTAACCCATTTAGCAGAAGGCAAAATTGGCTGGCATCCTCTGCAGAGAGAGACAAGTTGAATGGCATATTTTAACATTAACTCAGCAGGCATAAGCAAATATGTCTATAGTTGCTCTCAAATGCTTCTTCAGCAAATGTCTTCTATTCAACTTTATTTCATAAAAAAAATGCAGACATATATTATAAGGGAAAGAAGGTAACTGGGTTCATGCAGGGATCATCACTGGCCCTAGAAGCAAACTTCACTCATTTTCACACATTTTATTGTCATTTCACGCTGAATTATTTGTGAGCAACCAGAGTATCAAGTGTTGGTCCTCACACACACACACACACGGCTGTGCATATTTGTGTGAAGTTGCGTAACCCTATTTTGCCACTCGAGCAGATATTTTCTGTGTGTTCCTGTTCTTAATTTAATGATAAAGGGAAAGTGTTTGGATCAATTTCATTTAATGCTTTTGCCAGAGATATTTCTTAAAGCAACAGTGCTTAGCTTTTTCGTCACCTCGGACCCCCAGGGCTTTCCCCGCTGAATTATTCAATCAGTGAGCAGGGAAGCGTGGGTAGCAATAAGTCATTAAAAAAAGACGCCCACTCTCCTCTCTCGTTTTCTACCTGAATGAGTGCTTCACTTTCTGTGTTAGGACTCACTCAAGCAAATGGACCGTTTCTTCTGACCGAGCTGACCCTGAACCCCCCTTCTGCAGTTCCTTACAGCTAGTACACTTCACTGACCGTCGGGCACGGCCTCCTCGCTCCCTTCAGAACTGCAGACAAAGCACTTTCGATTGAAGTGAAGCGCAACAGCCAATGAATCCCTTTGAATTTGGCCACATTAGTGGAGAAAGTCTCTAAAAGTACACTGCAGTGCTTGAAAATGGATCCACAAAGTTGAACTTGTTTAAAGGAGAAGTCTCTTAAAAGCCTGTTATTTTGCCTGTAGAACATAAATGGAAAATAAATCAGGAATAACATCAATCCTGGAACAAGGTGTCTGTGCACCATTTTACATGTTTGACACCAAACAGACCATTATTTGCAGAGGTGTAAAATATTGGAGTAAATGTAACTAATTACTGTACTTGAGTCTCTTTTCGGATACTTTGTAGTTGTACCAATACCAGTATCAAAGATATTAACAACTTTTACCCTCTACTTAACTATATTTTTGAATGAGTATCTGTACACTTTACTGCGCTACATTTGTAATGTACGGTGGCCGAGAAGTGCAAAACAAATCACGATTCTGAAAACAAAATAATAAATTACAAACACAAATGCAAATGCAAATCTAAAAAATAAAGTAACAATTCAGAAAACATTATAACAAGTCAGAAAACACACTGAAAAATTTGAAAACAAAACAAGTCAGAAAACACAATGACAAATCAGACAAACCGGAAGAGGTAGGTATCGTTTGAGACAGCGCCATTGGTTTGGGAATAGATTACTCACCGCTGACTGGACGAGACATCTGTCAATCAAGGTGTACAGGATTATTACAGAATTATTTGAATCTGAAAGCTGAACAATAATACACTGTAAAGGCATAGTCCTTGTAGGGGAGTGGTGCTTTTTGCCAAATGCACTATTTTGATTCTTAAATATTTATTCGTTTGTTTAGAATTGTTTTAATTGCTTGTGTTTTTTCTGGCCAACAGTTTGTTTACTTGTTTGTGTATAATAATTCAACTGTCTTGTGCCTTTCTGGTCAGGAATATGCCTGGGACTTACTGCACAGTTTACAAAATTGCTAAATTTGTCAAAATAACTGGTTTTCATGCATTGGACGTCTTCTGCATTGATGTTTATTCTTTACAAGTCAACTGGTGCCAGAAGTGACTCTGGTCTTTATTCATGGATTCAAGAAAAATGATGATAATGATAATTTTGTAGTCAACTGTTCCTCTGCATTTTGTATTAGTTATTTAATTTCCATGTTCATTGTGAGCTGACTCTTATCTCAACAAGCAACACAAAATGAATGTGCTTTGAAACTGGAATTATCCACTTGTCCAGAAGAAGAACAGCAGAATCAACTGAAGCATGAGCTCCAGTGGAGCAGATAGTATATCATGTGTTGTCGTCTTTTTGATGCGATCGACCCGGGTTCCAACTTGCCTTTTGCCTAACTTTTTTTTAACCCTTTTCAAATCTCATATCGCATCGTAAAGGCATTTATTTTCTATAAAAAATAAGAAATAATTAAAAAGTTGAAAATAAAGTGTCGGGTAGGTTTAGGGTAGGTGTAGGGAGGGCTTTACTGTGCCAATAAGGAGGCATCCATTTTATAATGTGTTATAATTTACACTCAATACATTATTATTGCATACTGCTTCAAATAATGTACTACAAGGTAGTACTTGTAGTGAAACTATGATGTCACTTTGTAGGCAAAAACCTGGAAGCGAGTTTTTTAGATGCATTTTAGCATTTTAGATGTCTCAAACTATACCGACCTCATCCGGTTTGTCTGATTTGTCGTTGTTTTCTGACTTGTTGTTTTGTTTTCGAATTTTTCAGTGTGTTTTCTGACTTGTTATAATGTTTTCTGAATTGTTATTTTGTTTTTAGATTTGCATTTGTAATTTGTTATTTTGTTTTCAGAATCGTGATTTGTTTTGCACTTCTCGGCCACCGTAGTAATGAGTGTTGCAGTTACACATTACATTTTGCATGGTTCCTAGCTTTTCTGCTGCAGTTTGTTTAAGCTACAAAAGATGATATATCGCCATTTACAGGGCACTGAAAGTACTATATCTTGTGCGTTTTTTCCTTACTCGCTCAAACTTGTCAACAAGGCTACTTTAAGTGAATGCGAGTTCCTTAGCAAGTTCCTTAGTTGTGAATCACAGGTGTTTTAGATGACTGCATCCAGTGCACAATAACACATCCAGTGTAAGAAGGCTTTGACTTTTAAATAATTATTTTGTATTTAATTTGTATTTATTTATTTGCAATTTTGAGGTGTTCAGTTTTATTTTGGTTTTAGAAAATAAACGGGATTGGTCTCCTCACAAATCAGCTCTTTCTTGTTTGTGTTTCATGTGCTCTGTGTCTTGTCTTGGAAATGTATGTCACTTCCTGTCTCCCATTGTGTTTTTTGTCAGTTTGTATCTGATCTTGTTAAGCTTATTAGCCTTCTGTATATCTATATATATATATATATATATATATATATCCCTGGTGTTTCTTTAGTTCTTTATGAGTTGTTGAATGTAATGGTTGTCTGTTTACCTGTCATTCTGTTCTTTGTTCCCTCTGGTTTTGGCTTATTGTTTGTTCCAATTTTTCCACAAAATACCTGCACATAGATCCTTGCCTCTGTATGTTTTCCTCAGCTTCTCCACAATGTTACAGTATTTGACTGGCATGTCTCTGACTTGTGTATCTTTGAGCCTATATTTATTATAAGTAAAATACATAAGTACTGTTAAAATCAGATACTCTAATACTTTTACTCAAGTTGTTTTGGAATTGGTGACGTATAACTTGCAGTGGAGTAAATTTCACTGTAAAGGTATCTGTACTTTTACTCAAGTATGGTTTTTAGTTACTCTTTACACCTCTGATTATTTGACCACTTCTATTTACATGCTTCTATTTACATGCTTCTAATTACATGCAATTTTTTTAATTTAATTGTATTTTATTTTTCAGGGGAGAACAAGTCATATTGGTCCAACTACCATGCAGGAATAAAAATAAAATAAAATCAAAGGACATCGAAGACCGCTGTAGACCCTCATGATTGTGTCTAGGTTAGTATTACTCTCTTACAATATTACACAATTTGACTTTTTGTCCTGAAAATGTTAGATATCCTTATATATATTAAAACCTCAATATTTATGAATTATAATTCATGATATTTGTAAAAATATATAAATTAAATTAATAAATGAATGAATATGCTTATTTTGCAACAGTAAATACATTTATAATGTTACATAAGTTTTTGGTCAAACTTAAATCCTTTATGTACAATGCATTATAAAAGCAGTTATAATACATTAATTATGTTTTTTAATGCACCTTATAATTCATTGTAAAATCTCATGAATAATTGTAATCACAGTTAATACATTATAACACTTATCACTTCATTGAAACACTTTGCAATTAAAATTTTGCTATTATTATTTATGACAAGATATAATGCATAACAACATGCATTATGAATAAATATAATGCTTTATAACCAGGGGCGTCATGCACTTATTATTTTTGAGGGGGCACAGGGGTGGGTGGGGGTGTTAACACACTAGCAGGCTAATGTTTTATTTAATTTTTCTTTTTTTAGGCTATTCAAAATATTCCCAGTAATTACCTGTAAGTAAATGCATTTTGCACCTTTATATATCATGTTAGTTAATCTATAAGGTGCGATGGGCAAATTAGCATAATGTTCTATTAGGGTCCTTTCATGGAAATGTCAAATTTTCTGTCCCTAGCCTTTACAGAAATATTACACTTGAAAAACATTTTAGGGTTATGATTTCTTCATATTTTAAAATGAAACAATATGTTATTTGAACAATTACATCTCCTTGTATGTGGCAATAATATTTTTTATTTAATTAGATAGAATTTCAAGTACCACAATACTGCTTGGCCCAACAGCCATGTACAGAGGAAAAGTGCTTTATTTTGCGGTCCAAAACAGCAGTTTCTACCATTTAAAATACAATAATGGATTCATAAATATTCATAAGATGTAAATGACATTTCATTCAAAGCTTTTAGTTCACTTTCAGTCGGTCACTCCGAGTCACGTTGGATGACCGACGAAATTGGGATCTCGCTAGAGAGACCTATCTATTTCGAGTGTAACTAAACGAGCCAATGGACATTGGTATGCGATCGTTGCATCCAGCTGCTGCTGACAGGCACACCAGGAGTGTGCGGTGGCCAGCTCTTCTGCGTGCTTCAGCACTAAAAGAGCATTTCTCTAAAAGAGCAACACGGGTGATCGCATCTTTTTAAAGATGTCTTATGACCCGTGCATTTCTGGATGTGATCGTTATCTGGCGCTCAAGATTGCTGCCTCACGTGCCTGGGCATTCAGCACGCTGAGGAAACTTTCATGGATGGTTCATGTTCTCGGAGTTGCATATAGACTCCACGATGTCAAACATGTCCTTCTGCCTCTGTCGCGATCTGGCATTCGTCCCGGCACCCGGGAAAAAAGGAAAAGGGCAGTGGTGATTTGAGGATTCGGTGAGGGCTTCCCCAAGTGGAGTTCCTCACCCCTCAAGCACTACGCAAACTGATAGGGGTACCGTTGGATCAGACTGGGACCTCTGCAGAGTGAGGATCACCACCCGTTTCCTTCGGTGCTCCCCCTGACAGCATCGGAGGGCAAGCTCTCTCCGGGGATGACGACTCGGCTGCATTGCCCCCTCCGGGTGTGGTAGCATTGTCCGAACCAGACCTAGAGATGACGGCTATGCTTTCCCGGGCTGCCGAGAATGTCGGGCTCGTGGAATCCAAAATAAAAAGTATATTCCACCGCGTCCCAACTCTTCGAGGCTGGACGAGTGGTTTCTCGGTGGAGATCGTGCTGGTTCTCATCGCCCCCCTCTGGTGCCATTCTCCCGGAAGTGTATGAGGAGCTTACAAGATCGTGGAAGGCACCTTTCACTGCCCGAAACAAATCTTGGAGCTCCTCCCCCCTCACCACCCTCGATGGTGGAGCAGCTTTGTACACGGGCATCCCTTCAGTGGAGCGGTCTGTGGCCATGCAACTGTGTCCAAACAGCCGCTACCACTCTGCAGGGTGATCCGTGTCTCCCCTCACGGGCCTGTTTGTAATCGTCAGGTCTAACTGGTAGTGCTTATAGAGCCTGTGGGGAGGCGGCTTCTGCCCTCCGCACCATGGCGTTACTGCAGGTCTACCAGGCCAAAGCACTGAAAGACCTGCACGAGGGTGGTCACAACCTGGCGGTTTACATGAACTGCATGCTGCAACGGACCTCGCGCTTCGAGCGACAAAGGTGACCGCTCAGTCTCTGGGTTGTGCGATGTAGTGGTCCAGGAGCACCATCTCTGGCTGTGTCTCACTGACATGGAGCAGAAGAAGGTACAGTTCCCTAATGCTTTCTTTGGCGATGCTGTCAAGAGCTTTGCCCAGCAGTTCTTGCCAGCACAGGCAGACTGAGGTGATCAGACAGCCCCTCAGCCTGCTCGTCGCTGTGGGGCCCCCCTACGGCTGCCCCCGCTCCCACGATGTCGCAGCAGCCTTTCAAAAGAGCCAGGCAGTGTAGTAGAGCCAGTCGCAGGCAGGACGCCCAGCCCGTCCAGGCCCCCACCAAATGTGGTGGTAAGTGCAGGTGCAAGAGGCCCTGAGACGGGCGACCTAGAGATCGAGGGGACTGCTCGTCGGAGATGGTGAGTCACCTCTCCCTCCCGGAGGAGGGCAGGGTGGAGAATCTTGTTGTTTTGTTACCCAAAAACATCAGTAAAGGAGCGGTTTCTCAGTCTCTGGGTCTCAAGAGGAGGACCGTGGTTAACCTGCATCACTGGATCGCTTCCCTCCTCCTCTTTCGCCAGCAGGCAGCAGTGGGTTGCCCAAGAGCACTCCTCCTGCCCATTCGTGGAACCAGGTAAGGGCTGTAGCACTCGAGTCCCCACTTCAAGTCGTCACACGCCAGGCTGTCACAAGCCTCAAGCCGGGTTCCTGTGTTCCTCCTGCACGAAGAGGAATCAGGTGAGTGTTACGCTGCACACCTAGACCCCGCCCCCTGCCATCACAGGCCAGGCCATCACAGGCCCCGGGCCGGGTCCCTGTGTTCCACCTCACTGCCCCACCATTGATACGTCGGTGACCCTGTTGGTGCCACTGGCACGGTCTCTTTGAGCCTGGCTAGCGCTCCCCAGTCCATCTCGGTGGCTCCAATGGACCATCAGACTCGGCTACGTGAGTCAGGTCACCCGGCGTCCCCCCAAGTTCAGGGGCATCCGGTTCACTTCAGTCAAGGCCGTCGATGTCCCTGTCTTGCATGCGGAAATCGCAATTCTGCTGGCGAAGGATGCAATAGAGCCGGTCCCTCCAGCCGATATGGGGTCGGGTTTTTCAGCCCTTACTTCATTGTGCCCATGCAAAGTGATGGGTTACGATGATCTTGGATCTGCAAGTTTTGAACCGTGCACTTCACAAGCTGCCATTCAAGATGTTGAAGCAGAAATGCATTTTCGGGTGGGTCCATCCCCTAGATTGGTTTGCAGCGATCGACCTGAAGGACGCATACTTTCATGTCTCGATCCTCTCGCAACACAGGCCATTCCTGCAATTTGCATTCGAGGGTGCGGAGGCGGAAATGGAATCCTGTTCGTCCCACCAGGAGGACCCCCGGAGATGTTCGATCATCCTTTTTGCAACAAGGGTTGGAGCATAGGCTGTCCCCCTCCACCCTTAAGGTTTATGTTGCCGCTATTTCTGTTCACCACGACCCCGTAGATGGGAAGTCGGTGGGGAAGCACAATCGGGTTGTCAGGTTTCTTAGAGGGGCCAGTAGGTTGAATCCTCCTAGGCCCCCCTCCCTACCCTCTTGGGATTTGGCATTGGTGCTAAGAGCCTTACTAACTGCCTCCTTGAGCCTTTGCAGTCAGTTGAGTTGAAGTTTCGGTCTATGAAAACCCTACTCCTGACTGCGTTGGCCTCGATCAAGAGGGTGAGGGACCTGCAGGCATTTTCGGTCAATGATTCGTGCCTTGAGTTTAGGCCGGCTGACTCCAGTGCAACACTGAGGCCCCGGCCCGGCTATGTGCCCAAGGTTCCTACCACTCCCTTCAGGGACAAGGTAGTGAACCAGCAAGCGCTGCCCCTGGAGGAGGCAGACCCAGCCGTAGCTTTGTCTGTCCGGTACGCGCAATGCGACAGTACATGGATAGAACTCAGAGCTTCAGGACCTCAGAACAGCTCTTTGTCTGTTATGGGGGACAGCAGAAGGGGAAGGCTGTCTCCAAGCAGAGGATGGCCCACTGGATAGTGGATGCTATCACCTTGGCCTATGAAGCACAAGGTGTGCCCTGCCTGCCCAGGTTGCATGCTCACTCCACTAGGGGTGTTGCATCGTCCTGGGCGCTGGCTCGTGGTGCCTCGCTAGCATCTGTAGACCTGAGACATCTGTAGAGACATCTGTAGAGCAGATCCGGCAATCCGGCGTCCAGACGTGGTGGAACGTCCGGCGCCAGGCCTTTCAGCCAATTAATTCTTGAAATCTGGTGTGAGGCTAGTGCCCATTAGAGTGACCCTGTTGGGATCCCATGTGTGTTTACCATGGTATTCCTATTAGAGCCGTGTTTCCCCTGGCAGACCACGTTCTGACGTCTCTAATGATGTAGCCTGAGCCATCTCAGAGACTTCCATGTGCAATAGGGCCCAACGGGGTTACTTCACATAAGTAAATGTCACTTAACCCCCTCTGGGAGGAGGTGAGTCAGCAGTGTGCCTCTTCCAAGCAGAAGGGACGTCTTACATATGTAACCGAGACGTTAAACTCACTGGTGTGACCATCTTTATTGTTAGGGAATAAAAAAAAAAAAGAGGAAAAACTAGAATACTAATTAAACTACTTGATTTAATGAGTATACCATGATTGACAAAATGTTGTTTGATACCTTGCTAAAGCCATTTTTTTAATTCATTTTTTTCATGAAAATTGAAAAATGTACTGACCTTACCTATGGGTTAATAAATGCACCAAAAATAAAACGTTTTTTTGTAATTTATGTATATTCATACAATCAAAAGGTAATCTAATAATGTGGTCTAATTTTAAATGTTAGAAAAATAAATACATTTTAAGACATTGCCATAGCAAAAGTGGATATTTCTGTAGAATGACACATTAACTATGCATAAAATCCATATTTATTATTTTATTTTTTACTTATGTACCACGTATGGGGGTCATGCCTTAAAATATTTTTAAATTACTGACTTAATTTAACGTGAATTATTATAAAAAAAAATTTACGTTGTAAGTTACTAATTATAACAATTTCATTGTACAGAAGCACAGCAAAGGATATTTACATTACATTATCAAAGAACATTATAATTTAATTATCAAGACTTTCATCTCAAAAACTCCCATTATAATTGCTGGAGCTGTTTGAATTGTGAAATGGATATCTTACGTCATACGCACTTCTGCACTTTGTTGTTTCTGGTGAGAGAATTCACGAAAGAATTTAGTCTGCGACACCTGACTCATTTGAATGCCTCTGATTGGTCATTGCATTCATAAAAACAACAGAATCGTCTGTGATTGGTTATAATGCACAGAGCTGTTCAAACGTGTCTGTCTCTGGCTCAGTGCCAGCGAACGCAGATTTGAATTTAGCAGCTGATGATTTGACGCACTGAACGTTCTAATCATGAACGATACAACGTTTCGTTTGTTATATTTGATTGTGTCAAATATAACAAATATTACTCGGCTATGTTTTGTCTTTTGGACGCTGCTTTCAAAATCCACTTGGCTCAAAAATCTGAGGGGGCTCGTGTCCACTTTGAATGGGCATGACGCCTCTGTTTATAGCCTAAACCTTTATAATGCACTATATAGCCTCCTCCTTTGCATGATGCTAATCTGGGGTGATTGGTCTGATTGGTATCATTTTCATGTCATCATGCCTGTAATGCCTGATAAAGCAGAGTTTGTGAGCAGTGCTACTTTGTGTACAGCGTTACAGGGAAAGCACTATTTTTATCGCTACAGAAAAGCACCTAGTGGCAAAGAATGAATTTTCATTTTCATTCAGACCAACGCAAAAAGACCAAGTGGGCGGGCAATATGCTAATGTTTCATGTTGATGTCAATATGAAACGGCTTGGGATTCGTTTTAAAAACGACTCGTTTCAGAGTCGACTCTTTCTTTTGATAGACAATAACTTTATACACGGTGCACTTTCAGATTTAAATCTTTGCAGGATGTTTTAATTCACTAAGAGCTGTGTTACACTACATGAAAGGTCATTTACAAAAATCCATAATAGGGGCACTTTAAGTAAAGTATGACCAAGTTTTCTTTTTCAGAATCTTTTGTACTATTCATCAAATAAACATAATTTTTTTTATTATGGTTTCCACATAAATATGAAGCAGCAAAGCTTATTTTAAAAGTGATAATGAAGAAATATTTATTAAACACTGAATCAGCATATTAGTAATTGCTGCTGCAAATTCAGTTTTGCATCACAAGAATAAATTACATTTTAAAATACATCAAAATAGGAAACAGTTAGTTTAAATTGTAATAATATTTCACATTTATTTATTTATTTCTTATCAGGAGAATTCTTTCAAAAATTTGGAAAAATCTTCATCCCCATCCCTAAACTTTTTAATATATAAATATATGAAATATCTGGGTTTTATCTCTACGCTAGCCTGTCGTCGTTTTGTCCATAATTTTGGATTAAAGCATCTGCTAAATGTATTAATTTAGTATATTTTTAACACGGTTACACCACATGACATTTTTTATTTCATTAAAGTTTCTAAGAATTGTACATTTTATTTATCATGGATTTGATTTTGCGCAGTTGAGGCAAATAGCAACTTAAATTATGGTCTGTTCCTCACATGAATGTGGCTTCCGAAGACTTGGAACAAAGTCTTTTTTTATGGTGCTTTTAGCCTTTTTTTTGCGTCGGACAGATGTCATTGTATGGACACATATCTGTGTGAAGATTCTTCAGATTCTCCTTGTGTGTTCCACAGCATAAGGTTTGGTTGAGGGCGAGTACATTTGGGTGAACTGTCCCTTTAAAAGAGTTTGTCAGACAGCAAACTTATGCTTGATGGCAGTGTGCAGCCATGCACTGTGCACCTCCTACTGATACTTTTCCAAGACAGTAGAAATGATTTATTACACAGCAACTGCAAATGCAAGAGGATTCGAGGCAGTTAAGGACACCAGCACAACAAGGCCAATAGTGCTGTGAGTTTGAGAAAACACAGGAAGAGTCTCAAGAGGCGCATTGATGTAGTTGAATTAGGTCAAATGTCAGCTGATAGCTCATGTGTGCACATACACTCATGTCAGCTCCACATTTATTGACCAATGAGCACTTGCCACTGATACGATGAGTGGACTAAATGGGCCCAACAGATATTAAATCCGTCCCTGCTAGGGAGGGGCTAGCAGGTGCTTCAGCTCCCCCAAGAAAGACCAAAGCAGCCCCATAGCACCCCCAAATATTTTTTTTCTGGAAGCAATTTTATACAGCCTATATTGCAATAAATAAATAATTTAAAACAACAAATAAAATAAAAACATTTGACTCATTACGTATGCGTATCATATATGTGACGTGATGGGTCACGTGAATTAGCTACGCTGTCGCGCTTTTTATAAAATAAAAAATGGAGCGGTTCCTTCTGCCAAGTAAGAACCTTCTGCGGTTCCTTCTCGTAATTGTAGTTTAGTTCCTAGTGAAAATGAGGACATAAATGTAAATTTGCCCGATGTTGAGAACGTTTCAGATGTTGATTCTGAAACGGAGTCCGCTGACGCGTTTGCCGCGGATGCAGAGACTGCAGCTAGTACAACTTCAAGTTGATATTTCCACAGTGCTATGGGTGCATTTTGATATTGCCCTTGACTGAAATTCTGAAATGTTGTTCAATGAATGTCAATATGCAAAATATTCAAGAATATTTGATTGAATGCTGAATATTGTGCTTGTTTAATTTAATAAAATAAAATATCTTAAATTGTGATTAATAAAATAATTTAATATAAAAAATTGAGTAGCCAAGTTTTGCTCATATTTATTGATAGTAGACCGATTAATAATGTGTGTGTGTGTGTAGATAGATAGATAGATAGATAGATAGATGGATATAGATAGATACATAGATAACAAAAGATTGGCTTTTTACTCCTTAAATAAAACGTTAAAACAGGTCTATAATTATACAATGAATTATAGACCTATTATTAACACTGCAGTCATCAATAAAAATCAAGGAAATAATAAGCTTTAGCCTATTTTAAGCACCGACTTTAAAAAAACAACCTGTTTAACACGAAATAGCTGCGTTTCTTCTCTTTTTTCACTATGTACAGGCCACGAGAAATATTAAGGGAATAAATTAAAACAGCTAGGTATACCGAAGTAGATTCGTCTCTGAGAGAATATGCGGCGTCAAATGCCGAAAGCTTCGTCATTACTCCGTTATTCCGTTTTTACTTTCACTTTCTCTAATTTACTGAGATTAAGACGTTCACCGGCATACCTCTTGCGCAACATTTTCACGTTGCTGATGTAATATCCATTGGCTCGCCTTCACGGTTTAAAACAGAAATATTTCCAAGTTTGCGACATTAACATATATATATATTAGTGGTGGGCCGTTATCGGCGTTAACGTGCTGCGTTAACGCGAGACTCTTATCGGCGATAAAAAATATCGCCGTTAATCTATTCTCAAAGTTGGTTTGGGAGCTGGGTCTATACTACGAAGCTATGATGACTTTCACCCTGATATTTT
This sequence comes from Gymnocypris eckloni scoliostomus, assembly GCA_027564155.1. Lineage (NCBI taxonomy): Eukaryota > Metazoa > Chordata > Actinopteri > Cypriniformes > Cyprinidae > Gymnocypris > Gymnocypris eckloni. The sequence continues at coordinate 31,789,735 of CM050416.1, forward strand.
AGCGGATGTATACCTAGCGAATTGCACTGTAGGGGCGAGAACGAGTCTTCGAACTAGAGGCTCACAGTCCGTGATGGACAGATTGTTAACGGCTGGTCTGTGTGGTAATACACTCGGCAGGACATCCAAACGCCACCTATCATTCATCAACCTCAAATATGGCTTTTCCTCTGAAAGATGTATGTAGTAGCAACTTTACATGGCCGCTCAATATGATGTTAACCTAGAGAAATGTGCGCTATTGAAGTGTTTGTGTGGAAGCGTTTGCGCAGGACAGGCTCCGCGCCTCACTTGCTCTTAAAATCTCTCCGTCATTCTTCGTCATACAGATAAAAGTAGCCTAATACATCTTTCGAATCTGTAAAGACTCTACGTTTATTTGTGTGCACTCAGAATAACAACGAAACGTTGCGCTTTTAAGCAAACAGGATGCGCTTTAGGTCTCATGTGAACTTGAGAATTCACTCCCGTGTCACCCTCTGCTTCGAACCTGTGTGTATGCCTAACGTTACTGTGAAATTACCACATCAGACGTGACGTGCTAACATGGATGCAGCTATGAAGCCGCCGGGTTTGCTTCCCAATGGAAACTGTAAACAGTTCATCACGACCTCTTATGTAGGCCTACAGTTCAAAATTCATGTTTAACTGAATAAACAGTTAGTAAACACAAGTACATCTTATTGAACATAGTTTATTTTCATCACCAATTATCATAGTAGAACAGCTTTCTCAAGCAGCTTGTGATTCATTTTGGAAACAGGAGATGAGCCCTGGTCTAATGCGCCACCTGGCTTGAGAAACCCGTTCTCAAAAACTTACTTTTAGTCATTATTTGGGTAGCACATATTCTGAATGCCTTCGCAGAATTCAAATGAGCCATTTTAATCTAGATTAATCTAGATTAAAAAAATTAATCTATGCCCACCCCTAATATATATACAATTGCGCAGCTCCCCTGGTCAGTGATCTAGCACCCCCTCAGCACCTGCCTTCAAAATTCGCTGGCGCCGCCCCTGCTGGTAACCAAGCACATTCCCCTCCGCCGTGTGAAGTAAGCAAGATATTTTCAGTTAGCGAGTTTTAGGTTGCTAAGTGACAACTTGCTAAAGTGTTTGCAGGTAGAGAGACTCTCTCAAATCGAAAACTCACAGCAGGACCTGCAGCGCTGGAGTTACAAGCTGATTCATTCCCTTTATTCCTCTGTTGCTGTACTGTGGACTCTATCTGATCTATAAGAGGTTGCAGAGTTGACCTTCTCTCGCATTTCTATTAACTTCCTTTCCTCGCTATGGAGGAATCAGTCTATCGCCCGGCTGAGATGTTTTTACACATTTTCAATGTGGAGGTTGGCAGTGTAGATGCAACATATACCGTGTCCAAGGAAGCTTTAGGGTTTTTATTTCCTGTGAAAGGTTGTTTGTTCACTTCAGTTAAGTCACATGTAAATGGATGCTGAGCTGTAAGTAGTTGACTGCTGGCTCACATCCATCTGTACCCGAGTAGTATACATATCAGGAAAAATATCTGTTTTAAGTTTTTTTGTGTGGCATAAATATGTTTAGATTTGACTCACAATGGCAGGGTATAGTGTTTTATGGACGTTTGCTTTTTTTATTAAATGCTGATTCTGAGGCACAGCTGCAGATTGACGACGGGAAAAGTTTGTAGATCGACCGACGTCAAAAATAAACCAGTGTTACTGAGGTACTATTATAGTTTTCATGATTTTGTATTAGTTTTAATATTTTACATTTTGTTCAATTTTTTTGTAATTTTAATTTGTCTATATGGTTTTCTTGGTATTATTTCAGTTTTAGTAATTTTAGTACATTGTTAAAATAAATAATTAATAATATGAAAAATGTTGCATTGGCAGATTTTTTTACTGCTTTTTATTTTATTTATTTTATATTAGGTTAGTTTGGTATTTAAGCTAAAGTTTATTTTGTTTCAAGTAACTAATTTGTTTTATGGTTTTATTTTCATTTTTAGTTAACTAAAACAATCCTGAAATAGTGAAAAATGTGCAGAGGCAAAAATAGAGCTTATCATTGTATGTTTCATGTTTCCTCGGGGACCCAACAGTTTAAAATGTATAAATATTAGGATAAAACATAGTTTAATAATGAATAAATATAAATAATATTGCTAATAGCTTAAAGGGCCAGTTCACCCCAAAAATGTAATTGTTATCATTTACTCAACCACATGTCTTTCCAAACCCGTATGGCTTTTGTTTTTCTGCTGAGCCAAAAATAAGATATTTTAAAGAATGTGGGGAACCAAACTTCCATAATATGAAAGTCAATGGCTACCAGCAATTGTTTGGTCACACATATTCTTCTTATTATCTTCTTTTGTGTTTGCACCAGTAGCCTCAAGGTTAGCGCTCTGACATATAGCGTAAGTGCAGTTGTGGTGAGTTGAGTTCGATTCCCTCGATTCTCTCTGCCGTTTACTGTCCTATCGCATTAAAGGCATTATAAAAGCCCATATATTATTTTGTGTTCAACAGGATAAAGTAAGTCATTAAGGTTTGGAACGACTTGAACATGAGTGAATTATGACAAAATCTTAATTCATTGGTGAGCTGTTTCTTTAAGTACGTCAACGCTCAAGAGGTACGTAAAGTAAAGAATTTAATTTAATTGAGAAATCAAGTTGTATCCCCAGCACAGCGGCCTCAGATGATTGGATGGGCAACTTTAAATAACTGTAATGGAAACATATGTGGTACACACTTGAATAGTTTCAGCAGAGTTTGAGGTTTGTCCTCTATTGTATGAATTCTGCTCACCGTCCACGGATTAGAGCAGCAGCTTCGACAGACTTGTACAACGGCCAAATCCACTTCAATTTTCATCTTTTTGCACATATTCCAACATTCTTGCCTCATGTTTTCATCCCCAGTGCCTGTAGAGCAATCTCTCAGTCAATTACACTAACTTGATTACATCTGTTCAACCGTAAGCCACTCTGTTCTATCTCTCTGTTCTTCATAGGAAAACTAACAGAAGAAAAGGCTCCTAATAATTGCTTGTGTTCCTGGAGTTAGGCAGCAAGCCTTACAAATCACTGTTTCTCAGTCGTCGCAGCATTTTACAGTAATGTTGAAATTTTCTTCAAACGGCAATTTTTTTTTTTTTTTTGGGGTGTTTCAGTAAAACAAACTCAAAGGCACAGGCTGTCTTGTAATTGTCTCACTTATTTCTGTTCAGTGCATTTTAAAGAAGTAATCATAAGATATTTCATATCCTCATTATTCTGTATCTGATTAAAAAGTCCACTAAATCTGATTAAAAAGTCCACTAAAAATATCAAGGCAATTAAAATAATATCTAATGCAATCATATATTTAAATATATTAAGTACAATAACAGTATTTGAACAAACATGTCAAATAGGTTAAATAAATAAATGAATTAAAACAAAAATGAACTACATGTCTTCATATTACGAACTTCCGTATCATATATTACTTAACATCATATGCAGTTTATGCAAGTACGTTTAACTTGTTTTCAGGATTTTGGACATTATTAGTGTGAAATAAGACAAAACTAATGATTAAGAAAATTATGAAACTGTAAAACAAACTTGTTTTGTCAAGAGAAACTCTACATATCTCTATACATGAACAATTTCTATTGACTGAGAAACATTATCATCATTTGTTCATGTTCATGAATGATGGCTTTATACCAGCTGCTTTCTGCATCTAAGATCTTCTGCTTACACTCCCACTACGGATTATGACTTTTCCCCTTAGCTTCTCACTTCCTGCTTTCTGGTCTGATTGATTATCCGTTCTTTTCCGGGCTCAGGATGCTGACTAGAGAATAGGAGGAGGAAAATAGAAGGACACGCTCTCCTCATTTACCTCTTTTCCTCGAGGGGAGAAACATTACTGGACTTAACAAGCAGTGTAATAGAGCACTCAGGCTTTATTGTGTTTTCCACTGTCAGCACTTTCTCCTGTTAGCACTGCATTTATGCATTTGTCCGCGTTTAGCTACACTTACTGTCCATCTCTCCTCCCATCTACTTGGGCGAATACACTAATAAGCGGTGGAACTTTTGCACAAGAACCTTTCTTTTTCACTAAGCTGCATCCCTAAGTGCAATGGTGGAGTGATGTAAGGTCGTTGCAGGGAAATACACCAGATCACAGTAGTCTGCGGCATCCTCCACAGCACTTACATCAGGCATTATGCCATGCAAATTCCATTCAGATTTTGTGGGGAGTTTGCTGTGTGCTGCAGTTTGCATAATTACTTTGGTGAATCAGCTGCTGAAACAAAGCAGACAATGCATGCAAATCAACAGACATATCAACACTGCACAAATATTTTTATTTGGTCAGTATCTTATATATATATATATACTGTAAAATCAGAGAAAGATACTGACCAGATTTTTTATAAAATATATTATAAAATATTATATAAAAGATATATAAAGTATCTTATGCTCACCAAGGCTGCTTTCGTTTTATCAAAAACAAAGTAATTAAAGAAATATAATATTCCAACATATCAAATATTCTGTATTCTAGTATATTTTAAAAGGTCTTCAGTGTCACATGATCCTTCAAAAATCATTTAATATGCTGATTTGCCGCTCAAGAAAAACAATATTATTATGAATGTTGAAAACAGTTTTGGCTGCTTAACATTTTTGTGTAAATATTACATATTTTTATGATAAACTATCATTCAAAAGTTTGGGGAAGTATAGGATTTTATAAAAGATAGATAATTTTTTTTACAACTGTAAGTCAGTAAATAAATAAAACTAAACTAAGAAAAACTATTTCAAATAAATACTGTTCTTTTGAACTTTTTATTTATCAAAGAATCTAGAACACATGTCTATCAATATATTAAGCAACTGTTTTTAAGATGTATTATAATAATTAGAAATGTTTCTTGAACAGCAAATCAGCATATTAGAATGATTTCTGAAGGATCATTTGACACCGGGGTAATGATGATGAAAATACAGCCTTGCATCACAAAAATAAATTACATTTAAAAATATGTTCAATTGAAAACCGTTACTTTAAATTAATAATAAATGTAAAAATAAATGTAGCCATGGGGAGTGTAAGATATTTACATATACTAAGTAGCCAGAGTACTAACATTATACATACATGCATACATATATACATAATATTATACATACATACATACATATATACATAATATTATACATACATGCATACATACATAAATACATAATATTATACATGCATACATATATACATAATATTATACATACATACATGCATACATATATACATAATATTATACATACATACATGCATACATATATACATAATATTATACATACATGCATACATATATACATAATATTATACATACATACATGCATACATAATATTATACATACATGCATACATATATACATAATATTATACATACATGCATACATATATACATAATATTATACATACATACATGCATACATAATATTATACATACATGCATACTAATATATATATACATACATGCATACATATATACATAATATTATACATACATACATGCATACATATATACATAATATTATACATACATACATGCATACATATATACATAATATTATACATACATACATGCATACATAAATACATAATATTATACATGCATACATATATACATAATATTATACATACATGCATACATATATACATAATATTATACATACATACATGCATACATAAATACATAATATTATACATGCATACATATATACATAATATTATAAATGTTGGCTGATATTCTCTGCATTGGACTGGAGCTTTGTGAAAGACTGGGTCGAGTTCTTCGGTTCCTAACAAAGGAGTTAATTAAGCAGGGTTAATTAATGCATAGTGAATAAAGTCGGTTTGTGTTGATAAGATGCTTCTGAAGAGGAAGAGGATTTAGGAGTGCCATGAAATGGAACAGGAGCAGAAGGAAGGACAGAGAGGACAAAGTAATGGAGGTTGAGAGAGAGTGAGAATGCAGATGCCCTTTGCACTTCACTGATAAGACTCAAGCTGACTTTCTTTTGTCCCTTACTGTCACTGTTCTCTTTTAAAAATTACGGTTTAAAAAAAAACAACTTTATCTTGTATTTTTGGGTGGATGTCACCCTTGCACATATTATTGTGACAAACAAGCAATCTTTCATTATTCATGTAGGGCATATTTCAGCAAAATAAGGTTGTTATTATTAGTAGTACTTTAATAGCAGTAAATCCATCCATCCATCCATATTTTGGCAGATAGATAGATAGATAGATAGATAGATAGATAGATAGATAGATAGATAGATAGATAGATAGATAGATAGATAGATAGATAGATAGATAGATAGATGACATCCAATGTGTTACTGTCTCTGGTGGGACATGTAATGTGCTGTCTGTATTTTGGCAGTTCACACAGAAGGGATTTGCTTTATTAAGTCCCCGAGAATGATTAAAACAGAGTCCGGGTGTTTTGTTCTGTCTGTGATCAGATCAGCGAGTTTCTGTAAAGCTGAGCTCACGTGCGCTTGCGGAGGAATGTAGACACTCACGAGAATGAAAGAACAAATCTCCCGCGGCGAGTAGAACGGCTTGCAGTTAATGAAGAGCGTTTCTAGATCTGAACAGCACATCTTCTTTAACACAGTTACGTCTGTACACCACCTTTCATTGATGTAAAAGCACGTCCCGCTGCCATGCGATTTCCCCATTGATTCCTCGTTGCGATCTGCTCTGATCAGCTGGAAATTCGGCAGATGTAATGCGCTGTCCGGTATTGCGTCATTCAGCCATGTTTCCATGAAACACAGAGCAGCAAATTTGGAAGAATTCTTATTAGTCCGGGAGAGCAGAAGAAGTTTGTCCGTTTTATTAGGTAGAGAGTGGATATTCAAAGTTTCACGAGCGCACCGGCACGCTTCCCCCATCTGCGAGTCCTGTAGCGTCTAAACAGCACCGCAGCTACACCGACTACAGTGTCCAGCAAAATGTCCAAATAATCAAAACCCGGTAAAAGATTTTGTGGTGTGTTCTGCCGAATGTTCAGCAGGTCATCCCTGGTAAAACTGATCATGTTTGAGAAACAAAAACAGGAAAAACAAACAAAAAAATGAAAAACACTGAAGAGCAAATCACTGTAGCCTCCACGAGCGGCGCATCTCAGATTTAGGACTATCTGATCACTGTTTGGTTCATCTCATACCAACCTACAGGCAGAAATGAAAATCAGCTAAACCTGTATTAGGAACTGTTAAAAGATGGACTAATGAAGCGGAGCAAGATTTAAAAGCTTGTTTTAACCTCAGCAATTGGACTTGTTTTTAGGCTGCTGCAAACGATCTGGACGAGCTCACAAACACTGTAACATCTTATATCAGTTTCTGTGAGGATATGTGCATTCCTACCAGGACTCGTTTAACCTAAAACAATGACAAACCATGGTTCACTGCAAAACTCAGACAGCTCTGTCAGGCCAAAGAAGATGCTTGCAGAAAGGGGGGTATATTCTTGTATAAACAGGCCAAATACACACAGGAAAAGGAGATCAGAGTGTCAAAGAGGAATTATTTCTGATAAGCTAAGGAACAAATTATCTTCCAGTGATTCCTCTTCAGTGTGGAAAGGTGTGAAAGACATTACAAATTACAAGACACCGTACCCCACCACTCTGGAGAATCAACAACTGGCAGACAATTTTAATGAGTTTTACTGTAGATTTGGAAAAACAACTCCCACCCGCCCTGAACACCCCTCCACACAACCATTAACACCTCCAGCAACCCCCTCCCCCCACACCTGCACTGGGAATAAGAGAAGATGACATGCACCAGGTCTTCAGAGAGAACAAAAGAAGGAAAGCACCAGGACCATACAGTTTGTCACCAGACTGCCTTAAAACCTGTATTGACCAGCTGGCCCCCATCTTTACACAGACTTTCAACAAGTCCGAAGTCCCCACATGCTTCAAATTCTCCACCATCATCCCTGTCCCAAAGAAACCCAAAATTACTGGACTTATTGACTACAGACCTGTGGCTCTAACATATGTAGTTGTTAAATGATTTGAATGACTGGTTTTGGCTTATCTGAAGACCTTTACTGGACCCCTGCAGTTTTCCTACAGAGCAAACAGGTCTGTGGATGATGCAGTCAACATGGGACTGCACTTCATCCTGCCGCATCTGGACAGACCAGGGACTTATGTGAGGATCCTGTTTGTAGACTTCAGCTCCGCTTTTAACACCATCATAACGGACACCCTTCAGAATAAACTGACACAGCTCTCCGTCCCCACCGCCGTCTTCCAGTGGATCACCAGCTTCATGACAGACAGACAGCAGGTAGTGAGTCTGGGACATTCTCATCTAGCACCCATACTATCAGCACTGGAGCTCCTCAGGGCTGTGTTCTCTCCCCACTGCTCTTCTCTCTCTACACGAATGACTGCACATCTAAAGACCCCTCTGTCAAGCTCCTGAAATTTTCAGATGACACCACACTGATCAACCACATTCAGGATGGTGATCACCACACATACTTATTTTTTCATCTCAAATTTGCACATCAGGTCTGTACACATAATTGTCTGTATTGTGCATTGTGTTTTTGCCATTTTGCACATTGCCTATTTGTATATTTTTATATTGTTCTTTTGTTGTCTGTGTCCTGTCCTGTTGCTCTGAGGAGCTTCTGTCTCTATAACAAAGTCCTTGTATGTGTACACATACCTGGCCAATAAAGCTCATTCTGATTCTGATTCTATCTATCTAATGTATTTTTATAATAATTGTTTTTTAATTATTTGCAATATATTTTATCTTGCTTTAATTTACAATGTTGCTTTAAATTAACAAGTTGTCTAAAATGTAAACAATAAGTTGCATGTTTTTCTTTTAAAATACTTTTGAAAAATGATAAATTTTGACTATCACATAAAAATGTCCTAAATTATTTCTATATTGTGTTTCACAGAAACATACAACATGACACAAGTTTGGAATGGCATGATGGTGAGTAAATTATGCCAGAAGTTTGATCTTTAGTTGAACTATGAGAGTTTACACTGAATGAAGAGATTGTTGTTTGAGATACAGTTTCAAATTTTTTATGAATTCAAACCATAGTTTTACAAAATGCCTGCAGAAATATCTAATACGGTTTGCAATCATTGATTCAAAATGGGACATCAAAGTTAAGGAAGATGGAGATTATTTTGTGAGTAAGAGGATTAAGGTAATTGAGTGTTTGGGGGCCGGAGACGGGGAGATGGTGCTAGACGGCCTGAGCAGCTGATACCCTCCGTTTGCTGCTACTCATGGAATGAAGCTATTACACAGATGTTACGGGATGATCAGAGAGGCGAGGCCGGGGTTACATTAAACCAAATAGCCTGAGCTATGACCATCTGTTGAACTGAAAATATCTTCTTCAGAGACAGTAAATTCTAAAGAAGACATCTATTTTTGGATTTCTAGAGAATTGTCGTACTTGGTTTTTACTTGTCTGCTACATATGGTGTTTCAAAAATATTGACTACAGTCTCTTTCCAACGGGAACTATTTAACCATCAACACATTGATCTGACACCAAGATTTTGCCTCATAAGGTGAGCCAGGGAAAAGGGATTTGGTTTTGTTTACCTGGCATAGCAGGTACATTGTTATGCTTTGCAAGGTTTACTAAACATATTCCACAGTGCAGGTACAGTGTATAATTTTAAGCACAGATGCGTTGAGGTGTGAAATTGCTTTTGTATGTTTAATTGCATTGACAAATGTATTGAACCATCCCATGTCAATGGAGTTTTTTCTCTCTGGTTTTCCACTATGGTTATTTGTGTAATAAGTCATTAACTTTGTAAGGATACTCTTTAACTAACATATTGTGGTGATTTTCTTTTGGTAAAGATTGTTCCAGAATCCTGCTAGAGCCAGAAGACCAAAAACATGGGTGATCTTTACTAGTAAACTTGCATATTTATTTATTGGACCCAGCACTAAGTTCTGCAACCAGTAAAATAGGCGAATGCGTAAGCAAACATATTTTGAAAGCTCCCTCTGTCATTGCCATGCATGTTTTTTTTTCATCAGGTTCATTATGAAACATTGTAATCATATAATTACATATCAGGCAGCGTGTGGATTGTGCATCACTCCGGAGAGAATCTAGATCCACTGTTTGCATTTTCATAGTTCTGTTAACAACTTAAAAGGTTGATCAGATTACATTTACATTTACATTATATTTAATTATTTTTCAGATGCTTTTATCCAAAGCGACTTACAATTGGGGAATACATACATTGATGCTTCTTAAATAGGCAAACAGACACAGGAAGGGCTTGTAATACCAAATTTCAGGCATTGTTCAAATAAGTACAAGCTAGAAAGAGAAAGGAATAAATAAAGAGAAAGTCAAACGTTTTTATTGTATTAAATTTTTTTTAAGTCAATTAGCATCGAAATAGATGAGAAATAGATGTCGCTTGAAAGTTGTCAGGGATCCAGCATTCCGCATAATGGTGGGAAGATCAGCCAGGAACGGTGAACGAGATTGTTCTGGAGAGTGATTTTGACCCTCTCTGTGATGGTTCACTAGCAGATCTCAGACTTCTGGAGGGATGTAGATTCGTAATAGTGAGTGGAAGTAGGAGAGGCTTCTGGAGGGATGTAGATTCGTAATAGTGAGTGGAAGTAGGCGGGGCTTCTGGAGGATGTAGATTTAATAGTGAGTGGAAGTAGGAGGGGCTTCTGGAGGGATGTAGATCTCGTAATAGTGAGTGGAAGTAGGAGGGGCTTCTTGAGGGATGTAGATTCGTAATAGTGAGTGGAAGTAGGTGGGGCTTCTGGAGGGGATGTAGATTCGTAATAGTGAGTGGAATTAGAGGGGCTTCTGGATTGGATGTAGATTCGTAATAGTGAGTGGAAGAAGGTGGGGCTTCTGGAGGGGATGTAGATTCGTAATAGTGAGTGGAAGTAGGAGAGGCTTCTGGGGGATGTAGATTCGTAATAGTGAGTGGAAGAAGGTGGGGCTTCTGGAGGGGATGTAGATTCGTAATAGTGAGTGGAAGTAGGCGGGCTTCTGGAGGGGATGTAGATTCGTAATAGTGAGTGGAAGTAGGAGAGGCTTCTGGAGGATGTAGATTCGTAATAGTGAGTGGAAGTAGGCGGGGCTTCTGGAGGGATGTAGATTCGTAATAGTGAGTGGAAGTAGGTGGGGCTTCTGGAGGATGTAGATTCGTAATAGTGAGTGGAATAGGAGGGCTTCTGGAGGGATGTAGATTTGTAATAGTGAGTGGAATTAGGAGGGGGCTTCTGGAGGGGATGTAGATTCTGTAATAGTGAGTGGAAGTAGGCGGGGCTTCTGGAGGGGATGTAGATTCGTAATAGTGAGTGGAAGTAGGAGGGGCTTCTGGAGGATGTAGATTCGTAATAGTGAGTGGAAGTAGGTGGGGCTTCTGGAGGATGTAGATTCGTAATAGTGAGTGGAAGTAGACGGGGCTTCTGGAGGGGATGTAGATTCGTAATAGTGAGTGGAAGTAGGCGGGGGCTTCTGGAGGGATGTAGATTCGTAATAGTGAGGGGAAGTAGGCGGGGCTTCTGGAGGAATGTAGATTCGTAATAGTGAGTGGAAGTAGGCGGGCTTCTGGAGGATGTAGATTCGTAATAGTGAGTGGAAGTAGACGGGCTTCTGGAGGGGATGTAGATTCGTAATAGTGAGTGGAAGTAGGTGGGGCTTCTGGAGGGATGTAGATTCGTAATAGTGAGTGGAAGTAGGAGGGGCTTCTGGAGGGGATGTAGATTCGTAATAGTGAGAGGAAGTAGGCGGGGCTTCTGGAGGATGTAGATTCGTAATAGTGAGAGGAAGTAGGAGGGGCTTCTGGAGGATGTAGATTCGTAATATTGAGTGGAAGTAGGCGGGCTTCTGGAGGGGATGTAGATTCGTAATAGTGAGTGGAAGTAGGAGGGGCTTCTGGAGGGATGTAGATTCGTAATAGTGAGTGGAAGTAGGAGGGGCTTCTGGAGGATGTAGATTCGTAATAGTGAGTGGAAGTAGGAGGGGCTTCTGGAGGGATGTAGATTCTTAATAGTGAGTGGAAGTAGGAGGGGCTTCTGGAGGGATGTAGATTCGTAATAGTGAGTGGAAGTAGGGGGCTTCTGGAGGAATGTAGATTCTTAATAGTGAGTGGAAGAAGGTGGGGCTTCTGGAGGGGATGTAGATTGTAATAGTGAGTGGAAGTAGGCGGTGCTTCTGGAGGGGATGTAGATTCGTAATATTGAGTGGAAGTAGGTGGGGCTTCTGGAGGGGATGTAGATTCGTAATATTGAGTGGAAGTAGGCGGGGCTTCTGGAGGGGATGTAGATTCGTAATAGTGAGTGGAAGTAGGAGGGGCTTCTGGAGGGGATGTAGATTCGTAATAGTGAGTGGAAGTAGGAGGGGCTTCTGGAGGGAATGTAGATTCTTAATAGTGAGTGGAAGACGGTGGGGCTTCTGGAGGGGATGTAGATTGTAATAGTGAGTGGAAGTAGGCGGGGGCTTCTGGAGGGATGTAGATTCGTAATATTGAGTGGAAGTAGGCGGGGCTTCTGGAGGGGATGTAGATTCGTAATATTGAGTGGAAGTAGGCGGGGCTTCTGGAGGGGATGTAGATTCGTAATAGTGAGTGGAAGTAGGTGGGGCTTCTGGAGGGGATGTAGATTTGTAATAGTGAGTGGAAGTAGGCGGGGCTTCTGGAGGGGATGTAGATTCGTAATAGTGAGTGGAAGTAGGTGGGGCTTCTGGAGGGGATGTAGATTTGTAATAGTGAGTGGAAGTAGGTGGGTGCTGAGTCTGTGGTTGTTCTATATGCAAGCATAAATGTTTTGAACTGGATGCGAGCCGCAACTGGTAGCCAGTGCAAGGAGATATATAGAGGTGTAAAATGGGCTCTTTTGGGCTCGTTGAAGACTAGTCGTGCCGCTGCATTCTGAATCATTTGTAGAGGTTTGATTGTGTTTAATTGAAGTTCAGCCAGAAGAGCATTGCAGTAGTCCAGCCTAGAAACGAAAAGGGCCTGGACAAGAAGTTGTGCAGCATGCTTAGTTAAAAAGGCCATTATAAGTAGGATTTATGGGAATTGAAAGCTGTTTCTTTTATGTACATTAAAAAGTAATGCATTACTTGTGTTACTTGTAATGCGTAGCATATACAGTACATTGCTGATATATATTGTTTTCATTGTTAATTAATGATTGTTCAATAATACAATAACTAGTGTACATTTATAGAACTTGTGCCCTTGTAAAAATAAAGTACAGTAAAAGTAGAATACTTTTAGAAAGAGTGCTTAAAAGGCACTTATAAATATATCCTTAAGTGGTACCTAAATGTAATGTTTTCAGACACATTTACATACATACATTTTTCAAACTAATACGGTTATAATATAATACACTATAAATACAGTAATATATATATATATATAGTTTTTAAGATTTGAAACACACTACTAATGCACAGTCAGTACAATTAAAGTGCCCCTATTATGGATTTTTTTCAAATGACCTTTCATGCAGTGTGTAACACAGCTCTAAGTGAATGAAAATATCCTTCAAAGTTTTAACTCTGAAAGTGCACCGTGTATAAAGTTATTGTCTCTCAAAAGAAAGAGTCGACTCTGAATCATTGAAACGAGTCATTTTTAAAACGAATCCCAAGCCGTTTTATGTTAATGTCAACATGAAACATTATCATATTGCCCGTCCACTTGTTGCGTGCGCAGACTTGGGAAAACTTGATTTTTGCGTTGGTCTGAATAAAAATGCTAATTCATTCTTTGCCACTAGGTGCCGCTTTTGGAGCGTTAAAAGCTCACAAACACCGAATCAAAATGTTTTTGGTAAGAATATTTTAACCTGATTAAAATTTTACCCAATATTTATTTATTCTGAAGTAGACAGCTAGGATGTTCACTAGCTTTGCGACAGAGCCATAGCATTAACAGAGGTAAATGGTGTATGCTGGAATATGTCTGCAACCGTAATCACAATATATATTTGACCGAAAACTTTCAAAGTTTGCATATTAAAAAGTCAGAATAAAAAAACAACTCTTGTTTCATGGCGCAGATACAAATCTTTGAAATAATGAAAGAACAATAGTGCTTTTGCTTTATTCTAAAGGATCGAGTCTCTAATGCTATCAATACAATTTCACTTCACTTGAGTATCGACAGCTCTCCTCCAGCTCATGCTAATTGCTAATCAGGAATCTCATGAATCCGGTGATTGATTTAGTTAAGAGGGTAAGAAACAGCAGCACGGTGCGTTCTGAGGCGCTCTGATTGTTTGTTTGCATTTCCTTAAAGCTGTAATTGGGTTCTTGATCAGAGAAAGAAAACACAAAAGTAAAGTGGCAGATTAGCGTACGCTTTGTCAGACACACACACTGTGCTTTCAGAGTGGAAAGGTTTCTGATTAACTGAGCTCATAATCCCTCTTGAGTTTCAGGAAAGGACTCAGCCTTTGGTCCAAAATCAGCAGAGCTGTTCCGGTTCTGGAGGAACTACGGAGACGCTGTAAGAGCAGGAACAAGAAAGCCATTAGAGAGAGACAAATGAAGAGAGCAGAGACAGCTATTAAAGCGAGGAGAAAGATAAACAAATAGAAACCCAATAGAAACCATCACAGAAATGACAATGGTTTCCATTAAAATACCATTATAAACTATTAGATTTTTCCAGTAAAACCATTACAAATTTCATTTTTGTAGAGTGTTTTTGGGCATTTTCCCAATAGGATTTGACATAGAATCCATCACATACCAGTAGACAGCATCATAGTTTACAATAAAACCAATACAATTCCCATCATAACCATTAACTCCATTACATTTTCTATTGTGTTTTGGGCAAGGTTCTATTGTTTTTTTCAGCAGGCTTTTAATGATAGAGGAATGTTTTATGAGGACATTTTTAAAAAATGTTGGAACTGTGGATTTTTCCTGTGCAAATATATTCTTTAATCATAGCTTAATTTGAGGAGTCATTTATTAGTGAGCAATTAGTAATCTGATTTCTCTAAATAGAATGTTGGCAACCAAACAGTTGCTGGTAGCCATTGACTTATGGCGCTTTTTCACTGCATGGTATGGCACGGTACGGTTCAGTATGGCTCACTTTTGGAGGGTTTTCCACTGGTTACAGTACCTGGTACCTGGTGCTTTTTTTACATGCAAAGTCAATGGCTACCATCAACTATTTTGGTACCAACATTCTTAAAAATATCTTATTTTGTTTCTTTCTTCAATAGAATAAAAAACTCATACAGGTTTGGAACAACTTGCAGGTGAGTGAGTATGAATAATTAAATAATTTTCGTGCTTGGATAAATAATGCCTTTAATTATATTTTGTTAATTCTTCTCTATTCAATATTCAGAAAACAAATTCCTGATAGGTGACACTGATTGAATGCAGTGGTTTAGGAATCCGTCCACACTGTTAAATTATGCACTTTACTGTCAAACTTTTGATATTTGGGGGATATTATCTTTATATATATATATATATATATATATACACAAAGTGCACAGTATGACATTGTGCTGTATTTGCATATGTTCTTTATGATTATTAAAACAAGAAATATATAAAGAATTTTTAAACCCAATGTGAAGTAAGTTACTTTACCTATTAGACAAAATTTAAATATGACATTTTAAGTCCTCTCTGCAGTGCAAGGTAATCATTTCACACAGCATGATACAATTAGTAATAAGCATTTTATTACAAGCAAAGTATATGTAGCTTTATTCATTAAAATGAGAGCAATTTAGTTTTGTTATTGTGTGCTCTTTGTGCAGACATGTGCTAGAACCAACATGATCTCTTTTGCTGCATATACAATTGTATTCATCATAATAGGATCCTGCTGATTTATTGCATCATTTATTTGCAGCGCAGACAAAAGTAAAAACTAAATTGTAAATGTGCGATAAGAGAGGCCAGCTTGTGGTGGTAGACCACTGAAAACCTCATGGTTAGCTGAATTCCCCGTGTTAAATGTTATACTTTTATCTTTTTAAAACTTAAACAATTTGAAGTACACTACAAAATACAAATGCTCATTCAGTACAATTAAGTGTACTTCTTTTTCTCAAGGTTTGGCAGGCCATAAATTAATTACACTAATAATATAGTAGGAAAATATAATAACATAACATAAACTCGGTGAAGCACACACTATCTACTGTCTTTACTAGTTATACTCATAAGATCTCCCAAAATACTGTATGTCACAGCATCAGATTAACCGGCAACATGGGCCATGACAGGTGGTGCACACAGTGCTTGAACTGATTTGTAGACAATTAACACATAAAGCGAGCATCATTCACCATACCCCTCAGTGTGCGTGTGCCTCTGAAAGTGCTTGTGTGTAAATCTGTGCTTTTTTGTCAATCTGCTCAGCAGGACCGCTTTCAACTTCCTGCTTTAAATCTGTAAACAGCTCGCTACCAAGTAAAACAGACACTTCTGCGAGAACAAACACCTCCCACTGTGCTTTTCCAGAATCCTATTGTGAGCGTATCTTGCTGCAGATTCCTTTAAGCGTGTGTGTACGGAAGATGTGTGTACTGAATTCTGGGCTTGAAATCGGCCATAAACACTTGATTTATTTGAGAGCCCAGCTTAGAGTCCAATTACTTTCTGCCTTGAACAACAGAATTTAGGACCTTTGCTAAAGTCCACTCTCAGTATCAGCAGTCAGACACCTCACTGTTACAGCCACTGCGGATCAGCTTTAATTGGGCAAAAAATCATCTCATTGCTCGACTACAAAAAGCTTAAACCACCCAAAACCAGTTTAAACTGGTCTTAGGTGGTTTCCCAGCCTGGTTTTGCTGTTTACTGGTTTTAAATGGGCTTTGGCCACTGGTCAGCATAGGAAAACAGCTGGCCAAACAGGAAAACCAGCTTAAACCAGAAAATACATGTTTTTGTTTTCAGCAGTGTAGATTAAATCTGACTTAAAAGATCGATGTTGACCAGAAATTAGGAGTTCAAGATATTGTTTGTCATTGAAATTGCATCAACCCTGCTGAATAAACCACCTTTCATCAGTCTACATTGGATCTTGAGTGATTTTAGGCACTTTTCAGCTGGAGTTCACCTGGCCACCCAGCTAGAGCCAGGCTAGGAGACCACCTTAAACCAGTTAAGACCAGCCAGCTAGGAATATTAAAACAAGTTCAACAGTGAACGATTCAATATACATTCCCTAACAATTTCCATCGACAATGCACAAATACTCTCCAAATTTGTAGCTCTCACAAAACACTTAGATGAAAAACAAGGTGATTGCTCTCTTAGTTTCTCAATATTTCTCCTGCAGCTCTCTGAACCTCTATTTGTCAAAGATGCCAGGTCAACAGATTGTTTTGTGCATAGCTCTGGACAAAAGGCTTTATTGTGAGAGTTCAGGATGATGGAGTGGAAGGGTCATGACAGGCCAAAAAAATGACTTTTCTTGGGAACGTCTTTCATGTTGTGATGAAAGCTTGCCAATATGAACTCCTATTCTTTTTGCTAAAGCATTTTTTTGCAAGCAGAAATATCGGCTAAACGTCCGTGGTCAGTGTGGATGTGTCATCCATTCATATAAAACTCTCATTTTGTTGAAAGGAAAGTTAGTGTAGTTGTATTGTGGTATCTGCCGTAATGACAGAGGAGGTGACCTTTGAGTTGGAAAGTAGTAGTCCATGGTTGAGTGATTATAAAACCACTACTGGGCTCTAGAAATATGGTCCATGGGCATCCCGACTGTCGGATTTCATCACATCGCATCTGAACATCTCTTTGAGCTGCTGAAACCAATTCCTCCATACTTCCACTCATGCATTCATGTAATTTCTTCCAATAATTTTTGACCAATAAAATCTTAGGACCTACTGTAAAGGATCAGTTTGACTGATTTTATTGAAATCAGAATGGCTTTCAAATCCTGCACTGCACAATACAGCAATATCTAGCCAGTTTAATATTTTACAAGGAAAGCATAACTACAAACTATATAATTTTTTTCTATGACTTAAAATTAATTAATTTTCACCTCTTAGATGAACTTTAGGTTTATTAAAACCAATTTATGAATCTGTTTCAATGAAAAGACTCAAAGTATGATTGACTCACAATCCAGACATTAAAATGACAGACAAAACAAATATCTAGCTGATTAAATGTTTTTAATCTAGAAACTAGAAAAACAATAGTATTTTCTTTCATTTTCAAGGGTTGAAAGAAATGTTTAGTTTTTTGGGGGTTTTCCATGACCTCTAAGATGTGCATTTTAGTCTGAAGCGAAGACATATTAGCAGTCAAATGTGTGCCACCCTGCAGTTTACCATCTCACATTTGCAAGTCAGATACATCTATTACATCAGATTCTGTGTAAAGTGGCCCTCTTGGTCAGTAAAAGCTGCCCCCTGACTGAACGGGCCCCGCACTGAAGGTCTAATGCATCTGTTAGGGAGTTTTTTACTGATCATATGAAACTCAGTGAAACTCTAATGAGGTACAGGAATATGAATGGCCATCTGCCTCCATCTGCCATGACATTCTACAACTCAGATACTCCTCTACCCATCCGCCTACGCCGAGAAAACTAGACGCCCCTCTCACCATCTAAACGTGCCAAGAAGCTTCCCCAAAGTCTCCAACTCACTTCACCAAACTTCTATTCCTCTGCCAAATCCTTGGGGCTGTCAATGTTAAAACTACCGAGATTACATTATGCTGAAATGAAATGCTTAATTAAAGCGGTGGACATGCGTGTGCCAATGTTCTAGACTAGAGGACAGTAGATGCTGGATGATGCGTTGAGGTTTTTAAGAGGTTTAAAAATTGTATCACTCATATGATGTCAAAATTCTCATGAATATATAATGCATAGTAAGATGGCAGCTCAGGGCGGTGCATGCTCCCTTGGCGGTGCCACGACAAGCTTGCAAACTTTTTTGCAAAGTAAGTTGTACACTTTAAGTGTCCTTGTTGGCCCCCACGCTGCGCTTCGGGTGTGGACCGCTTACACTATGCTAATTGAACACTTAGGTAGTGAGATGTCCTTGTCTATCCAATCTTTTCTCCACTGCATTGCAGGGCTTTTTAAGACCCCTCCTGGCCCGGCTCATGCCCCAGTCCTGTTGGCCTCATTAAACGGAGTTTGACGGAGTTCAGGGTTAGACAACCATGTCATGCGGCTGAATCCCGCTGAGCTGGCGGTGTGATGTACCATTCGATTTTTCCCATATTTTGACTCTTATGAAAAGTATTGCAGGTCTGTGAAAGTAAAACACAGTTGGTGGTAATGGAAGCATGAAACTGCAAATGTGAGCACACACACACACACACACACACACATGGACTTGCTGGAGAGAGAAACGGAGATGAAGTTTTGCCTGAAATCATACATGTGGGCATGGGTCATTGCTGTTTGCTGGGTCTGCTGGCTGCTCATGTGTTTAGATGATTCAAGTTGCATTTATGTCAAAGTGTAGTCATGCGACATGTGACTGCGTGCATCTCATGTGCATTCGATACTTCTCTCTCTCTCTCTCTCTCTCTCTCTTTCTCTGTGAAAATGTTCTCTCTCGCATCACGGAAGTACTCGAGGGAAGTGGCATTAGCATCTCTTTTACTTCAGTTGTTCAAACTTTCATTCCTGTTTGTGCTTTGAGCATGTCTGCGTTGAGTTAAACTGGGCTGCCATCCAGTCCCTGTTTGCACACAGGTCATTTATTTGACAGTATGCACTCAGAAAAAAGATATGAACAACTGCAGCACAGCCCTTCACGGCTGCGTGCACTGGCAACTCGTACCTTGCTGAGAGCAAATACCTCTTTTTTATGCATTTTATGGCATATTTCTAATTTAATATTGGATTGAGGTTACTACTAGATATTGTCATATATGCAAGCCTTATTAGCCCATAAATATAAAGTAATAATGTACAGTCCGCAGGATGATGTATAAGACCTCTCCACTGTGCATTGATCATTGTGTCAGGGTTTATCTAAAGGCCTCTACATAATACTTTAAGTGAAATCAAGGAACGAACCATAATTTCTAAGAATATCAGGCCAAAACAAAGTTTATTGAAAGTTTATTTGGGGAGTTTGAAACATTTACGTAATAGGAAAGTGTGGAATATGCACAGCACATATTTATATATTCACATAAATTATGTTCTCAGCAGTGTAACCAATGCCAGGATATTCTCGAATGGCATAACACTGCTCAGGTACTTCAAAATAATTTTATATCTAAGCGAAGAAAGAAAAAGTACTGTGCTGTGGGTATTTTAAGGCCTTAAGTGATAGCATACAGTTGGACAGTCATTATTAGAGGGTCTTAACTTGTAGGGGATATTTTGTTTTGAGAAAGACCATCTGAGTGTTAATTATACAGCTTAATAAGTAGGTATTTACCAAATGGCTCAGTGTGTACTAGCACCTCACATTAAGAAAGTCCCTGGTCAGGATTCCTCTGGGTGCTCCAGTTTCCCCCACAATCCAAAGATGTGCAGCAATTAGAGGCACTAAATTGCCTGTAGGTGTGAGTGACTGACGTTTCAATAAGCTTCAACATCCCCCTGACCCTGAGATTTGGAAAATGAATGGGCATGAAATGTTGATAACTGGTAGAATAAGCTGCAAGATATTTTAGCTGGCAGTCCAAAGTAAATGTAAAAATCTGACAAGGATATGACACTGAATATTTAACCCCAAATATCTAGTCTGTCATTCAGTTTTTAATTCTAATTTGTGCCTGTGTGAGTGTTAATTTTGGTCTGTGGTGGTACATTATTGATAGGATATGTCCACAGAGAGTGTCAAGCCTTTGATCTAGGGGGTCGTATGTTAAAGATAGCCATTAACAGACTCCCGATGCCACTGGGGACGCATCAAATATTCAGCACTTGTCTGGACATTGGCAGGCATCCTCCCCAGAGGCGTTCGCTTTGTCCTGCAAGACACAAAGAGAGCGATGGAATAAAGAGCGAGGGAGGTGGACAGTCCTTTGAGAGTCTCGAGACAACCTCACACCACCCCCAAGAGATAATCAATACCTCCCGTCTCGGCAAACAGCTGTCAACAAACTGACCACTTTCACGACTCTGCGAGAGATCCCTGCATGTGTGAGGCAGGTGCTTCATGGGGGGCTGTGCACTGCGTTTTACCAGACCTCCTGGTGCTCTTGTGCAAATCTGCGATTTCTGGAGCATGAAGTGCTTTGGTGTGATGGTGTACGTCTGTGGTCACCCGGCTGAAAATAATGCCTTCTGTCTGCTGGATGAAAAAGAGCACACAGAACTGCGGAGAGGATTTAGGCAACATACTGCAGAGAGGGGATGACCTCTGACCACCGCCTGGACTCTGGGAAGAACTGTTTTTAATTTCATGATGCTCCAAGCAATTGTGCATACACATGCACGCTCAAAGTCACTGCCGAATTCCCATCCTCCAGATGCAGTGCTGACAGGCCCATATGGGCAAGAAATCACCGTCACCCTCCCATGTCTACTGCTCACCTTGGATTAGTGCTGTGGATAAGGAAACTAAATGCACTGAGACATATGCAACTAAAAGTGTGACGATACGTTCTCAAATGACAGTGACTGAATTGCTGAAGGTCGTAGGTGTTCTTGCTCGACCGCTGTATCCATTCGTATCTTGAGACACTTGTTCTGTTCAGCTTTCTGCATTGGCAGTTCCACACCACATCACTGCACATTTGCATAAAGCTAAACTTTGTTCAACTTGGTTCCATCGCCAACTGTTGCAGTCAGTCGTGTCATCTTAAATTGCCAACACTTGCAAACTTGAACATAAAAAAACATATTGTTACTTTGTCAAAGCATATCTCTGTCAGTGTGAATGCCTATGGAGAAAACAATTTGTGTCACACATATAAATCACTGTCACCTTCCCAGGTCTACCACTCACCTTGGAATAGTGCTGTGGATAAGGAAACTTCCTAACTGTGCTGTGTTCACAATCACATTGACTGAGTCGCTGGAGGTTGCTGACTGTTGGTCACGAGTAGGCATTCTTCCTCCACTGTTGTATCCATTTGTATCATGAGGCAATAGTTCTTCTCGACCTTCTGCATCGGTAGTTACTTCATCACAACTTACAACTTTGTTGCTTTGTCAACTGTTGTCCATATGTTGTCATCTTAAATGGGCAACTGCTGCTTCTTCACTACAAATATATATATAAATCATAAGTCACCCTCTCATGTCTACTTTCTGCCTTGGATTAGTGCTGTGCATAAGGAAAATATGCAACTAAAAGTGTGACCATACGTTCACATTGACAACAACTGAACAGCTGGAGGTCACTGACTGTAACTAGTAGGCGTTCTTGCTAAACTTTCGTATCAATTTGCATCATGATGCACTAGAGCCGCTCAGCTTTCTACATTCTGCATCAAATTGCTGGGTATTTGCATAAAGTTTAACTTCATTCAACTTTGTTGCATTGCCAACTGTTGCTATCAGTCGTGTTGTCTTAAGTTGCTAACTCTCGTTGAACTTAAATGACTTTTGTTTACCGCTGACAGTGTGAAAACAAACCGTGAAAACAAATTGTCACTCAAATAAATCAGTGTCTCCCTTTGATGTCTACCAACACCTTGTGCTTCCTAACTGTACTGAGTTGAGATGCATGTAAAAAGTCTGAACTTAATGGCGTGTTCACACTGACAGCTGGAGATTGCCAAGTACCTTACTATTGGTTGATAGCAGGAGTTCTTCCTTGACTTCCCTGTCCATTTTATTTGTGTGTGGATACAGCTGCTCCACTAGTAGTTGCCATATCTTGTAACTTTCTATTTACATAAAGCTGAACTGCTTTGTTGCATTGTCAACTACCATCTCTAACTCTCATTCAAATTGAATGACTTTTGGTTGCTTTGTTGCAAATCAGTGTCAGTATAAATGCCCTTTACGAAAACAATTTGTGCCACTTAAACTGTCTTTAAAACACACTTCACACTGGCAATAGTTAATTTAATTAATCTACTAACAATGTTCAACAGTGAGTTATTGTTTTGTCCTTTTTATCTGAAAGTCGTGAACATGTTTCCACCACAGTGTATTGTCCACCCCATCTCAAATAATGCACTGTGTTTAATGGCATTCTGCAATTGAAATTCCAGTGATGCAAACTAAACAAATACTTTTGGAATAAAATGACAAAATCATTTTGTCTTCAGGCAAATTTCATAGATAGAATTTGATGTATCCTGGATCAAATTGCACACATTTTTGCTAAATTTGGGGAAAATAGAGCAGAATTTGAAATGAAGATTTCTTATTTTTAATAAATAGATCTCTCAACATAAAAGTCCTTGAAGTTGAAGAAACACCCATAGTTTGTTTAAATTTAAAATACATTTATTTCATACTAAGTAGGCTATAGTTCAAATCTATTAACATATGTACTGACATATCGCTACTGATATAAAAAATATGATTAAACTTTATGTAGTACTACTTGTGCACAATGCACATTTCTCAATATTAAGCCTAAAATGTGTTTTAATGTCATTATTGATGAGGATTGTATGATCTTTGTGTTAATAACTTAGTTAAATTACTATGGTGCTGAATTGACAAGCCACGAGCATTTCCCAAGATACATCATTGTCGTGGCTGTTTTCAGCCAGCATCCCTAACCTTTCTCATATCGCACGACTGTATAACAATTCTGTGTTACATCTGAATGGATCAAGCGTCTTTCGCTGTTTATCTCTAATAAATCGTGGTAGAAGCGCAGCACACGTTCGTGAGACTTCCCGCTCTGTTTTGACGCGCGGCTCGCGGATACATCGGGGAGCGCTGCATTGCGCTTTTGGAGTATTTGCTTTATGCGGTTTCGCATGCGCTGTAATTTAAAAACAGCCCCCATTATCGGGAGCTCTTCCTCGTTTTGTCGATCGGCCCACTACTCGAATGGAATGTCCCGGTGTCCCCGATGGCCAGGCGATTGCGGGTCCCCCAGACCTCTGGGCCCTATGCACTCTGTCACCCCTTTCCCCCATCTAGAGACGTCCCTGCACCTTTGTACTTTATTTATCCCTAAAGGGTGCACGTAAGTAACTTAAAAGGTACACATTAGTACCTAAAAGTTTACAAATTAGTACCCAAATGTTACACATTTGTACCTTCCGAGCAGTCGCTTCTCCAGAGAAGCAAAACAAAAATCTACCTAAATGTCGTCTTAGAAAATCAGCTAAACATGTTCAATATTTTGTTTTTCTTCCTTCCAGTTTTATTGCATAGCCAACTGTCAGTGTCAATCATTTCATTTCAGACTCAAATTAACAACGCTCATTAAAAACAAATGACTCACTTCAACACAAATGATAATTGAACATGGGAGTCTTTGCTAAATCCCCCTCTGTACGTTTTCAGATCCAGATTTTGGTTTGTCTGTGCATTAGTCTGTCGAGTGTAATAGAGTATCCAGTGAATAACGTGTCAGTGTTAGTGCATGAGAGAGAGAGAGGCAGAGAATGGAGGCAGGCCTGGAGGCAGATCCTTCGCTCTGATTGGCTGCAGCAGAAAGGGGCTGTCACAGAGAGGGCCGGATTAGTGGAGGTGGGGGAGGTGCTTCTCTTGCTCTGTACCTTTCAGCTGCAGATCAGAGCACAGCGGAGAGAGATTAACACTGTACACAAGCCCCGAGACGTGAGGAAGATGGAAGAGGACCTCGAATGTGCCCGTTCGAGAGACAGAAAGCTGATTTAGGGTTGCTCTGCACTGGTTTCTTCTTCTAGGAGTGCCTCAGGGTAAGGACTCACTATCCCTTGTCTGTCTCTTTTAGGAGTCTCTCTGATCCTTTGAGACATGGACTACATGTCATTTCAACCTTCCTGGGACTCTTCATAAGATCTCGGAGCGCCTTCTTTCACCCCGTTTCTAAAAGAGAGAGATATTTGTGTCGCGCACTGATTCTATCAGACTTGAGTTCCTTCAGTCTTCTCTGCCTTTCTCTCTTTCTCTCTCTGTGTCGTTGTGACCATGCACTGAAATCATCAGTTCGTACATTGAGGGCACACCTGTCTCTCAAATTCACTCACTTGTGTGGATCTAACCAGAACTCTGCAGCTGGATTTTGGGATGGATATTGCGATGGATTGTGGGATTGCCGTGTACTGATTTAACGCTGAACCTGCCACACAAGACAAGGTGAAAAAGGGTAAGAACTTTTGTACGTGACGTTTTTTATATTAAATATATTATAACGTCATATATATCGAAATATATATTTTATATATTTCAGCACTAAATTTGTATATTCAGTGTTGAGGGTTAAATACAATTATGTATGTAGTTTATATATAGACATATGCAAAGTTTTTGGGTTTAAAACATTTAACACAAATAAACGTTTTGATTCTTCACTATTTCTAAAATAATACGTTTGTGAAATCATGTGAACTCCTTTGAACAGACGTCAGATGTTCTTGGTTTTAATGAAGCTCAAGATGCTCTTTAGATAATCTCAAATTATGCTGCAGAATATGAGTTTTACACTGTAAAAAAAAATTATAATTCATTTTTAAAGTCTCACTGAAATTGTTATGCAGATAATATATTTTAAATAAACCTTCATGTTCTCAGAATTAGGCATTGGTTTTGTGACCCCTAATCAGTGTATGCCCTCAGTAGTGAGCGCATTGTTACAGATTTATTAAAATGACATGCTTTAATTGCACATAAACCCTGACTCACATTGACAGCAGCTGCTGCTGGTTGTCACATTAAAACTTTCTGCACTTGTGTGGCCGAGGATGACCGTGTGCGTGAGGTGTGTGCTTGTGTGTGTGTTTGTGTGTATGTAAGGCCATGTAATGGGCTGGTCTCTGGATACTGAAAAGTTTACTGCTAATGAAACCACATTTCTCTTTACTGAAGCACAACATGTATGGCTCCCTGTGTTCCTCTAAGCAGCTGTTATTCTCTTAACACACTTCAGTATCTCTTTCTCCACTCACACATCTGTATATCAGCGTTTAGCAATCTCACACTCTCGGCTCTCTACAGAGCGCCGTCCCTGTTTCACTTCACACAAGCTGAGCTATCTTCAATCAGTGTGTGTGAGTGTTTATACACTCAGGGAGGGGTTCGTGTGTGTGTGTGCTCAGGGGAGAGATTGTGAGAAATGGTGTGTGTTTGTGTGTGAAACGGGTGTGTTTCTCTTCTTGACAATAAGCTTGTGGGAGTCAGTCAGTCAATTAGTTCAACCTTTCTATGTCTTTCTGTTTGAACTTCAAGCTCTTTATTGTCATTGTGCAGGTACAAAGAGATTTGATTTTTTAGTGCTCCACGAAATCGCTGCAATTACAGTGAATATGAAATCAAAATTGACCCAATCTACTTTCTTATTACATGTAATAACACTCTTAGTGTGAATGATTCATCTGTGCACATTATTCCAAAGAAAAACGTGGTTTGTCTTTGTAATTCTTCTTCAAAAATAATGATTTGGTCTTTCTGCTGGCATCATTTGGACCATGTGAACTGGATAATGTTAACCAAAAGCCAAATGCATATTTAGTCATCGATTTAGTAAATTCAGATTTGGTTTAGCACGATTCCTGTTTCACTAAGAAATGAAATTCAATGTTTCTTTAGCAGCATTGAGATATAATAATAGCTTTAAGAATTTTTTATTTTCCATTTTAATTTTAGTTACAGTATGATTTTTTGTTATTAGTATTTTTATGAATATGCATTTCTTTTATTAGTTTTATTATTTTTGTAATAACTCTTTTCATTTTAGTTTTTAGTTAACTGTAATAACCTTGATTCATATGTTGTCAATATACATCAAAGAAATATACCTGAATAAACACATTTTTAAAGTTTTGAATATAAATACAAATATTTTTTTCAAAATATATATTTTAAGGCTGTTAAAGTAAACTTATTTACTTAAAAATATTTGTATATATCCAACATTACTTAAATAATGGGTAGAAAAATGTATATAAATTAAATATTTTCCAGATAATACTTTATTAATTAGCTTTGGCTTTAGTACAGTGACAATATAAAAGTTATAAACAACATGTCTTTGTAATATCATGCTAAATTTTTATATAAATGGGTCTTATACATGAAAATATGTAGCTGTCATTATTTTTAGGGAGGGATCTTTGCAAAGAGATCATCATCTGCTTGAAGTAGTGTATACTAAAGCAAAATGTTGCATCAATGCAAAATATTAATGGGGTGATATGATAATGCAATCGTATTGTCTTGTCCTCATTTCACATCTCATAAAATCAATTTCCATATCCATGTCTTCAGCGCCATTGCTACTTAACTCATTTTCTGAGGTAACTTCTGAGCAACGCTTTATGATATATGTGCAGGAGAATGTAAAGTAGTTTTAAAGGCTTTCTCTGAGCCGAGCCAAAGCTTTACTCTTCCTGTAATAGTGCTGACACATTTATGTTGGTTTTGCAGGACATTTACACTCATTTTATAGCCTGTTGGAATGAAGGTGAGATGTATACTGACAGTACAGAGCGCAGTCTCGTCGCTCGTTCTTGTGCCTCTGAAGTTGTCATCACCTCGGGTTGTGAACGGGGCTCTGTTTGTGATCGTGATGGTGGTCACCAACTGTGTACACACACATGGCTGAAGCTTGGCTTAGTACGATAATGCCCACTCTTTATCCTTCTGAACCACACACACACACACACACACACACACACACACACACACACACACACACACACACACACACACACACACACAAGGTCTGACAGATGGCCTTCCTTGCGAGAAAGACAGCGATCCTTCATCACCTTGTCCTTTGTAGTATCAACAGCGTCGTTTGAAGAAATGAAACAGGCTCCCTGATTGCACCAAAAGGGCAGTTTGCTGACAGAATTGCAAGGATAGTGACCCCAGAGCGACGCCAAAACAGCACGTTTCTGATTCAAATCACATTTTCGCATTCAAATAGCTCC
This sequence comes from Gymnocypris eckloni scoliostomus, assembly GCA_027564155.1. Taxonomy (NCBI): domain Eukaryota; kingdom Metazoa; phylum Chordata; class Actinopteri; order Cypriniformes; family Cyprinidae; genus Gymnocypris; species Gymnocypris eckloni. The sequence continues at coordinate 31,817,804 of CM050416.1, forward strand.
TTTTTTATCATTCTGTGGTTATTCATCTGTTCTTCCTTCATCTTTCTCTCTTTGTCACTCTCAGTAAATGTCATGAATTCAGTGTGCTTCACATTAATATGGGCAAATTGAAAAGTGACCAGGGGTGGAGAGAAGTAAAAAATGTAAACAGAAAAATTAGATAGATGGACAGACAAATCACAGGTAGAGAGATGGATGGATAAATGGATAGAAAGATGAGAGATAGACAAAGATGGGCAGCAAGAGATAGATAGATAGATAGATAGATAGATAGATAGATAGATAGATAGATAGATAGATAGATAGATAGATAGATAGATAGATAGACATAAATCATGGTAGTATTTATTGCACTGAGTTTAATTAAATGTATGTATTAAAAAAAAATCTATTAAGTGTAATAAAATGTCTGGACATGATTCGCATTACTGTTTATGGTAATGAAAATGTTTTAAGATTTGATTTACTTATATAGCAATATAATAATGATAATTTGTTAGAAACAGTCTAGAAAACAAATCAAAAGGTTCTAAAATGATTCCATTAAAAGGATCCTAAAACAGGCCTCGTTTCCTGAGATGTGCCTCTTTGACATGTCACGCATGACTCGTGTAAAGTTCATCTGACACAACCGAGGGTGTCTATGTGCTAATTTTCCAGCCTGGGGTCACACGCAGTGATTAATATTTCATAAGCTCAGCTCACAGGTACATGCAGATATCTGTGACCTCTCAGTCTTAATGGAAAACCTTGCCACAGGTCTCGTAACTAACACTAGAGGCCTCTCTTTATTGTGAGATGAGTTATGCAATGCAAGACTCCACAATGCTGTTTTTAGCATTGAGGTCAGTTACAGCAAAGGAGCTTTGGATCGTTTTTAAAAAGGGCCGAGTTTTAGGTGCAGTAACACATAATCCCACACTCACGTCCGCTGAAACATACCAATAAAGACTGAAGGCGAGTATCGTGAATAGTGTTATACAAGACAGCGCTGAGAGAAGAACTCAAGTGACCCTGAACGAGGATTGGCTTTACCACCCACACCCTGCTGCGATATACTCACAGAAACTCACCGAGAGCATGAAAGACTAGCGGGTCAGCACCCACGACACACCACCGGCGTTGCCACACTCCAGAAAAGCTGTTTTTAATTGATTTTCTGCCTTTACATAGAAGTAGCAAGACAATTAACGGTCTTGTGACAAATTCTCAACTTGACTGTCCTCACATTATTTTTGGCCTTTTTTCCTTGGGATAGTGACGTCTGATGGGAAATTATAGGGTAGGAATGGGTCAGGCATAGTGAAATCTACAGATTTGATGCATGCACTGCAGCTTATGCGTGTCAAAAGCACATACGCTACAGTTGCACTCGTCATGTGATATGTTCTCACCTAATGTGTTGTGTAACCAAAATTGAACATTATGAAAGATAATCAACCTCTGGTGAACCCAGATGGCTAAAACTTTTAAGTTTTAAAAGCATTTTTTTGAGTTTACTGCTAACTGTCCTTGCCAGTATGTTCTTGGATGTCCTTGTGGAAAAGAAGTGCACTTTAGTGTACTTGTAATACAGCACTAATATACTTTAATAATACACTTAAGTGCAGACTGCATGTAATGTTTTAAGACACTTAAAGGGATAGTTCACCCAAAAATGAAAATTCTGTCATCATTTACTCCCCTTCAAGTATTTCCAAACCTGTATGAATGTGTTTGTTCTGCTGAACACAAAGGAAGATATTCTGAAGAATGTGGAAACAGAGCAGTTCTGGGGCACCATTGACCTCAATAGTATTTTTTTTCCATACTATGGAAGTCAATGGTGCCCCAAACCACCTGGTTACAAACTTTCTTCAGAATATCTTCCTTTGTGTTCGGCAGAACAAAATTCATACAGGTTTGGAACTACTTGAGGGGGAGTAAATGATGACAGAATTGTCATTTTTGGGTGAACTATCCCTTTAATTGCATGTTATTAACAATTACATGGAAATGTATTATGGTTTACACTTATGCTAAATGGAGTCTATATTAAATATGAACCACTCAAGTGCATCTTTCTGTGTGATATTACTTTTATTTTCTTTGAAATCTGGTTAAATTGTTCTGTCAAATGCACTGATAATCATTCATGGTAAACTAAAATATACATTAATGTAATTTTGACTGAAACTTATCTGTCAGCTGTGTTTTTAATTTATTTGTAATTACACATTTGTAATGATAAAGTTGCAATTTTATACATTTAAAATGTAGTCTATTTAAATGTGATATAAAATAACACACTACAGTTAAAATTATAATCAATTGCTTTACATGTGATTTAGTATGTTAGTCAACACAACAAAATAAGTGCACTTCTTTAAGTGTCGCAAACTGTTATTAAAACAGAATGATTAAAATGCTCTTTAAAGTAAAACTTGACACTATTTGACATGAAAGTGCAATCTATTTACACGCAAGTGGCCTTTTATTTTGTTAATATTATATTATCTGCAGTTACCGTTTTATAGAAATATAATTTTAAGCTCTGAAGTACACTACAAGTGCAGATTTAATACAATTAAAGGGACAGTTTGCCCCAAAATTAAAATGTGTTACCAAACCTGAGTTTTTCTTCTGTTGAGCACACAAGTTATTTTGAAGAATGTTGGTAAGCAAACATTTGACGGTAGCCAATGATATGAAAAAAAATTAACTATAGAAGTCAGTGGGTACCATCAACTGTTTGGTTACAATATTTTTCAAAATATATTCTTTTGTGTCTGATACATGTAAGTTTGGAACAACATGAGGGTGAGTAAATGCTGACAGATTTTTCCTTTTTTGGGGCGAACTATCCCTGCAAGCACACCCTTGAGAAAATGAGATTGAAGAAATGTCCTTGCATTGACAGTGCCATAACTCTGTAACTTTTATTAGACATTTAAGTTTTTGTATGTTGGACAGTTGCACGTGCTGAGACCGTGATCAATCTGGGAGAAAGAGAGGAAGTGATGTTCAGGATTAAACATTTATATTCGCCTAAACATTAAATATTTAACACAAACTACCTTTGTTTCCTCGCTGTACAAGAACACAACATCAAGCCCCTGTCAGAACATGTCTGACTCCCTTTCATCTAACACTGATACAACACAGTTTACAATTCTTCGCTGAAGACATTTGCAGACAAACGTTTGCCCAGGATGAGTAGACAAACATTGTTTAACAAAAGCACTCCATAACCCTGCTTATCATCCCATCATTTCATCCTTTCGTCCACGTGCCTGTGTGGTTACGACCAGTTGGATGACCCTTTAGTTAAATGCACGACACACTGCTGTTTAGGTTTTGCATTCACATTCGTAACCCCCCTCTAGCTCGTTTGCACATATAAAGGCTCATTGTGTGTGTATAAGTGAGGCCGATCACAATCTTGTGTTGTTTGATTTCAAGTAGGAGGTGCTGGGGAATGTGCCTGATCAGCTGTGATGTAGGTGTTTATATATTTGATTTATTTATGCATTTATCAGACGCTTTTATCCAAAGCGACTTACAATTGCATTCAGGCTATAATTTTTTATCAGCATGTGTGTTTCCTGGGAATCGAACCCATAACTTTTGCGCTGCTAACGCAATGCTCTACCACTGAGCCACAGGAACACAGGTGTTGGGTGTGAACGGTTTATGACGTTTGTAGCAGGCTAGATCTGTTTTAATGTGAATCTTACATATCTTCTTGTGAAAAAAGAAATAAACTAGCAAAAAAGAGTATAAGTTATGGCAATAATATAAGTCATAAAAGTGTACTGTCTTTAAGTACACTTAAGTGGCAATATATTTCATTAATATTACATTATCTGCAAGTCCAGATTCTTAAAAACTATACTTTCAAGATTTGAGATGCACTACAAATGCGCATTTAATACAATTAAGCACAGTTATTTTCATCAGAGAGAGCTTCATTTTAGCACAACAATATGCAACCTACTTCATATTAGCTTGTTACTGAAGCACATCCACTCCATTAAATGTTTAGCAAGACAAAAAGTGTGTGATGAAGCCCCCCGGGCCCTTTTTCCATTTGGGTACAATCACAGGTCCGCAGTCAAAATGTCTCATCCCCCACAATGCACCAAATTGCAGCTATAATAAGCTACATTCATTGGTTTTCTCCACATGCGAAGGCAGATGTAGGAGAATAGAGAATATGGCTGTCCTGGGGGATGAGGAGCGGGGCCTGGCCCCTGCAGTGTGCTCTCAAAGGACACGGCAGAGGGTTATCTACAAGCCTCAATGCCCAAATCTCTCCTCCCAGGAGTCATGGGGAAAAGCATGTAGTGTGCCTATTGTCAAGACTGTTCCTGCAGTGCGATCTGATATTTGTGCGCTATTTATCTTCTATGTGAAATGCATAAATAAATGTGTCACGATTCACGAACTACTGCAGACTGTCCTAAATGTCATGTCATGTCAAAACTATGTGTATAGTGCTTTTAACTATAGACTATTTCACAAGCATTTGAGATTTGCTATATTTTCATTTTTCAATGAAATAAAGTCACACAGCCAAGATTAGCTAAATATAATCTACTGGTTTTCATGTTGTGCTGTATATCAAACTTTAATATCTTTCTGGGCAATAATATAGTTGTAAAAAAAAAACACACAAAAAAAGAAAAAAATTCAGAGAAGTTGGGACTTTTGGGACTTTTTGTAAAATGCAATAAAATCAAGAATCTGTGATTTGTTAATTATCTTTAACTTTTATGTACTTTATATACAACTTTAAATATATCGCTTGAAGATAATATTGATAAATTGTTTGACGAAGTATTCATGCACATCTATTCTGACATATATTTTTGGCTGGTTGTGCCATTGTGCCCCACTGGCTGGTTGTGTATTTGCTTAAATATTGATTTTGGAATTTCTTTTACCAAAGAAAGTTATACGAACTGCAGCTTTAAATACATCACTTGACGATAATATAGTAACATTTTTGGCCGATAAAACGATCAAGCAGGTGAGATTAGCTATACATTATATATCAGTTAACGCCAGTGTGCTGTATTTATCCGAGTAAGGTTGGATATTCTTATAGCAGTTGTATAATGATTATGTGGTGATGTTTGGAATGGCTGGTCTGTTACCCACAATCCTCCATGATCTTTTGCTTGCCAGCTGAACTCCGACTCTCTTCCTCCGCTATCTCTCCTGCCTGGAGACTGTGTGACAGATCACGCTGGGCCAGATCCTTGGAACTGTGGGATTTACTGCTGACTAAGGACTCGTTTGACGAGCTGAGTGGGTGGAGGAAAGAAAATGAGGAGGAAACAGGGAAGATATTGTTAAATATTCAGTAAGGTCAGTTGCTTTGCTGTGCGTGTGAGAGAGAGATACAGGGTGGCACAAACATTTGAGGATATGACACTTGCTGTCAACCAGCAACACATGTCCGCTTGGTCAGTTATGATGGTCATGCAAACATAATATATATATAAATAAATACAAATTAAAGAATCTGTTGCCCCGCTCTCCCTGTGCTTGTTTTTCATTGTAATTGTGTTTATGGATGCATTAGAAGCACATGTCTGTTAATAGAACATTACCTGATAATTCATCCTGTTGTCTTTTCCCCTGAGAGGTGTGATGTGTGCTCAAAAATGGGCTGTTAGTAAAAGCCGTGGCGCATGATGCTGCTGTCTCTATCAGCTGCTTTCATACCTTGTGTACAAATATAAGCAGGATCTACTTTATAAACTAGACCCTCCATCTCTGTGTCAAATGCAGCGGAAGAGTGTGGCTAAATTTAGAAATGTAATACTAGTAGTGTATACTAGCAAGTATACTGCATACTGTCTACTATTTTTACAATGTCTGTGAAACCAGAGTCCACACGGGCTGCAGGAATTGTGTTACGGCCTAATAGGATTGTGAAACTAAAAAGGCAATGAATTTAATTGAATAAATGTGAGTTCAAAGTCAAAATGCTGCGCTCTTGCACGTTCTACAGGCTTGCCATTTCAGAGTAGTGTGCAATCAGTAAATACCTCACATTTATGCCAGGCGATTGCTTATGATCTGCTGCTGATGAGTAATGACCACACTTTATGGTGCTTATATTGTAATTAGTTATAGATGGTAAATAAGAGTGCACATTTTATCCAAATAGTATCTATGCCATCTTTTCAGTGAGTCGCTGGAAGTAGTAAAGCACGTACATTTCAAAATAAGAGTCCTTGTGTATTTATTGTTTGTTAATAATTAAAAGTCCTGCGTTGTGCATAAAGTCTTTTTTCTGAAATCTGTATTGTATTATTGGCATATTTAGTTATTTTAACAAGCTCTTGTAGCTTCTATCGGGGCCTGTGCCTCGTAGGAAGGAAAGACTAAGAATACATATTCAATAGATTTTACTAGTATTGACAGTTTTTTATTCCCTTCCTTTAACACGTTATTATCAGATCAGCAAAATCCAATATTGATGGACCTCTAATTCATATATATTTACAAATGATTACATAAATGAATTTCAATACATATGTATATAGGCTATATGTTGAATAAAACCTGTCTTGACAAGGTTTCTGTGGGTCTTAAATCAAGTCTTAAATCAGAATAGAAAGTCTTAAATGCATAGTCATTGCTTCAGCTTTTTGTCTTGTTTTCCAATACAAAACTTAAATACATTTACTTGAGATGCAAAATGAAGATATTCAAAGCCTTTTTGGATTGAACAAAATGAAGGGAGTTTATGCTTAAAACAAGATCAAATATCTGTCAGTGGGGTATGAACACTTAACACTTGATTTTTCTGAGCCCATGGCAGATATTTGTTCTTTTCATTTTTGTTTATTTTAAATCATAAACTCATTTCTTTTTGATCAACTTCAATTTATCAATTTCTCATAAACAAGACCTATCATTTAATGTCAATTTGCTTCTTAATTCTATCTTGATTTAATAATATTTAGACATTTGCACTGGAGGACAACACTGTTTGAAGTGTGTTTGTTCAGAAGGTTGTTTTCCATATTTTAGTTCTCTCTCTCTCTCTCTCTCTCTCTCTCTCTCTCTCTCTCTCTCTCTCTCTCTCTCTCTCTCTCTCTCTCTCTCTCTCTCTATCTCTCTCTCTCTCTCTCTCTCTCTCTCTCTCTCTCTCTCTCTCTCTCTCTCTCTCTCTCTCTCTCTCTCTCTCTCTCTCTCTCTCTCTCTCTCTCTCTCTCTCTCTCTCTCTCTCTCTCTCTCTCTCTCTCTCTCTCTCTCTCTCTCTCTCTCTCTCTCTCTCTCTCTACTCTCTCTATCTCTCTCTCTCTCTCTCTCTCTATCTCTCTCTCTCTCTATCTCTCTCTCTCTCTCTCTCTCTCTCTCTCTCTCTCTATCTCTCTCTCTCTCTCTCTCTCTCTCTCTATCTATCTCTCTCTCTGTTGTAAAATGGATTGAAAATGAATGGCACTCTGTTGAAAGTTGAATTTTCAAACTTTGAAGCTTTTCATTTGCTCCCTAGACATTTATGTTTTATCTTTACTTGCATTAAAAAGTTGGTAACACTTAACAATAAGGATAATTAATTAACTACATTAGCTAAGAATTAACAATAATTTGTTACATTTATATAGCGCTTTTCTAGACACTCAAAGTGCTTTACATAGTAAGGGGGCTATCTCCTCATCCACCACCAATGTGCAGCATCCACCTGGATGATGATGCGACGGCAGCCATATTGCACCAGAACGCCCACCACACACACACACACACACACCAGCTTATTGGTGGAGAGGAGACAGAGTGATGAAGCCAATCAGCGATGGTCAGAAGACTATGGGCAAATATGACCAGGATGCCGGGGTAACACCCTACTCTTTTTCGAAGGACATCCTGGGAGAGTCAGGACCTCTGTTTAACGTCCAATACGAATGAATTCTTCTACAGCATTTATTAATCATAGTTAATGTTAATCTCAGCATTTACTAATGCATTATTAATATCACAAGTTGGGTTTGTTAACATTATATAATGCACAATGAACTAACATGAACAAACAATGAACAACTGTATTTTTATTAACTAACATCAACAAAGCTTAATTAATAATGTAATAAATGTATTGTTAATTGTTCATTCGTGTTAGTTAATACATTAACTAATGTTCACAAATAACACCTTGTTGTAAAGTGTTACAAAAAATTCTTATAATTTTACCTTAAAAAAAACAGCTGCATAAACCCTGCTTGAGTATTTTAAACTTGCAAGAAAAAGTAAGAGATACATGATTTATTTTGAGATTGTATCAGTTTGTTGTGTATGGACATACATTATTAATTACATTTGTGAAGGTCTTTAAAAAGGTTGACTTATATTTGACTGAAATTCTACAGATACTCTGGAAACTTATGCATTTTTCAACATTTTACAGTAGTATGCTTGTCATCACATTACCTTTTTTTTTTTTAAGTTATCATCTTCTTCAAGTCTTCTACAATGTACTTATTGTGTTCGTATTGTATTGCTAAACACTTTTACTGCTTTGAGGTGGGATGCGGGTACGGTTAGGGACAGGTTTGGTGGTATGGGTAGGTTTAAGGGTAGGTTAAGGTGTAAGGGATGGGACAACAGTGTAATTATAAATGTAATTACAGAAATTAATTAAAGATCTAACTACATATAGGTATTTAAAAAGCATAAGTGCAATGTAAAACATGTCTGTACACAATAAGTCCATTGTACCAAATTATTAATTTAAATGTAAGTACATAGTAGTTAAGGCCACCTAATATAAAGTGGGACCATCATATTTACCAAGGGTGCCAATAATTCTGACCACTACTGTGTATGTATATATATATATATATATATATATGCAAAAATAGTTTGGTAGTAAATGATTTGCATAAAGACCCTTAAACACTTCAGTCAATCTCTTAAGACTGATAGCAGGTTAAACTTTTCATGCATTATAGGCTATTGTGTATGTGTTTGTAACACTATTCAGTTCTGGTTCTAAATTATTCCGTTTCCAGTTTGCCTATCCCTTTGGGAACAGTGCTGGAGGTGTGTTTTGGACGGAAGGGAAATTTGTATTTTGGGTCTGTTCTGTATGTTTTCCTTTGAAGCCGTCTGTCTGGTTGCAGAAATATGGAGGGGTTTAATCTACCTCCAGGGATTTAGATGCTCCTGCTACTTCAGTGAGCTTTAGTCCACTGGGATTTTCATCGTCTAAATCGAATTTATTCACAAAGTCCCTTGTCCTACAGAGTTTCTTTCATTTAAAGCAGAGAAACAGCCTAATAAGGTAAGCTGAGCGACAGTAACCCGAGTTATCTGTTGTATGACTATTATAATTCAGAATAACACCACAGATACTGACCTTTACATGCACAGACACACCTCAGCTGCCACCGTTTTATGCCTTAACGGCACAATGAACTTTACTCAACCTCCCAGCACAATGCAGCCATTTGAGTTTTAGTACTGTGTCATAAAACTGCATCGACTCTGGATGGACGATGGAGCCTTTTGGTTTTTTAATCCTTATGGGCCAAATCAATGTCTTTTGTTACTGCTCCTTATCGGTTCGGGGCAGAAGTCGGTCGTGCGGCGTTAAGGTTTTGGAAGGGGTTTACTCCCTGGCATATGGTCTGAATGAACGTGAGGTGAGAGCTGGGGGGAGTTTTCCATTAAGAGAGCGATAAAACTCAATAATCTTCCCATCGGAGTGCAGTACGGCCACAGGCTAAAGACAGACAGGCGGCGTAATTAACTCTAAGCAGCCTTCACAACTGCATAGATCTCTTTAAATAGAGGAGCTAATGGCTATTGGGTGCTGATCTAATTTTGCCATTGGGACCTGATGGAATTGCGCTCTGGGGGTGTAGGAGAATTTGAAAGCTGTGGGGAGGCAGAGAAAGTGGAAGAGAGGCAATTATGATTTCTGCAGGATTGGGACTAAAATGCTGACAATGAACTGAGCAGACGCTTGCATTTGGCTTCGAATCGTGAGAGAAACAAACATTTATCACTGTAACTCACAGTGACGTGGAGCGAGAACAGGGCCGGCGCTAGCTATAGGTAGAGCTGGCGATTGCTTAGGGCCTCGGACTTTGAGGAAGGGGTCTCCAGAACCGTAACGCATCCCCTGTTGGCCAGTCCACCAGTCAAGACGGGCAGAAATATAGCCTCATTGTTCATTGGATATAGCTGAATTGTCACTCATCTGCAATTAAACCAATTAATGTTGCCGTTTCAAAGCAGGTCCCGCAGGTTATTAGTGGATAATTCAGTAGCAAAAGTTACTCTAGAAAAATCATGAGTGCACAGTAAAATTAGTGAAAAACATTTATTGGGGAACAAAGAAAAGTGAATAAGTGTAGGACTAAATCTGGTAAAAAAGTATTTAGTTAGTTGAAACTGAGTTAGAGCAGTAATCCCAATCTTCAGCCGAATTTAGATGACATCAATGTTTTTGAACCATTAAAAAAAATTCTAGTGTACTTGCTTTTTAACTTTGGATGCAAAATGATCTGATTTTTGTAGCTACTTTGCTAGTCAGCTCCTGATGCGATGTCATTCATCGTACGCGCAAATTCAAAGCGTCGCATCTTGGTGCATCAACGGTGCTCGCAATCTTTTAAACTCGTAATAAAGCAGATGTAGTCAATATTGATTAAATGGGAGGGTGAAATCCTGCCCTTACCCAGCTAGGAAAAAAAATGATAAAAGCACTCACTGAAGGGGTTTTCTGGAACTGTGATTAAATGACATAAAACATCAAAATAATAATAATAACATCTTCATCAAACAAAAAAAGCGATTACCTTAGATAAAGTTTGATTAATATGTACATACAGTACAAGTCAAAAGTTTGGACCCATTACTATTTCTAATGTTTTTGAAATAAATGTCTTATGCTCATCAAGCCTGCATCTATTTGATCAGAAAAAAGTAACATTCAGCAAAGATGTGCTAAAAAGATAAAAAGTGATAGTAAAGACTTATATTGTTCTTAAATATAAATTTGTAATAATCAAAAAATCCTAGAAAAAGTATCACAGGTTATAAAATAAACATTAAGCACTGTTTCTAACATTAATAATAAATCACCATATTATAATATTTATGTAGATCATGTGACACTGAAGACTGGAGTAATGGCTGAAGACAATTCAGTTTTGCATCACAGAAATAGGCCTATATTTTAAAGTATAGTCAAAACCTTTATGTTGTAATAATATTTCACATTTCAATATTATAGTTTTTTTCTGTATTTGTGATCACATGCTAAAGTCACGCTTGATGAGCATAAGAGACTTCTTTCAAAAACACAATGTGTCCTAATTTTTTGTACTGTATAAGTAAAAATATACAACATTTTATGTTAAATGTTGTATAAAAAAGTTAAGAATCATATTTGTTTCAAGTGTTTTTATTGGGGGTGGGGGCCTCTAACATGAATTTGCCAAGGGCCTCCTGATGTCTAGAACCGGCCCTGAGCGAGAGGCGTGATAGACGGAGTGTGGAAGCTGAGAGGGGCCAATTAGGTTTTATTACGGCCGTTTGTGCAGAATGATTTGATGTAATTATTTTGGTTCATTTTACCTCTCTGCGCAAAGTTCATTTAACTGAGATTTCTTTCATGCCCTGAAGGAAAGCACATTTTGCTGAAAGATTTGTTTTGGAGCATGGAATATTGTTTATAGATTCTCAAAGCTGGTTATTATCTGGTCAGGGATGGCCATTACTTGGTCATTAGTTTGTTTTCCAACAATGGCTACCAGTTTAAGTAGGTTTTATGAGCGGGGGGATCACTAATAAGAGCCTTAGAATATCTCTCCTAGACAGCGTGAGATAAACAGATGCCAAATGGAGTCTCTGTTTCTCAGATGCTTGTCCTGCGAAAAAGACACTGGTACTCGTGCATATATCTTCTCTAGAGTTTAAGAAGAGAAATGTGAACATTTGCTATTATACTTCATTATTACAATATCAAATTATTTTGGCTAATTAACGTGCTATCCGTGTTACTTTTAAACCACAACTGGTGTTGGTTTTACTTTGAACTTGAGCTAGTAATTTTCACAAATAGTTATAAATAAATGATTACCCTGCTGAAAAAACAACAGAATTTGTAATGGTTTCACTGGTCATAATATAACCCGTATTGGCTTTAAACTGTAATGTCTCTGTGGGTTTGTACTGGTAATTTGTCACATTTTATTGGTGGCTTGTTAAAACCACTAAATCTTAATGGAATTTGTTCTCAAACACACTACAGGAAACCATTAATTAATGGTTAAAATGGTTAACAGTTGATGGTTTGTAATGATATTTGTAGTCGAAACCATTATAATTATTTCTTTGTAGCACATTGAACTAAAAGTGACATTTTTAAGTAAAAAGACTGAAATAGAATTTTCTTGTAAAACACTAAAACGTTAAATCATTTTTACAGTGAAGTTCCATTGGATAATGTTTACTCTTTAATTATTGGTTAGACTTTTCGATAATCCTCTTTAAACATTCTTTTATAGAATACTACAATGCAACTACATGTCAACTAGCAGTCATTCGATTATTAGTAGACTGCTCAATATCTGCTAACACTTTATTTTGATGGTCATCCACAGACATTCTACTGAAGTAACTTTGCAAGTATGTCAACTTATTCTACTAAACCTAACTCTAGCATCCTACATTACTCTAACAAGAGTTAGGTGACTTGTAGCTGCAAAGTTTCTAATAACTAATACAATTTCTAAAGTGTACTATCAAATTTAAGTGTAACCTAATGTTGTCATTAGGTATGTGAAAATATAAAATCTTCTCTTCTGACCAGTTTGTAAGATGTGAGACAAACACACACACACACACACACACACACACACACACACACACACACACACACACAGTATGATGTGAAACATTTGTTGTCATAGCACTGTGCAAGTGTGACATTTTTTAATCTGATTGAAAAAGTAGATTCAAGCATTTATCTGCATTGATTTCCGTTGATCGAATAATTTCAGGTCTGCACCAACAATTTCAATTTGATTAAATGTCATTCAGATCATACAAATTTTTGAGTCCTCATAAACCACATACCCATGCACACACACACACACACACACACACACACACACACACACACACACACGTCAGTATGATGTGAAACATTTGTTGTCATGGCACTGTGCAAGTGTGACATTTTTTAATCTGATTGAAAAAGTAGATTCAAGCATTTATCTGCATTGTTTTTTTTATTTCCGTTGATCGAATAATTTCAGGTCTGCACCAACAATTTCAATTTGATTAAAATGTCATTCAGATCAAGTTCATCAATGCAATTATAAAAATTATTTGAGTGCATGTAAACGTAGATTGTCATCGCGCCTCCTTTTACTCCACCAGAACATAAGTCCTTCAATTTAAAATATCTGTAAGAGAGAGTTAGCCTCTGTTAAAATGCAATTAAAATCACATTTGTATTTCCCAAATCCAAGTTTTAATATTCTATAGTGCTAATACAATTATTTTTTTTCTAAGTAGACAATTTTTTAAAATGCACCAACATGCAATGAATAGTTAATCACAACAAATCACTTCATCCAAGTAAATCAATATATACCATTGATCAGAGATCTTTAATGATCACGTTGGTTGGTTTGCTCAGTTGTAGTCTGTCTATGGTTACCAGGCAACTGAGGGCCAACATTGATATACAATTCAATTGATGTGTGGTCACAGATGTGTCTATATCGGCTATTTTATAATGTGCCTCATGCAATCGGATTTTACAGCGCAGATATCTTTTTTCATCATCAGAGCACAGCGAGGTGTTGTAGGCCAGATTTCAGGCGAATCAGGATTAAAAATCGTTTTTAATTACAGAAAATTGATATTCTCTGTACTGTTCCTGAGAACTGCAGTTTCACACAGGGCAATGTCACCTTCACCGGCTTGTGATGTTATTTCAAAAGGGAAATATGGGGGATGGCTCATGTTCATTCCACTTCAAACATGTTCAGATACTTTCAGTGGTGACAATATACTATAATAAGTGCACGAAGGTCTTGAAAAAATGGCAGAAAGCTGCTGCTCACCCCCAAGCTCAGTTGTACCTTTTGCGCTACTAATCTTCAGTATTTCTCATGCCTTGCGGGATAAAGTCATGACAGGCATTTCAGGGCTGGTCTAGACTGCTATTTTGGCACATCTCTTCATTGAGTTTTGTCGTGAATCGCATTAGCACCGTGGGAAGATAAAGCCATGTAATGGTGCATAAAGCAATGCAGATACGTTCATTAACCCGAGGGTCGGTCTTGAAAAGAGAACAGCCAGTTATCTAATGATGGTATTGTTCTACTTGAAGGCTGGGCTATCATTTGTTGTTTAGCATTATTCACCAGAGCATACTTTTTTCTCTCTGTGTATTTTATTTTTGTCCTTTGTTTTCAGGCAATTTCAAAATAGCAGGGGCTAATTCAGAGAAACGTGAGGGGTGTTGAAGCCATGATATGTTGTAATTATCTCGCATTCATTATTGCACGTTTATATTCTGAATATTATAGTTCTGTTATATAGAATAATTCATTTCTATCTACAGTACTGAAGGCAACTGCATTTTGAGGGTCTGTTTAAACAGGATTTGTTCTTTAAAATCAGCTAGACAGAGCACAGTGTTATTTAAAAGAAGGCGTTGGGTGGCGCATTAACCCTTATGAAAAATAATTGTTCTTAACTGTATTGAATGTGCACTGGCAATGTGCGTCAAATCTCAAAAGTATATTTTTAAAATGCTGTACTTGCAGAAAATATAATATTAATAAAAAGTTATACTTCATGACAAGGTTTCTTAAGTAGACTTAAGTTGGAGTAGACTTAAGAAACCACTTAAGTAGACTTTCGCACTTTGTGATGTCAAATTAAAAGCCTTACTTTAAAGTACATTTTAAATCATTATGTTTTAATAAAACACCATAAATTAAACTTAATTAGTTAAGCATGTTTTTGTTTACCATAAATGCTTTTCATTACATTTGACAGTACACTTTAACCATATTTCAAAGACAAAATAAGTAATTATACTATATGAGTTATACAAATGTTATATAAAGATGTACTTAAGTTCGACTTAAGTCAGTAAAAAAAAACACTCCTAAATATTTGCATTTCATATAAATGTAAAGCTATAATGCGTTTTAATTTAATTACTAATTTGACATTATTACAAAGTGCACGTTTTAAAAGTTTACGAAACAGTCCTAACAGTGTTTTCTTTTTAATCATGCTTAAGTAGCCTTGTATTTCATTAATATGATATTATCTGAAATGACAGTTACGATTTCAGGTACACTACAAGTGCAAATTTAATACAATTAAGTGTACTTATTTTTCACAAGGGTACCTTAGCAGTGAGCACAGTTTAGCACAGTTTTATAACTTTTTTGTTTACCATCTTTGATGATTTTGACATTGTAAATTGAGCTCATCAAAATTAATGGTCTGATTGGTATCTTTTGTGAAGGTAACTTAGTCATCATTGTTATGGAGCCTATAACAGCTTTAGCATCAGATGCATGCCTAAGATGTCTTAAAATGCTAGGGTAGGCAGCTTATTAGGTTTGGGAACAAAGCTTAAATTCTCCACGAGGAAGAGCCCTGAGGAACCAATGAGTTGTTTTAGTTAGTTAGTTTAGTGGCAGGGCAGCTTATCTGATTAGAGTGTGTTTGCCTGACCTCTGCCTCTCTAATGTATTCCACGCTGAGGTGTCTTGGATTGAGAGCGTGTGTTGGCATAATGTGGAGCAGAGCTGTGTGCGACACACACACACACACACGCACACACACACACACACACACACACACACACACACACACACACACACACACACACACACACACACACACACACACACACACACACACACACACACTGTTGTGTGTTTGATTATGAGATGGAGACCCTCTCCCCAGCTGCTGGTGTTTCTTTGCCATGGCAGCTCTTTGATTGACTGAAGATTGATTTGATGGATAGGAGCAGTTATGGCAGGTCACTAACAGAATCAGGCCTTTTGATTGGATGATTGACTGCTTTGTTCATGCCAATGAATGATGAGTTGTTTTACTGGATATTAGACTCTGGCATGCCACTGTATGCATGAAATGCATGAAATTGCCCGAACTTGCCTTGTCCACGCACTACATTTCAGAAAGAAATGTATACTTTATTATTTCATCAAGGATGCATTCAATTGATCAAACGTGGCAGTAAATACATTTATAATGTAAAATAAATATATTTAAAAAATTATGTTCTTTTGAACATTCTATTCACCAAAGAATCCTAAAAAAGTTGGTTTGCACAAAATTTGAAGCAGCACAACTGATTTTTACACTAATAATAATAAGAAATGTTCTTTAACACCAGATCAGCATTTTATAATGATTTCTGAAGGATCATGTGACACTGAAGACGAGTAATGATGCTGAAAATTAAGTTTTGCATTAGAGGAATAAATTCAATTTCAAAATATATTAAAATAGAATTTTAAATTGCTATACTATTTCATAATATTGTGTTGTTACTGCATTTTTGATAAAAAAAAAATCCTTGGTGAACATAAGTAAGACATCTAGACATTTCTCACTCAGTTTAGGGCTTTCAAATATGACATATTATATTTAATGTACACATGGACATATTATATAGACCTGTATATATATGAAAGCATGGACATTGATATCAAATCTATTTACAAAAGTAAACTATGACATCATATCTCAAATTTGAATATGCTCAGGATTGTTCTGTATGTGATGACGGTCAGTCAGTCTCAAACACTGTGTCTGTGAATGTAGCCTTTGGTAGAGACACTCTACATCATTTTGTTAATCTCCTCAGGGCAATAGACTACCTGTCCCCCCACACTGTGGAGAGATATCGCTTCCCCCAGGCTTTAATGACTCTTCCATTATTTTCCACTCTGGTCTCGTAATGACCCCTTATTATGCTGTTTGGACAGAAACTGGAGTGACAGCACTGCAATTAAGAGTCACAGAGGACTTAGAATAACCCCACAGACCACCTCAAGCACCACAGGCCACTATAACGTCCCTCCCCCAGAACCGTGTTCTGTGATCAGGATCTTGGGATTTTAGCTGGAATGTTAAGGCTCTTATGATGTGTGCTTCACAGACCCAGATTCAGAATGTCAGGTGTTCAGTTTATATAGCATTCCTGGACTGAAGGCTAGTGGTCTGTGGATATTAGTCTCAGCCTCGGACGTCAGGCCCACAGACCGTTGGCTAAACGTGGAAACACTTCAGGAGTTTCGAAGTCGTCATCGGATTGGTTGAATTATACAGGATTTCTGGGAGACGTGCTTGTCGCTTTAAAGTTCCACCTGGAAACAAAGATGCAGTGATGTCAAACCCTCTCACAAAAGAAGAAAGCCGCCGTGTTTCAACTGTGACGCTTATCAGGATCAACGATATACTGGAGTTTTTAGTTCGTGGCATAGAATCTTTAAAATATATCCAAGAGTTTTACACACCGATCTGTTATTGTGGCGACATTTCCACGCCCCGACACGTGATGATGAACGAAACGAAATGAACTGTGATTGGCTGTTTGACATGCCGGTCAAAAACGGAAAGCTGCCATGGATTCCAGACCTTCAGCTGTCAGTCTGAAAATCTGGATATGCGAGACTAGCTGATATAGACATTATATTTAGCCCAAAGCTTAGTTTTTATGCTATAGCATTTGTTTTTTCACAATGCCACATTGGTCAGTGCTACTGTAATCCCTCTGGGAATAAACAAAACAATTTACATGATTTAAAAAGAGTACTTGGAATATTAAATAAATAATGTTCTTTAAAAGAATATACTTAGGTGTGGAATGATTGTGCTATTTTCACACTAGATTGCATGTTATGTCCAAGTGAAAATGTATTATAGTTTAAATGTATACTGATCCTTAATATTATGTTATTACCAAATATTGGATTCAATATTTTGTCAACTTGATTTTTGAATCAGCACAGGTTTGGTGTCTTTTTCTGAGAAAAGATTTACCATTAAAAGGCTCAATTATCTGATCTCTTGCACCTCAGTAAAAAAAAATACTTTATTTGTGATTTTTATTTTAAAAGGTTCATTCAAAAACTGAGGTGCATAAGATCAGATCTTTGAATCAGTTGGAAAAGGAACGACACAAAACCTGTGCTAATTGAGAGAAAACAAGTTGACAATGAGCCTACAACTAATCAGTTCCCCAGAAAATGAAATAAAAATATTGAAACAACACTGAATGTCACTGGCTTTCATTGTTTGTACAAAACATTCATCGAAATATCTTCTGTGTATTAATTAGCTTAGCTTAACCAGTGAGACTTCCTTGGTCAGCCTGTTTCACCGATGACAAAGCAGCTCAGCAGACTAAGCTTTGCTAGGCTTAAACTAAACCAGCTCTAACCAGCCTAGACCAGCATTTCAACAGTTTCTGTACTGATCACTGTGAATCCCCCCAAGTGCACCATCTCCTTATACAGTCTCTGGCCTGCACGCTGACCACACTTTCCCAGCTGGAGCTCTGAGATGTGCTATCCTCAGTTCAACAGGCTCTTGTTGTAGGTAGGAGTATACAATATGTCTCTGCATAGAGAGAAACAGTGAGAGATAAAGCACGTTTAATTTACAGCCACACAAACCTGTGAGTCAGAGCGACGTGATGAAAGGACGACTCCCGCAGAGCACAGATGCTGTATCAACTCATGATTTGTTCACTGCACGGTCTTCGGTTTGACCTTTCTTTAAGTCGACCTCAATCAATATCAGCAATCTTACTTGTTAAGTTGCAACCAGACAGACCGAGGTGCGTTAAAAGAACATATTTAAGTGCTTGAAATGCATCTCTTGATTTGTGACTCATTTTTTAGGTTGCGAAAGATTTGTTTTTCAAATGTACCGTAGGTGTGTGCGGGAGTGGATACACTGAGTTCACCTTTGCACCTGAGCTACATTGTGGCCTCGTTTGATGTAATATTTCAAGTACAAAAGAAGCTCCATATTTAATGTGGCATTTCATTTTCAAAATCTGTGTTTTATTTCCTTCTGTTGCAGGTTTCAGAGAGGTTGAAATTAAAGGTTTTCCAGTGATTACTCAGTGTGGGTCAGCAAACACGTCTCTTCTGCACCATAGAGCTTCAAGGACACATTCTGGTGAGTCATCGGTGGAGGTTTATATTTTTATTATTATCTGAAAAATTATTCTGAAGGCCTTTTCCCATAGTTTGTTTCAAAAGTTGTACGCAGGTCAAGCATTGTGAGCTCCAAACACTTAAACTTTGACCCAATTGTCTGCAGACCTTTTAAAGCAGAGCCAAAGTTTACTGGACAATTTGCATGATTACGTGGGCGGTGTTGGCATGAAAATGAACAAGATGGATGGAGACTAATGCTGTGCATCTAGATACAGGTGCAAACTGCTAATGCTCAAGCAAGAAGTTTGCAGTTTTTATGATTAAATATATATTTTGTCCTCATGAAAATGGGATTATTTAGCTGTGTTCCTTGTATAATTGAGACAATCAGTGCAGCACTGGCATAGTGTCAATCACAGATATGCAAGATGAGCCAGTCTCTTTCTATCTGGAAAAGGGCACCTGTGAGTAAGAAGGATGGAAACATTGTGCTTCTTAACAACATTTTATGTTTAGGTAGCTTACTGTGAGGAATCTTTCCAACCCAGGCTCATGAAAAATTAATTCCAGTGGCAATATTTTTGCAGAAATTATATTTTATTGCTTCTTGCATGTTTAGTGGTGGTTTAAAAGTGAACAGTCCAGTGAGTGGCTGTAAAAAGCATGTTCAATTGTCTTTAAATATGACCGTGCTAATATTTTATGCTCTAATGTCTCCCACATTTGGAATGAATCAACTCTACACTAAACCAAACTGATAGTGTCAAAGAAAGAAAATCAGATAAAAGCACATCTGCTGAAGCAACCATGCTGTTTTGCCTTGATTTTACATGGTTTGCTTTTTTGTTGAACCATGTTTCACGGGACTTGTTTTCGAGCGCACCGCATCACAGGTGCAATGCTATACTAGGTGCCCTACTGAGATATTTTAATACATTGGAAAAGACACATATGGAGCTGGTTATGTGATGCACATACAAAAATGATTAGCTTACAAATCACACACTATGATAAAAGTGCCATAGTTTTATGTAAGGATCCGCAAGGAAATGCCTCTTTATTAATCAATAATCTGCCCCAAAATTTGTGAGAAAACTGATCAAAGTTGGTTGTTTAACTAGCATGGGTGTTCATTTCAGCTGGACATTTCTTTGATTGTTAAAGTTTTTAGAAGATATGCAACTCACAGCAGATCTTTTCTTCAGTACACACTTTGTTTTGATTGTGTAGTTCCTACAATGCATTTTTAAGAGATTTGATTGGCAGTTGATCATTTTGTACGACACAATGTCAAGGTTTTTCTTCTTCACTTTCTGCAATCTTTCAGAGCAATTGGCAAGACCCTTTCCCTTCTAAACTCAAACATGTTTACCTTTTTTTAAGTCTATGCTCAAGGTTTAATGTCCAGACCAGAGGTGTGAAGTATTGAATAAATGTAACTAATTACTGTACTTGAGTATCTTTTCGGATACTTTGTAGTTTTACTGAGTATCAAAGACATTAGCAACTTTTACTCTCTACTTCTGTATCTGTACACTTTACTCCGCTACATTTGAAATGAGTGTTGCAGTTACACATTACATTTCGCATGGCACCTAGCTTTTCTGCAGCAATGTATTTCTGCTACAAAAGATGTGATACTGCCTACTACAGGGTACAGAAAGTACTTTATCTTGTGCGTTTTGCCCTTATGCTGAGTTGACACTGCACGATTTTAAAGTCATCACGGATCACCGTTGTTTTCACACTGCATGACTATCTGAGGTAGCATTCAGTTGCTGGCATTAGGGCTGACACGATAACTACTTTTTGTTGTGCGATATATTGCACCAAAATTAATTGCGATAAACGATATTATTGTCATTTTAAGACAATTTTATTTCACTGATTATATAATTACAGTATGACAATATAATAGCATAATAATGCAAGTGCACTCTTTCAAAGAACAAAGAACATTTTATTCTTAAGAATAAAAAGTTTGCAACATATTTTTAAAAGCTGTTTTTCGACCGTGTTTAATGGCTGCATCTCTTTGGCTATATAGCGAGTTCACGCTATCTGTGAGTGTGCGCCATTTCGCTGTCACGTTTATATTTACACTGTCGGGAAAAGGCATCTGTAACAGATAACTGTCTGGAAGACCCCTCTCCAGCTCCAGCTGCGGTTGTTGTTCCCAGATTGAAAAACTGGGTGGGATGGTTATGTTTTAAGTGAGATTTTAGGTTAGTTGTGTTGCCTCTTTTCGTTGCCACTGTTTTTAAACAAAGTCGACATACCGGCTCATTCACGTTAATTGGCTCTCCTCTCTATTCGGCTTAAAGCCAAAATGTTCCCACACGAGCTGAAGATTGCTGCTTTGAAACCAAGTCCATTGGGACTTGTTCTTCCTGAAACACTTTATAACGCAGTGGGTTCACGCCTTCTCTTCACCTGTCGCTGTCCGCTCTGTGTATGTGTGCGTGTGTGTGTGAGGGAGGCGCTGCCTAAGCCCCGCCTCCGCCACAGAGAGCAGGCGAGATGACAGAGGTAGCGATCGACTAAAATGTTGTTGATATTCATTTTATGTAAAAATTAATATAATCATTATTTTTTATTATAAAAAAATGATCAGTCGCAATATATCGCGGCACCAAAAATGATCGCGCTCATATCCAAGTCGATATATCGACTATCGCGACAGGCCTAGCTGGCATCTTCACATTGCACAATGAATCGCCGACAGGTTCAGATATTCAGCATGGCAAATATTTCACGTCCGTCTGCGATTCTCTCAGATTGAGTCTTTGATAATCCACGCTGCGTGACTGTCACTCGTGTGAATGAGCACCGATTTGACTCTGATTTCAGTCATTTGTCTGCGATTTTGCAAAACCTGTCAGCGAGTGAAAATCGGGGCTAAAATCATGCAGTGTGAACTCGGCATAACTCATCCAAACTCGTCAACAAGGATACTTTACGTGAATGTGAGTTCCTTAGCAAGTAGTTGTGAATCACAGGTGTTTTAGATGACTGCATCCAGTGCATAATAACACATCCAGTGCAAGCAGACTGTTGTAGTCAGTTTGTATCTTATCTTGTTCAGCTTGTTAGCCTTCTGTATATATATATATATATCCCTAGTGTTTCTTTGAGTTGTTGAATGTAATGGTTGTCTGTTTACCTGTTATTCTGTTCTTTGGCTTATTTTTTGTTCTAGTTTTTCCATGAAATGTCTGCACATAGATCCTTGCCTCTGTCTGTTTTCCCCAGCTTTTACACAACGTTACAGTTTTTGGTGACACTTAATTTTAAGGTGTCATAATGCATAGTAATTACCTAATTAAGTACTCAGTAGTAGCCATTGTACTTACATGAAACAAAACGTACTTACCATGTAACTGAGTTATGGAACAGCCTGTAATTACTGTAATTATGCAGATGTAATATGCAGCTACTGTTACACACGTTACAGCCCGAGTCTGTCACACATCTACTTACTATCTTGATACACTTTATGTGAAGTAGCTTATGTCTGTGTAATATTCTGTCATTGTAATGTAATTATAAATGTATTGTATGTATTTAAGCTGTGCACTGGTGGGTTAAATCAAACTATGGAGCAGCTGGAGAAGGTGTACAGTATAGGTACACATGATGTACACTTAAGTAAAATCTTGATACACTTTATTTTAAGTAGCTTATGTCTGTGTACTTACATTTATAATTGTGTTTCATAAAGTCTGCAGGTAGTTGTGTAACGGTAGCTGCCTATTACATCATTACAAGCAGTTCTATAACTTAGTTACATGGTAAGTACATTTTGTTTCATGTAAGTACAACAACTGATACTATAAGTACTTAACTAGGTAATTACTCTGTATTATGGACACCTTAAAATAAAGTGTTAGCCAGTTTTTGACTGGCATGTCTCTTTGACTTGTGTATCTTTGAGCCTATATTTATTATAAGTACAATACTTAAGTACTGTTAAAATCAGATACTCAAAGACTTTTACTCAAGTTGTTGTGGAATTGGTGACTTGTAACTCGTAGTGGAGTAATTGTCACTGTAAGATATCTGCACTTTTACTCAAGTATGTTTTTCTGGTTCTATTCAAACCTCTGGTCCAGATATCTGTCTTAACAGCCCTGCCATGATGTGATCTGCAAAGCTTTTCATGTGGAAGCACATGATGTTTTTGTCCACCAGTGTGTTGAAGCTCAACATGAGTCATGTGAAAGGGCCTTAACACCTACAAATGATTGGAAACAAAATCACCATGTCAGATCAGCAAAGGTTAAATAAAGCTCGTCATCATCCTTCCTTAAGTGGTTGTCAGGGAAACAAATCATTGCAATGCTAAAGCCCTAAACAACTCACTTAAATGTTATGTTTTCCCATCTAAAGGGCAGACATGCACACTTATATACTTTTATATCCACAAACAAACAATCCGTGCAACTAGAACATTTAAGAGGGTGCATTAGCCAAGCTCATGAAATATTGATTGTTACGCATTATTCAGTTTTATCTCTGATAATGGCTTTTGGGTGCTTTGCTATCAGACTCTGTACAACATCTGTTAGGTATCTTCTGGATTGGAGTTCAAGTTACATCCGCTTTCAGGAAGAAGTGGATATCAAAATGTTTAGCGCTGATGTATTAGAAGCAGCTGATGGTTCATCTGTCGCAAATGTGGGGTTTGTTTAATCAAAAAGAACACGGTGATTATTTTTGTGCTGGAACGACTGATGGTGATGGTTTCTACAGTGTGTAGGCAGGTTGCTAGAGAATTAGCGTGTGTGGAGGTTGTGCAGACCACAACCCACAGGCTGCCCTTGGCGTCGAGGAGGCTGAGAAACAATAAAGGCCCCTGAGAGAACCCTGCTGATAAATGCAGCTTAGACCGGCATGGATTTCAATGCTGGTCCAGGTTGGTCTGTGTGGGTTAGAGCTGGTAATGGAAGATCAACCTCTGAGCAATACAGATTTTCTCTGGGAACCAGAAATGACATATTTAACCGGAAAGGCCATGATGTTTACCTGTACTGTAAAATGTAGTTGGTGAAGCTGGTTTTTCTGATGCAACTAGAAGTCTTGCTGGTTTCCAGAGGAAAGTACACAGAGCTTGCTCTTCCATAGCTGAGCAGACTTGCAGTTATTTTTCATGCAAGTATCAACTTTGTCTAAGGTTTATATCTCAAAAATTCAAATTGCCATATCTGAGACAATATTTGCATCCTGTAAACTATCAGATTTTGTTGATAGCACAACCCCATAACCCAACCATTTTATTCTCTATTCCATTTGAATGGTTCAATTACATTTTTAGTAATCAAAAACCATGTCTAATTGACTACATCGTGACATTTTATACAACTTAACAATAAAATAAAAATTTAACAAGATTACATTTTTTGGCACCAATGAAATGTGGGCTGTTGCTTTAAAAAAAAAAATACTTAAAAAAATGGACATGCAAGCAGGTCAGAACATATCTGCGTTTGTGCAACTTGAGATTGTAGATGATGCAACTCTATGCTGTCCTAAAGAAAATGTTTTGGCTCATCGCTCAGGATACTTGGATCTCTTTTTCATTTAAGTATCAACTTTATTTCAGGTGCAACCCTAAAATTCCTTAGAAGAAATAAAAATAGACACCACTTAAACAGCTTTTACTTAGAGTAAGATTATAAAGCTATACAATTTGCATAGCTCAGATCATTTGGCAAAGACCAGCTTGGAAGAATTTAATGAGAAATAGTGTGGAGTTCAATCTCTGAGGAAAAACATATGAGATTATTTGGGGTTTTCATTTGCTCTCCATTTAATTTGAATTCTGTCTATGAGAAACCATGAAGACAGTTAAGAAGCTTAGTGAAAACATTACCTCACAAGTTCCTATTGTAGCCTGACTTTATCCTGCTCTGACCTTTCACCTTTCATCATGTGTGAGTCAGCAGACCCTCTTTCTTTCCCACAAGGTGTACGACACATAAGAAAAGGCCCTCCATAAACTAGATCAAATCAATCCGGTTCTATCTCCGAGCCCTTAGGGTTGAAAACAGGATGTGCTTTTTTAGGGTGTTTTATAGCCATTTCTTGTTGTTGAAGGAACTTTTATCCCAGTCTCCCGCCGGTACACCCTGTGTTAATACCTGGTGGTGTTCTCTTTCAACGCCGAATTGGATTGCTTAGGCCTTCGGCGGCGAAACTCGGATAAGCGTGGCAGATGCAAGCTGTAAAGACTGTCCCAGGGCCGTGCTGGTGTGGAGCAGAGCTGTCTCTGACAGAATGAGAGATTGTAGGAGCTAGTTCAGATGAGCCTACTGGAGATCACTTTGTTTTGAAGGGCGGTGAAGAGGAGGGGAACGCACTGTGATTCATGCTCCCCTAATGGAAAGCTCTCAGTGCCCTGGAGTACACACTTCAGTACAACACACTTCCACTTTTCATCCACAGGAAAAACTCTTCTTGCCCCCTTTTAAAGGTAGAGGAATAGGAGAAAATGCTTTCCTCACATGCAGGCTTCATAAACGCCGCACGATCTTTTGACACCCTGTTAACCCTACCTACTGAAAACAGATAGTGGCTTGCAGGCATTCTGCTGTCATCCTATATCATGAAATTGATGACCGTTGGCCTAAAATGCATCTTTGATCAAATTATAGGAGTTCAAACGGAGTGTCTTATGCAAATGACTTCGGTTTGATGAAAAATGAAACAGAAGCAGATGCCTTTTTATCCGTACCAGGTCAATTTATGTAGCTTTCAGCCGTGTCTCAGTAGAATGAGTGTCTCCTCCTCTTTCTCTCACATAATTGAAGAACAAACTCCTTTAAGCGTTTGACTGACACATGATCTCTCGAACTCGGTCTGAGAGGCGTCTGCAAGAATTGTGGCTAAGTGAATGCCTCAGATGAACTCAGACCCCTTTAAAGTGAACTACTCCACCATGGATAGTCTCTGGTTATGAAACATTTTTGTTAGTGAGTAGCCAGCTTTGCCACAGAAATATACTGTTGTTGTATTACAATTATTATTATTATTATTATTATTATTAAGAAGAAGAATTATAATAATAAAAACAACAACAAAAATAATATTATTATTCATATTAATTGATTATTCTTAATTATTTTGTTGCTGCATTCAGAAGGGCTAATTATATTAATATAAAAATAATTATAATTACATAATTGTAAATTATTTAAATAATAATAAATCAATAATAATAATAATAATGACAGAAAAAATATATTTATAAATTCAATATCACTTATATAAATACTAAATATGTATTTATATATATTTATATATAAATGAAAATAAATCAACACAAATATTTATTTGTATTGATGATGATTATTAGTAGTATTAGTAGTAGCAAAAAAGGCTGGATTCCAACAAAAAGTAAGAGTTATGGAAAGTTGACTAAGACATAGTCACAACTACAATGGATGCAAATTAGGTCAGGGACATTAAAAGTGCAAAGAAATGTGGGTTCATGTTTTGGTCCAGTGAATTATATTATTTTAAAGAACAAAAATATTTTGTTTTCTTGTGTCCTTTTTCCATTAGAAAACATATCACGCCCAGTAATGTATCCTCAAACACAAGATGGCATCCAAAAAAGCTTTCAAATCTGGTGTGCCTGATAATGCTAACTGGCTCCTGTGAGATTCAGTAAAATCCTTCAACGTCTGAGCACGTGTGTATGTGTGTGTGAGAGAGTGTGTGTGTGTGTGTGTGAGAGTGTGTTTGTGTGTGTGTGTGTGTGTGTGTGTGTGTGTGTGTGTGTGTGTTTGTGTGTGTGTGTGTGTGTGTGTGTGTGTGTGTGTGTGTGTGTGTGTGTGTGTGTGTGTGTGTGTGTGTGTGTGTGTGTGTGTGTGTGTGTGTGTGTGTGTGTGTGTGTGTGCGTGAGAGAGTGTGTGTGTGTGTGTGTGTGTGTGTGTGTGTGTGTGTGTGTGTGTGTGTGTGTGTGTGTGTGTGTGTGTGTGTGTGTGTGTGTGTGTGTGTGTTTGTAAAGGAGATATGGCAGTGTGAAACATGACAGCTCCCTCTCAGTTTTATTCAGTAAAATCCTTCAACGTCTCATAAATAATGCAAAGGCAGGTTAAATGATGTCACAGATTCAGAACAAGCTCAGTGTTTGTTATTGATATGCATGTGCTGCTTCCGTGAACGTGGGTGTGTTTACTGTGAGGGGTAGTGAGTGCATGAAGCCTCCTGCTATTTTGTGGGCTGTGAAACTGGGAAACATGCATCGGTTGGATAGTGAGATCGAGAAGATTTAAAGAGAGGAGTTAGTCTCAGCAGCCAGAGAAGTGGCGTCTCAGTAGATAGATAGTTAGTGAACCCAAGATCTGGGCAAAAACAATATTGGCAGCGTCCGTTCCCCCGCTCACAATCTGCTGTCTATTTACCAAGTTGAAGGCCAGGCTGCCTGCGCAAACTCCCAGGTTCAAAACACTGTTGTTGTGTAGGATAGCTTCAGCTTTTCTTTGAGGAAATTGAATGTGTAAGAATATAGATTAAGGTCTACTCAGGGCGAGATGGAAATTCCTCTGACCTTCTAGACTGCCGACTCATTCTTATACAATAGACTTTTTAAACAGCTTGTGAATGTGTCTATCGACTTTCGCTGTGAAGCCCATGTAGCCTGATTGGATCTTGCATCGCACCATCTGGGACCAGAACAAAAGATATTCTGCGTAAGCGGTCGTGATTAATTCTCAGAAGGTCACAGCAGATGTCCAGCAGAGCTACAGCCCTGGACGCGAGGTGTTAGCGCTGTAGACATTTCAAAGGCCTTCACAGCCACAGTCATATTATGTGTTCAGGTGATGGTGTTTTATATCTCTGTCCCAGGCTGCTGTTGAGAACACAGCAGAAATCTGCCTCAGATTTCATTTTTCGTTTCCTAAAGTGCATGACTGGGGAGTCTGCATGTACCAGCACACATGATATCAGTAGATGAACCTTGCTCAATATGATAGATGGAGATGTTGAGTTTGAATTTGTCATTAGTTATTCAATCTTGATTCATTGGAAAAAAACACACCTCTACCTACATTTTTACAAAACTCATATATACTCTATACATATACAAAACTATACACACAATTCACTGCAGTTTCCAGCTGAGAAAATGAACACTAGTAGCAGTAAAACACCAACAACATTAAATCGTATTCACACACATTATGATTACAGGGGCAGATTATCAGTTAACTCTTTCTCCACGATTGATTGAACTTTCTGCCATTTATGACACAACACTTCACTGCCATTGATGGAGTTTTCCCGCAATCCATGTTTCAGTATTATATGGTTGGGGGCGCTTTTACGCTTCTTCTGAAATGGTACAGAATCTCCAGATCCAAATATTTACACACATGTAAGCTAACGCGATCATCCATCATTCAACAGCATATCAATCAAATCTGCATAGCATTACTGAATCAAATGTCAGATGGACTGTGTGCTTTGAGTGTGTTGATGGGCATGATTTACTTCATCTATGATTTGATCACGTTCTGAAACCGATCGGGATCTTTGACAAAAATTAGATTTCCTTAGACTTCCTTCTTTCTTTTGATGCATTGTATATTCAAATGATAAATATTCTGAGTTCCATGGATTTTTGTGAAAATTATAAAAATTCTGCTGCTGGCTAGTCACTTAAAAAATACAACAACAACAAAAAAACATGCTGGCATGGAAATCATTATTATTAAAGACTTATTTTTATACAGTTCCTTGCCCAATCTTATATCATGAGCTCAAACCTATATTTTTGATGTGAAACTTAACTAACGTTTTATGCTTGCACCACATAACTATTTCCATATGTGTGTGTGTGTGTGTGTGTGATGTGCTTGCTCAGAAGATGGTACTGTATATGTGTGCGAGGCATGAGTATTAAATATGTCACAAGTGTGACTTGAAGAAGGAAGCTAAAACTACATGGTTGCATTAGTAAATGTGTTGTATCTCATGTTTGCTTACGTAAGTGTGTGTGTGGTTTGTGTGTCAGGTGTGTGTGTGTGTGTGGTGTGTTTTTGAATGCAAAAGAGCAATAACCTTTTAGCATCATGCACTGGACATTTAATTTACAAACTGCCATCATATATATACAAAAAACACCATAGTAAAAAAATTGCAGATCCATATTCATCTGTCATTTAGCACCACTGAGGATATTTCACATTGAAAGTGTGGAGAAACATGCAAGAAGCAATGTAATACCATTTTGCAGAAATATCAATAAGGCAAGTTTATCCATGGAGCTCGGATTTTTGATCACATTTCATTTAAAAACTGCCACCATACTACCACAGCTAACCTATTAAAACATTGCCAGGTTCACACAATCTTTTGGATAAAACTGAACATGCTTTTAGTGCCACTCACTGGAAACACGAAAGAAGCAACGTAATATAATTTTGCCACAGGCATGTTTTCAAATGTGCATAAATTACAGTTATTGATACTACGATGTTTCTGACCTCTTTGTCCTCCAGCAATAAGGGTTAAAGGTCACGTGTAGCTAATGAAAGGGATGTTGAGCTAATGGATGGCTTCACCACAGAAATGTGTCACACGCTCAACACCCCTCAGCTACATATGACCTTTAACCCTTTATTTTCGAGCTCAGAAGAATCACGGTGCCAATAACTAATAACAGACACTAATAACAACTCTCTCCATCTGTCGTAATGAGCGCATGCTCAGCATTTCCATCTCCATCCCAGGCGGGGTTCCCACGGTCATGGAAAAATGGGAAACAACAGGGAATTTAGAAATGGATTGGAAAGTGTATGGAAATTAATCATAACTTTAAAAAAGAACAGTTATGGAAAATAGTCATATGGCGATTTATCAAATACAGACTATAAAGCAGCTTCACGGTAATAGTATAAATAATAATAGTATTAATGTTCTTAAATTATGACAAAAATACAATTTTAGCACTAAAAAGACAAGTGTGTTATTATTCGGCTCAAATTAGTTCGGTGTGGATTCAGTTTAGTTCAATGTTGTCAATGTTAAGATAAAAATTATAGTCACATAGAGCTGGGCGGTATACCGGTTCATACCGAATACCGGTGTTTATTTTTCTTACGATATGAATTTTAAAATACCGAACACCTGTCATTTAAATAACGTTGAAAGCGACACTGTTAGAGATCTTTTTCACTATTGCATTTTGAATCAAATCTGTATGTGTTACTAAGCTGAAAGTTCAGAAACTGAAGCACTAGTAGAATGTGATGAGAGAGTTATCCACAATATCCACATCGATACAAATATCCACCGGCTGATCAGTTGTCTCACAAAATAAGTTCTCCGTAGACGGATTCCTCAATGCAGGGTTGTTCTTAAATTCACTTTTCATTTTGAGCATTTACATTTCTCAAATAGTGTCATAAATGTCTTGATTTCAGCTTGAATGGGTCTTAAAAAACTGGTGCATTCAGTCTGATAAATCAAAGCCTAGTGGATTAAGTTTTTATGTTCTGTAATCACTGTGATCTTTTACATTACCACATTCCTGTGTGTTCACTCCATTTAAACGTTAGTGTGTTACTGAAAGAAACATGTAGAATCATGTAACACACTGTTGTTGTTCTTATGAACACCAAAATCATGCAAACAACATAAAGCCGCATCATTCACAGCTTCAGAGAACACCGGCAGAACTTAATTTGTGGATTGCGGTTATTAATAATAATTATACTCATTACAGGCTTGACAGAATGCATCACATTTACGTGCTTTTGAGTCTTGAGTATAGCTTGTGTCTGAGAGATCGATCAGGAGACAGCTTTAATAATTATAAGGAGTTTTAAATGTGATATATTGATTTAATACAAAAGATCAATAAACAAGTAATTGCATGATTTTGTTGTTCTATTTCATCAACTGAAAATAGTTCAAAATAAAGTAACAGCTGAGCCGTATCACTAAAAGCTCATTTATATGTAAAACATTAATGTCCACATGAATATGACACCATGCCACCTCTGAGTCTCATTAAACGTCTGAAAATATACCTACAAGCCACTTTTGTGTTCTTCTGTGCCAAATTATACAAATTAATTAATACTAATTTCATGATTGGTAACTTATTTGTCATTGTACTTATTCTATTTTTTTAAATATAATTTTTAAAAGCTTATAAACATACATGAATTTGATGTAAATGATGCTCAGAAAGGTAAAACAAAAACCCTGTAAGTCACTTTAAGAGTCAATCAGTGCCGAGGCAAATATCAGAAATTGTCAGAAGGTACTCCATGTTTTTATTTAGGAAGCGCTCCTAATTACAGAAAACTCTCTTAAACTGTGTGTGACTGTGCTCAGCATTTGTGGAATG
Source organism: Gymnocypris eckloni scoliostomus (assembly GCA_027564155.1). Lineage (NCBI taxonomy): Eukaryota > Metazoa > Chordata > Actinopteri > Cypriniformes > Cyprinidae > Gymnocypris > Gymnocypris eckloni. The sequence continues at coordinate 31,849,358 of CM050416.1, forward strand.
GGGTTTGAGGAAATATTTTCAGTCAAAATAATTTGCTTTAAATGATTTAGTGTATTTTCTACAATATTCACTCATCATAAAAAATGGCATTCTAAAATCTACTGCAGTTTTTCCTCAGTATAGAAAATAACACTATGCATAAAATAAAACATAGTGAAACAAATTTAGAAAAATACCGTGATATATTTTGGTCAGAGTCTATAGTCATATTTTTTTATTTTATTTTTGAATTCTCTTTAACATACTTTTTCAAATATCCATATCCAGTAATCATGACTGAATAATTCATGGAAAATTCTTGGAAGTTCATTAATCAGTGTGTGGGAACCCTGCGCTGGCCAATCAGCTGCTAAGCTCACATAACACCTCCCCCCTCACCATGGCAACAAGTTTGGTAGCTATGATCAACCATTCAAAAAGCGGCCTTCTTAATTAGTGTGATTAGCATAATTAGTAAGAGACACGGGCATAAAGACGACATTCTTTTCTTTATAATCAAGCCGTTGGCTTAATGTCTCGTTTAAGAGTTTAATAAGACTCTGGACGTGTGGGTGTATGACGAGCTGTTCACTCAGCAGAGGTACTGTGTTATTTTAGTCATGTCTGAGGTCTCAGATACAGTCTCCTTTCGGGATGCAAGTAGCTGACGCTGCGATGGGGTGGAACTCCATTTAGAGAAGCTGTCTGGAGCCGGAGATTGGAGTGACCGCAGACCGAAGAGAGACAGCACTTAGTTTTGCTAACCCGAAAGCCAAGCTCTTGCATCTCATCCTGCACTAAATAAATTGTCACTTTTCCATCAGCTTTATGTGTGTCAGTATCGATTATTTTCGCTCAACCCCTCACGGCCCTCAAGCAATATTCTGTTCCCATCAGCCACTGAGAGTCCAAGCGAAGCACAATGCAGAGAGTTTTTGACCTCTTGACCCTTGTAAGTCTGTGGTGGCCTAGGTGTTATATTTCTTGTTTTGTCATGTCAAAGCCCTCTGTCCTGACGGCCCTCGTGAGTTTGTTTTCACTCGGGCAGGAGGATTAGAGAGTGTTTTTACTGCAGGTGGGCATTGTTAACATCATTTCCTACACGAGTCCATGAGTCATAAAATGTGCTGGTGTCTGTATTCCGGCGAGAGAGGAAGACTCACAGAATGTAAGTGAAATAGTGAGAAAATGAATACGGCAAGTGTCAGGAAGAGTGTTTTAGTGGATATAGTAGCGGACAACAGAGGAAACTCTCCAGATGATTCAGTGTTTATCCCTCGCACAATGACTAAACCGGAGATTAGTCCTTAAATGCTAAGCTCTGGGTTTCTACAGCTATTATTTTTCAGCGAATTCGTCACAGAGATTGTGATATTGTGTTCACGAGGATTATAAACATGCAGCTGTCGCAGCCATAAACACATATGCAGCATCGCGTTGGGTGGTGCCACTCATGCGAGCGATGCAAGTTCAGCTTGTGTCATTTCATGATTTATGAGTTATAATGCTTGACTCCCTCCATCATGCTCTGGTTATTCCTTATTGTTTGCGAATCCCAGAATTAAAAGAAATCAGAAGAAATCTTATTTTGACTTCTGAAAAGAATCAGTATAATCATGTAATGAGATCTGGAGGTATAAATATGCTAAACTGCAATGACAGTAATGGAATTATAATGAGAACATCTAATATTTTTGCATTGTTACATTACCCCCCAATTCCATATTTTCCATTTATAATTTACCCGGTTACAAATTCATAAAACAAACTATTTATTTAAGTTATTATATGTGTTTTATCTGTTCTGAAATTATGTATATTTTTTCTAGATTCTGTGTTTTATGATTTCATAAAAAATATTTTATTAAAAACAGTGGTAAATCTAATTAATTAATTTGATTTTAACAATTTAATTAAGCATTCAAATGCCATAAGATATTTTATGCCACAATAGAGGTTTACGGTTTTAATTAAAACATGGACAAAAAAATGTATGATATTCCTTTTAAAATAATGTTTAATAATAATAATAATACCTTGAGAAGCACATTCTACAGTACAATAGTAATATATTTATGTGATAATTACTGCACGTTATCAGGTTGTAGAATAATTGTGGAATAATTTAAATGTATAAATCTTGTTCATATCTTTTAATATCTTTAATATATTCTGATTTAAATCTTTTTATTTAAACAATAATATAACATGATTTAAACAAACTCTATTGTATAAAACACTATATAGAATCTAATTATAATAAAAATAAATATTATATATATTTATTGTGAAGTGAAAAAAACAACAACTTTGAAGTAAAACATGTCACAATGCAAGAAAATGTCAGTTCTCCTAAAAGTGGGTTTAATTTTCTTAATGCAAAATCACTTCATTCATTTTATTGTTGTATTTCTTGGATAAAACATAAACTGGGCATGTTTTCATTAGGTCCACTCAATATACGTATATAAGCAGCCACTCTGTATGGTGATGTGATCCATCAGTTGCAGCCTGTTGCTATAATTTGTGTCTGTGTGTCTCTCTCTCTGTGTGTGTGTGTGTGTGCGTGTGCGGGTGCGTGTGCGGGTGCGTGGGTGTGCATGTGTGTGTGTGTGTGTGTGTGTGTGTGTGCGTGCGTGCGTGCGTGTGTGCGTGCGTGTGTGTGTGTGTGTGTGTGTGTGTGCGTGCGTGCGTGTGCGCGTGTGTGTGTGTGTGCGTGCATGTGTGTGCGTGCGTGCGTGTGTGTGGCTTAAACAGTTGTTAGAGAAACCCTGTGCTCCTCATTCCACCACACCCCTCTTCCTCATGCACAGGACTCCCCTTGGAGTGATAGATTAGTCTCATCTCCCTCCGCGGTGTCTTGGTTTACTGTCACACCTTTCAGTTCCACCCCCAGACTTCTCCAGTGACCTTTACTTCCTTAACGAGGAGAAAACATGAGGTGTTAACTTATCAAACATTCATTTAACTGTCATCTAATCCACAGTACAAGTGAGGCAGGGCAAAGCTGGTGCAGGTTTATTGTGAAGAAGGAATGACCATCTCTGATAGCCACACTATCCCACAATACCTAATATTGGTGAAACAATAATAATAGTGTATGTTGCACCGTACTAGCTCATTTGCTATTAAACTGGGTGGTTTGGTTGATTGGATTAAAAGTATTGGTTGATATTTTTGACTATATTACATTGTGATGAATCATAAGGAGGTGCGAGTTTAACACTACTGTAGCCATTCAATATGCAACCAGCGATTGGCACACAATTCACATGACATATGCAGTGTTTGCTTTGCATTAACAGCTCCAGCTTCACACATACGGGATTTTACACATTGTTTTGTCTCACTAACAGTGTCTTTTAGAGTACATCAAATTGGTAACATTTAATTATAAGTTGACAGTTATACACATTAGATGCACTTACTATCTCTAATTTATTTAAATGTGTTACATTCATTATTAACAGAGTTTTAAGTAATTTAATAGATTTTTTATTAAAATGTTATTTTACACATTGTTGTGTAAAACAATTGTTTCCTCTAAGAGGAAAGAAAAAAAATAGATTGGAAGAAAATATATATATATATATATTTGATGCATTTGTTACCTAATGTGTTGCGTTCACCCAATCATTTTTTGTGGTTATGAAAATAATATGAGATAAGAAGGAAAAACTATACACTTATTATACAAGATTATTATACAGTATTACCATACAAGATTATTGTAATATTTTTGCATTTAAAATGTTACATGTCATTCCATTTATTTGCAAATATTTTTTAAATGAAATTTGTGTCCAAGTAATCCTACGCTTTTTTTCAGTGTATGTTTATGCTTTTGCAAGAGAGCGCAAAAGATTCTCAGTGAAATGCATGTTTTGCGATCAAACAACATTTCTTACGGAAAATGCAAAAGCACTGAATTACATTTTTGTCAGTTTCGCCTGAAATTTGAAAACAGTTTTTTGCCATATCCCCTTAAGGGCTCCATAGTTCTGCTTTCCCCTCAATATTCTGTTCACCATCAAGTTTTCACTGTGCAACGGTGAATGTTAAACCTTGAAATTGCCCGCCGTATCGCTATTTGCAACACTTTCCATGTAGAGGTCAAATAATATGTTGAGCAGTGTGTTAAAACCATGGCAAAAGTCCCGTGAAGGGGCCTTTAGATTAACATACGCTAATGTACTGCAAAATAAAACCAGGAACATTTTGATTCCATATTATCTTTGTCCAATTTGCTCTTTTGGGATACCAACTATCTTTGAACCTCATGATGTAAGTTCACAGGAAGTGTGTTACTCACTGAAACAGTAATTCTCTTAGTGATACTGAGCAGAGCGTAGAGATGCTGTGATTCATTAAGAGACTCTCCAGCTCGTCCGCTGCGATAAGGGCTTCTAATGAGAGCCTGTAGAAATCTGAATGACAAAACAAGCCGTTCCATTGTCTGATAAGAATGCTTGATTACACTCGTCTGGAGCTGCTGTCTGCGAGCGCATGCGTGTGACAATCTGTGCGGCAGGCTCATGTAGCCGGTGTTCTGACGATTTGTGCTAACCGCTCAGATTGTGCTACCTCCCATTAAAAAGATAGGTAGCACAAATCGATAGCGAAAAATGCTACCTATCAGATTGTGCTACCAGCAACTTATTCATGTGGTTTGAGGCTTTTTTAATGTCCATACCTACACCTGCCCTAAACCTACCCATCCACACCCACCTTTACCCTAAACTTACCCTTAAAAGAATACAAATATATTATTGGTAGCTCAATCTGATAGGTAGCATGTTTCATCGGTACACCGGTCAGTGGAGAGGCTTCCCAGAAGCTTCCCAGACTCCTGCATTCCTGCACAACCCATCTTTTGTCATGTAGCAACAGTTATTTGGAAGGTGATACCCTTCCCCCCCTCTTCCTCCTTAAGTCCATGCTAGTCATCTTTCAATAAAGGAAGAGACAAGAGTGGGAGGAACGGAGGAGGAGTGAGAGTGAATGAGCCAGCGGAGGTCAGGGCATTTAGTAAATCAGGTGTAGCAGAGGCTCAAAGACGGGTTGAAGGTTTTTCCTTCATGGCAAAGTCAGCGGTTACGGAGTGAGTTTAAAAGTAATTACAATATACTTTAGAGCGTAAAGAGAGATTTGGAGAAAGACAGAGGAAAAGAGAGAGGGAGAGGTGGCTCTGATCCGAACGCGAGACGTAAACCTGCCGTGGCACGCTTGTGGAGAGGTGGAGGGAAAGAGGGAGGAGTTTTTCTCTCCTTCCCTCTCCGACACACATGAACTGACACAGGTAGAGCATTTCAAAATGTGCCTCTAGCTATTCATATTAGTCCAAAATCTCATGCATGTTGGGTGCTGTAACTTCATTCAGCTGTCAGACCGTCGTCAAAGCGCGCTCAAGCTACCGGACAGAAGAAGAGAAAGAGAGAGGGAGAGAGAGAGAGAGAGAGAGAGAGAGGGAGAGAGAGAGAAGGAGAGCCGGCCTTGGCGCTGAGCAGAGGTGAAGATAAGTGTGTTCTTTCTCCCTCTTTCAGCTCTCTGAATGCAGGCTTTGTGTATGCGGCTCCTTTTTCTTACTTTTTTTCTCCCTGGTGATATGAGTCTTCTTCTATTGTCGCACTTTTTCTTCTTTCTCTCCACTGTGTAAAAGTTGCTGTGTTTTTGTGGTGCAGAGATACTCGGCTGTACAGCACTTTACAGCAGTATAGCTGTGTGTGTGTGTGTGTGTGTGTGTGTGTGTGTGTTTGCTGTCTAATGGGTGTGTGGTGTTTGTTGAGGTGAGGTCCTTTGTGTGTCTGAGGGGGTTGGGTTACTTTAGGCCAGGGACAGCATTATTAGATAAATCTTACAAATATATACGCATATATAATGGACATTTTTATGGTTTTGGAAGTATGTTATGCTCACACGGGCTGCATTTATTTGATCAAAAATAAAATAATATTGTAAAATATTATTGCAATGATTATATGACAGCTAAGACTATAGTAATGGCTGCTGAATATTCTGTTATTTTAATTGTTATAATATCTTATAATACTATACTAACGCAGCCTTGGAGAGCATAAGAGACTTGAAACATGAAAAATTTCAAATTAAATCTTAATTTTTCCAAACTTTTTCACTGGCAAATATATATTCAGGTTAGTCTATAGTAATTAGTAAATGGCTTTATTTTATTGTATACATGTATTATAATAATTTGTTATTTATATTTATGTAATAAAAAAACAATATTAATCAATGGTATATCGTCATTTAAATAGCTGTGTAAGTGTGTGCGTGTGTGTTTGTGTGTGTGTGTGTGTGTGTGTGTGTGTGTGTGTGTGTGTGTGTGTGTCTTGAAGAAAGCAGGTTAGTCTTTAACCCAGTCAGCCTATGCAACATTTGAATGGTAAAGATTAAAAAAATGGCTTAATGATTTACATTTGAATTGTTATTAGCTGTGTGGACCTTTGTCATGTGACTTCACACTGGCTTGTTTCACTTAAAACGAGCTTTGAGGTGAGCCTGGATTTCCTCATTGTGAGGAACAGAGATTGTAATAGAAAACATTTCACAGGAAGCTCATCTTTATCAATAAGATGTACTTCTTCTGTACTCACTCAGCTTAGTTCATCTGAAGATGATCTGAAATGCCCCTCTCATCCGTTGTTTGCTGATGACCCCTTCAGAGCTGATCAATGCTCCTTTCAGGCACTTGTGATGTTGCTTCCATGCTGGCGAAAAAATGAATGAATGGGCTAAATGAATGGACATCTCTAACTGGAGTCATTGATTGTCAGTATGGGACTGAAGCTGGACTGAAGTTTGCCAGACAAGGACGCATCCTTGAACAGTACAGAGATTCAAGTTCATAGTGGCTCCAAACAAAATCCCAAAATAATGAGTTTCCAAACATACTGAAGCCCACAGGGGTTGAACTTGTTTTCTTGAGACCATGAGGAAGATTATTCATAACAAAAACATAACACACCTTGACCATACAAAGTCCTTGAGCATTAAAGTCCTTAATGCTGTAGTTCAACTGGTAAATCATGGTGCAAGTAATGCAAATGTCATGGGTTTGTAGACAGATGGGCTGATTATAATCAACTTTAGATTGGCCATTCAGAGTTGAAGATGAAATCAATTAAAAAGCTTTGGTGTGTTATCCTGCTGGAACTAGCTATCACAATATTGGTACACTGGGATCATAAAGGGATGGACATGGTCAGAAACAATACTCTGTTGTGTTTAAATGATACTTAATTGGTACTAAGGGATATACTAAAATATCCCTCACACCATTACACGGCCAGCAGCCTGAACTGTTGATACAAGGCATGATAGATCCATGCTTTCATGTACTTTACGCCCAATTCTGACCCAACCATCGAATGTCTCAGCAGAAATCAAGACTCATCAGACCTCATCAGAAACCTTTTTTTCAATCTTCTATTGTCCAATTTTGATGAGCCTTTGCAAACTGTAGCCTCGGTTTTCTGTTCTTAGCTGACAGGAGCGCCCCTCTTTATTTTTTCCGCTGCTGTAGCCCATGCATCTGCTTCAAGGTTTGATGTGTTGGGCATTCAGAGATGCTCTTCTGCATACCTCGGTTATTAATGAGGGCATATTTGAGTTAGCGTTGCTTTTCTAGTTTGAACCAGTTTTGCCATCTCCTCTGATCTCTGGGCATTTTTCGCCCACAGAACTGCCACTCACTTAATACGTTCTCTTTTTTTCGGACCATTCTCTGTAAACCCTAGAGAAGATGTACATGAAAATCCCAGTAGATCAGCAGTTTCTCTGACCGCCCGTCTGGCGCCAGAAACCATGACATCCCATCGACAATTAGACAATTAGATACTTTTGGCTCTTTTCAGCCTCATCTTAAAAAATGGTTACTAACAACTCAACACTGTCAACATTAGTATTGTATTCTTGACAATAGACTTCCTTGTACTAATTGCTCTTGGCTATGTTGCTCTCTCCTGTTGACATCTTTCTCTTTTCTCTCTCTCTTTCTCTTTCTTTCATGTTTAATTTGTTTTAGATAATTCACTTCTATTTTGTAGTGTAGTAGCGATTTTACTGATTGTGTGTGAATGTGTTTTTTTTTTTTTTTTGTATCTTCTCTCTCTCCATATGTTGTGTATATGTGTGATGCTCTGTCTTTGTTTTAGGGTGACCTTTTAACATTCTGTCAAGGGTCTACAGATGAAAAATAGCCTTTTGGGCTAATTCTGGCACGTTTACAGTTATGTTTATTAATGTGCATTGCCCCTGTAAATAAAATAAACAAACCTATTTTTTGTTCAAAGTTGCTTAAATCACCTTTTTTTTTCCCATTCTGGTGCTCGGTTTGAACTTCAGCAGATTGTTTTGATGATATCTACATGCTTAAATGCATTGAGTTGCTGCCTCTATCTATCTTTAAAGTTTCTGTCCATGATTTAAAAATCATCTCCACAGGATTGATATGTTTGGGAAGCTCTGCACCATGTGACTTGGTGATGCACAAGTCTTTTTAAAGTACTGCTTGTCTCATGGATGGCAGCTCTTTCTTTCTCATTATCATCTATCACTCCGTCTATATCTGTATCTCTCTCTCACGCTCACACACACAGACGTACGATTGAGGCTTTGTGGTTTTTTTGACTATAAGACACTGAGAGATTGAAGCTGATTTGGTTTCCTGGCTTTGGAAGAGAGAAAGATTAGCCAGATTTCAGGCCTCAAAGGGACAACTGCAGCATGTGAGGAGATATTAAGTGGAAAGAGAGGGATCGAGCGAGGGAGGGAGAGAGCAGTGTTTTTGAAGATTAGCCCCCTAATGCACTGAGTATCAGACCGGGGGGGATGGACTCGCACACTGAGACTTTATGAGTGATATCCCAAGATCCCTTGCTGCAAAGCCACTGGAGAGAAGTTCTTAATGGCTGTCAGTTCTCCTCCGGTGGCTTAAAGATGGAAAGAGACATTTCAAACCTGGGTCTGTGCGGTTCAGCCTTCAAACCTTGTGAAGTTCACACATGCCTAGAGATTTTCTGTTGTTAGTTTGGGGCGCTAATGATCAGACGGTTGTCCCTGTTTGTGATCTTGCATTAAACCAGCATCCAACAAATCTGTGCTCAGAGAGAAGAGTTAATACGACTAATTTTACAAATACAAATAATCAGTTCAGGACATACTCTGCTGTCAGCTGCCTTCTAACCAAAATAAAATGTAAAAATCGATAGATTGAAACACTCTACTTTGGTAGCAACTCACTTAGTGGCCTTTTGTTCAAAAACAGCTAGACGCATGCAACACAATAGAATAGAATCCAACCTCCTTTTTACTATATTTAACACAGCCTCTTTTTAACGGTCAAATACTAGCATAGTCATATCTAGCATATTTAAATCTACAAACAGTTGTAATAAATATTTTTGCACCCTGTATGACCATAACATACTTAACATGCTGTCAGTATATTTTATTAATTTTCTGTTTTTATTATTTTCACTTTCATTTTAGTTGAAGTTTTAATAATTGTATTGTTTTTGTCATTTTTTTTAATGGCCATAGTATTTTTTTTTCTTTCTACTGTAACAAACAATATCAAATAAGAATACATCTTGTGAAATATTTATGTAGTTACATATATATATATATATTAGTGGTGGGCCGTTATCGGCGTTAACGTGCTGCGTTAACGTGAGACTCTTATCGGCGATAAAAAAAAATATCGCCGTTAATCTATTCTCAAAGTTGGGTTGGGAGCTGGGTCTATACTACGCAAGCTATGATGACTTTCACCCTGATATTTTAGCGCGGATGTATACCTAGCGAATTGCACTGTAGGGAGGCGAGCAGTCTTGAACTAGAGGCTCGCAGTCCGTGATGGACAGATTGTTAACGGCTGGTCTATGTGGTAATACAATCGGGCAGGACATCCAAACACTCACCTATCATTCATCAACCTCAAATATGGCTTTTCATCTGAAAGATGTATGTAGTAACAACTTTACATGGCCGCTCAATATGATGTTAACCTAGAGAAATGTGCTATTGAAGTGTTTGTGTGAAGCGTTTGCTGCGGGACAGGCTCGGTGCGTTCACTTGCTCTTAAAATCTCCGTCATTTTGGTCATACAGATAAAAGTAGCCTAATACATCTTCGAATCTGTAAAGACTCTACGTTTATTTGTGTGCACTCAGAATAACAACGAAACGTTGTGCTTTTAAGCAAACAGGATGCGCTTTAGGTCTCATGTGAACTTAAGCGAGAAACTTAGAAACTCCGTCCGTCCTAATTCCAAAATTAATCTAGATTAATCTAGATTAAAAAAATTAATCTATGCCCACCTCTAATATATATATATAAGCTACAAGCACTACGCTACAAATGAATTTAGGCATCACAACATTGTCATGTACAATATTTTTATATGTATTATTTTTTTCATTCTGACTGATTTCCTAAAGATGAGATTAAGTGACAGTTAGATGATGGCAAAGGCAATCTAAAATCTAATATTGATACCTATGAATGAAAAAATCTCTAAAATCAGCCAGTAGCTGCTAATATGGTCAAATTGTATTGAGGAAACCCAATGAACAAGGTATCTTAGAAGTGTTTTATTGCCTGATTAAAATGTAAGAAGAGCTCCCTAGTTAGACTCTGGAAATTCAGAACTGCCCGTGAAACACTTTGTGTGCAGGCAGCGCTGAAGTGATTGTGCTTTAATCAAAGAGATCTTGTCCCTGATTATATTCACCATTACAATGTTCCTCGTTTAAAAGGTAACGCTGTAATTCCAGGCCTTCTCCACGGAGTTTCTCTTCCATTTTAATGGCATTATCATACTGTGACAGACAGCAGCAGTGGAGCTCTGGTCCCACCTGTGCTGTCCACCAATAATACATGACAAAGACAGAGCTGAATAGGTGAAATATTCATCTGAATGATCTAAATCATGTAGCAGATGTGTTATACAGTTGTCACAAGAACAGTCACTGTAACATGGGGTTACTTTAAGTGCTTTGCTCAAGGGCACAATGGGGACCGTTCACAACCTCCATTGTGAGTGTGCTATTGCACACGTCAAAGGTAATACTGAGTTATTTACTATACTTACTATTTGCCAACAAGAATAATGCAAAACGAAGCCATAAAACACTGATGTTTTGTTACAGAAAGAATGGACATTTAATGAATCAGTCGAGTGAATGATTCAGTGAATCACTCTACAAAGATCAGCTTTTAAACAATATATTTAACTGAACGATTCAATGACAGCTGACTCATTGACTCATATTGACTCCTTCATAAACACGCCTGAGCCTGAAATCTTATTATCTAGATATAGGTGCTTCTTTTGAATAAGTAATTCTCTATATTTTATACAGTATGAATGTGTGTTGTATGAATGTAATCTGTATATATTAAATCGGTTCATTGTCATGTGACCAACAGTGTCAGTAGGGCTGTCGCGATAGCCGCAATACCGTACTATTGAGAACATAACCGCAGAGGAATGCAACAACTGCAGCAACCGCGATATATTTCCGTGTTTTCTTTTCCATAAGGTTACGCCTTTCTCATTTTACACTTTGTGCATGTGTTCTGAATATTAGTAATGATAACAATGCGTATCATGCTGATTTGTACAGTGGCTCAGTAAATTTGCACTTAACAATCCTAAACAGACAGCGAATGAGGGAGAAATCGACTGATCTCGTTCAATTACCTGTGTCTGTCCTTCAGCCGAGTCATGTATATTTGTGAAAACAGGTTGTCATGTCCAAGGAAAGTGAAATATGTCTTAGCATCGACACATTGCTGGTCAGCTGAGCCTTTAAAAATGGTGCTCAAAGTTAAAATAATTTCTACATTTTAACTCTTGTGGCCGTAAGGTGTAGTACGTGTCCATTGAAATTATTATTTTTTTTGATAGTTTTTGCTGTTTTATCAATACTATGA